>JACEFZ010002239.1:357921-779967 GCA_014155875.1 Cepaea nemoralis
GAAGCAGAGGTGTAGCTCTTTGTTTCCTTCTATAGAACGTTCAATTACTGTTCTCAGTATGTACACAGCATTTACTGTACCCTTGCCTTCTACAAACCCACATTGTTCCTCTCCTATCTCAGGTTGTATTTTCTTCCTAACTCTTTGCATGATAATTCTTAGCAAAATCTTCATGATGTGACTCATTATACTAATTGTTTGATGTTGATCACATTCCAAGGCTCCTGATTTCTTTGGGATTCTTTGGCAAAACCTTTGCACCAGCCAATACAATGCACCAACATGCAGTTTACATTGCCAAGTAATTGCATTGATTGCTATCTAAGAAATGTCCACATGGTCATTCTGCCAGTAAATGAAACAATAATTGGGTAGAGGATTGACTTAATTATAATAAGTGTAATCCCATCTTTGGCAATTGGTCAAGGATCAAAGCTCTGACAGGCAGAGTTAGAACATTATTTTGCTGATTTGACAGCTTCTGCAGCTTGTTCCAGTGTTACCTTTAATCTGCAGTACACTAGGCAGGCCATGAGAGGGATCATGCTGCATGGGCAACACATTGTCTCTACAATTCAGCCCAGGCTTTGTGCTATGAAGAGGCATAACTCCATCCCTGGTCCCCGCCATGGGTTGTGGTTATGTCTTTTTTTAAGCAATGTAACATACAAACGTTTGTCATGATGGCCAGGTGCCAGTGAGTGAATCCCATCTTTACACAATCAGCCTGCTGAAAGCATCGTACATAATATGAACTCTATAGCTCCAGTGACAACCTCCAGGGGGTCTTTGAACACACTGCACTCATGAACTGAATGGCAGAGTCTGAAAGTGAACTCATAACCACTTCGCACCAGTCCCCCAAGTATGTGAGAGCTCTTCAGTTTGCTACTCTTGAACATAAGATTGTACAAAAGTATTAGTGCTACTATACAAGACAGAACGGAAGCTGTATATACACACTGATGTCGTTTTAATTAACATTAGTATTGGGACTCTTCACTGGCTGCTGAAGATGAGAACAGAGCACGTATGCGAATGTCCCCAGTGCTGTGATATCAGTTCTTGACTCAACTCAACTCAACTTAGTTTTCAGTCTATGTCTGAGATCTCTGCATACATCAAAACAAACATTATGAAATTCACACACTCTCACATAATGCCTTTATTTAGATTGTCATTACAGGAAGAAAAGAAAAAGAAAATGGATAAATACATTTATTCATGTTTTATTTTCAGAAATTAAAAAAGCTGAAAACTGATGCACGACTGTGTGAATATTTACATATTTTCTGCAGTGCTTGATCATTGGTATTCTTAGCCGTGCATGACCTTCTCAGTTGATCATTGGTATTCTTAGCCGTACATGATCTTCTCAGTTGATCATTGGTATTCTTAGCCGTGCATGACCTTCTCAGCTGATCATTGGTATTCTTAGCCGTGCATGATCTTCTCAGTTAATCATTGGTATTCTTAGCCGTGCATGACCTTCTCAGCTGATCATTGGTATTCTTAGCCGTGCATGACCTTCTCAGTTGATCATTGGTATTCTTAGCCGTGCATGACCTTCTCAGAATTCTACAAAGCGATCATATCTGTATCCTCAACTTTCTAATCTTGTTCATCATGCACTTTCTTTCTGATCTTCACAATCATGCACTTTCTTTCTAATCGTCACAATCATGCACTTACTTTCTAATCGTCACAATCATACACTTACTTTCTAATCGTCACAATCATACACTTTCTTTCTAATCATCACAATCATACACTTTCTTTCTAATCTTCACAATCATGCACTTTCTTTCTAATCTTCACAATCACGTACTTTCTTTCTAATCCTGTCCTTCATGAATCTAACATCATCAACATTATCATGTACCCTGCCAAATAGCATGGGTATTGAGGTTCTCTCCAGAGATCTCAGTCCTTGGCGTTCTGGATCAATTCTACTGCTGACATTTCCCCATGCCGCCATCTTAGAACATCCAGTATCATTTCCTTCTTTCTGCCTCTTTGACCATTGATCTTTCCAGTTGTCAGAATGTTTTCCAATGCTTCTCTCCTCATTATATGACCAAAGAGCGCTGTTTGTCTCTTTTTTATAGTTGTGTATAGTATTATACTTTCATTAACATTTTAAAGACAATAGTTGACAGTTATTCTGATCATGCATGGTATTCGTTGCTTTTTGGCCATGTTATGACAAGACAAAAACTGGAATATATCTGGTATATATTGTGACAACCAGAAAGATTTGTGGAAAGAGAGGTAGAGGAAGACAGCATGAGAAAATTCTTGACAGTCTTGTCTCATGGCATGGAAGGGAGCCAACATACAAATTGATTCATGACGTTGGAGATCGTAATTTGTGGGAGGCATGATCAACCACACTAGCCAGCAAGGCACTGGATGATGATGATGATATGATGATGATGATGATGATGACTTGGTATTTGCAAAGTTAATATTTTACATACAATAATACAAAACAAAAATCAGGAACTACATGACAAGTGTGAGGAGGGCAAATGAAGTATGAAAATTAGGAGGGAAAATCAATGACAAAACTAGCAGAAGAAAACAAAACTTGCCATTGCTGATTACAATAGTTCATAACACTGTCAAGTAATGGATACACTGGAAGAAAATAGGATATCCTGTCACAATAAAAGAAATAATCACGGTTGGAGTTTAGTTATGCAATATGCACATTGTCATTACTTGGGTTTTGTATGTGTGAATGTGTTTTCTTTTTGTCCAATGAAAATTATAAGTAAATTATTTAAACATAGCTGCATTTTATTTACTGTGATCGAGAAAAAGTAGTTGTTTCTATGTACAGAAAAAGTAGTTAGTTTCTATGTACAGAACAATTGCTATTCCCTATGTAGCCGGCGGCTCTTTGGCGAAGGGGTTATGAACACAACTCGTAATCCCTGCAAACCGAGTTTGAAACACAGTTGCAGGTGATTTGGAAGCACAAAACAATGGTATCAGTGCCAGTCATTTAGAAAGCAATGGCAACTTTAGAAAGCATTGGCAAACTACTAAATGTAAACTTACCAAGAAATCACAAACAGCCAAACATTTCTGGGGTTGAGTGTGACGTCCTGTAAAGGATATGCAACTAACTTTATGTAGATAATAAAACACCTGATATGTGGATAATCAATGTTATACTGTGTCTACTCCAAGATCGGCTGCATTCTTGTCCCAGTGGGTGTATAACTGTGAGAGTTTGTGTAAATCATGTATGTATGTATGAATGTGTGTCTGTAGATATGTTTATATGTGTTTATACATGTGTGAGTCTCTATGTGTTTTTGCATGTGCTTGTCTCATAACATGGTAATAAGCATTGTTTATGTTGACAATATTAATTTGACAATGTTTTTCCCCTATGTGAATGTAGCATGCACAATAGACATTTGATGTACGAAAGATGAGTGATTGGAAGGTCTGTAAGTAAGAGAGGCCTGCGTGTCCAATTTTTGTTAGAAAATAAAGTTCGTTCCTTGGTTCATTCCCAGTGTCCTGTGTCAGCACCTGCATGATGAACTAAGACTTCTTCCCGTTCATTGCTTGATGTTGTCAACAACCATGCAATGTCATTACATGATAGCAAACAATGTTCAATGGTAAATATTTATCTGGTAATACTTTGCCAGAATTTGGACAGTGAGGCAGGGATAAATGCATCAATAAATGAAATATCTAATGCCAAAATTGAGCTGAACCCCTAATGTTCTGTTTGAGAATTTGGGTTTAATGTTAAAGTTGAAATGACCCACATTTACTGAGTATCCTAGGCCAAAGTAAACTTAAAACAGCAGTCTTCAATTTATTAATGGGAGGTGGCTGGTTGGCTGTTTTCTTCTGCATTTGTCGGAGGATGCATGGGATGACCTCTGTGTTCCAGAAATTGTTTGCACCTATTTGAAATAAATAATAATTAAATTTTTTCTGCCTCGATTATTTACTACTTTAAACTAATTTATTACTTTTACCTCTCTTGTCTAGAGCAACAGTAGCATAGTAGCTAGTGTACTTCCTGTTGACCCAGTTATTCTGGGATTTTCCTTTTCTTCGTTCATCAGAAATAATTTTTTTTTGTTTTGGACATAATTGTATTGTGCTTGTTTATAGGAGAGCTGCGATATTTGTGTCTTTAGGTCGACACATTTAAGTTCTTCCTAAGCATTTGTGAACTGTGTTTCCCCTCTTTTGTGTATCCATCTTGATTTGGTAGATGGACTTTCTTATTCCAATGACTCTAGGGGCTTTGCTGACGGTAGAGCAGCTACTGTAGGGTCTACCATATCGGACAAGTCAAGGGATGGTAACCAGATGATGCCATACAGAAGCCTGCAGCCTTGTGGGTAGACTTAAAATACTTGTTGAAGTCGAATATACTTGGTCTTTACTGGCACTTTGCTGTCTTGACAGACGATAGATTTTGTACATTAAAAAAAAGGACGTAATAACCTCTCTGTAGCAAAAGAGCCTGAGCTGAATTGTAGAGATAATGTGTTACCCATGCAGCATGATCCCTCTCTCGACCTGTCTAGTTTACTCTAGAGGAAAGATAACACCAATACATCTGGAACAATACAAGCTGCAGAAGCTGCTGGATCAGCAAAGCAATGCTCTAACTGTCCGCTTGTCAGAGCTTCCATCCTAGACGAGTTGTCGACCAAGGCTTAGGATCTGGTTTGCCCTGCCATGACATTTAGTCTTTAGGTTGCGTTTCCTGGCACTATGATAAGGGTCATACCCTTCTAATTGCACTAACAGAAAGTAGGTTGTACCATCTACTGTCATACGGTAACTCAGTCATATCTGACTAAGACCTAAATTCTTCTTCTTCTTCTTCTGCATTTGTCCGGAATGTTGTGTTAGACATAACTGCATTGTGCCTGTTTACAGCAGAGCTATGATATTTGAATCTTTTGGTGAACAGATCCGACTTCTTCAGGCATTTGTTGGCCGGGTTACCTTCCCGGGTGTTTTGTAAGACGTTTGACTCTCACTGTTGTTGTGTTATCCCCATCCCAGCTGGCCCATTTAGGAACTGAGCCATATGGGATAAATCCTGGGGCCATGAAGTTGATCCTCTCGACTTCTAATGCAGTAATGTGTGACTGCTGGTTTTCTAGTGACTGCCGCTTCCATCGACGATGAACTGTATTTTCTGTGGAAGACTTTTGTGTTGGCATTCTAACGGCGGCATTATGAAAAGTGTACCTGTGCGGGCTGTTGGCTTGTTGAGACTCCTGTCTCCTTTTCACATGGGGCAGTGAGGAGCATTTTGTGTGATATTCACTGGCACGGGAAAGGAGCATAAAGGGTACGACCAGTTGCCGTGAAGTTGGAACCGCGACTAACTAACTAAATTAGAACAGCTGAAGACATTGCGGAAAGGGCAGACCAAGGGCATTCCCTGCCATCCATGGAGGCTTCAATAACTGCAGAGCCTACACACAGTGCTCTGGTACTGGGCTCACCCAAGGAATCGTCACGCCCTGTACATGGCCTCATTTCTGTATATTGGACTTTCCAAGCAATATTCCATTTGTGCCACTGTGATGTTTTGTCCCACCTCTGTTGATGCCCACACAATGAGCTTTTGATTCAGACTTTTCACGTAATAGATTTGTTACCCAATCAATATTCCATTGACCTAAATTCTGAAATGGGTTATTTTTTTAAAAAGTTTTCTGAAATAGGTTATTAAAAAAATAAGAAAATAACCTAATTCTGAAATAGGTTATTAAAATGACTTTACCAGAATGTGCATGCTGGTTCCAATTTCCAAACTGCTGGGTTGCCTCAGCTCTTTTATAAGTCATGGAATCATCAAAGTCGTGAAGTTCATAACTTGGCGGTTGACCTATTGCGTCTGCTTGTAAGTCTGTGGTTCCTCTGACACACATTAGTAAGAATGTCTGCAGAGAGAAATTAAACAGAAATGTCTCATTAGGTCATCAAATTAGAAATCCCTCATTCCATAGAGACACTATAGTATTCAGGAAACAGAAACCACATCATGTTTAAAAAATACAAAGTTAAATAAATCCATTTACAAGTCATATGTGGTGTTAGACTCACATTTTTGGTAACTTACTGGCACATACAAGGTCATTGTGGTCAGTTGTACCCAAAGATGCTAATTTCTTTTTTGTTACAGTGCCATTTTAATAACGAAGACAAACAACAGATTGCACTATTTATTGCCTGGCATTTTTTTCTGCATCTTGCTAGGTACATACTGCAGAAATCACACAACATAAATCAAAGTAATTAGATCAATCCTTCAAACTGAAATAAACACATATTCACAGTTATTTCAATTGTCCACTACAGTAATTTTAAACTGACTATCATATCTTTCTGTTTGCACAAAACAGGCTTCTGCCGATTAATGGTGATCGCTTCTACGACCTTTGACAAGCGACAATTTTGTGTGTTAAAGACCACGTGAAATGCATTTATCCTAACAACCACATGTCCAGTTTCCAAAATGTGCCATCCAATCGATGACGTAGGAGGTTTGTGGTGTATCAGCTTGGCCAGTTTTCCGGCATCTTTGTGTATTATTCTGTCAATCCAATTGGGTATGTATTCGGCCACCCTATTGTTTAACTACCTCTCTGTTCTGCTGATGTAGGTAGACTGGCACCTGCATGTAAATTAATAAGTACAAGTAAAACCAAACATTGGCAAGATTTTTTTTTGGTTCTCCCGCTTTGAACTCAAGCGTATTCCATACATATACCATTACTTGTAGTGCTGTGGACCAACTTTTGCGCATGGATTAGCTTTCCCTATTATGAGTGTCCCTCACCAATCCAATCCGACTCCAAAGGTACTTGTAATTTACGTCCCCAAGTCAAGGACAAGAAGTCGCCATTTTAGTCCAGATGACCAGTATAAGGGTTGAACCCACTACTACGGCATCAGCACACCGGAAGTTTAAGAACAAGCGCTCTTATCCATTTGGTCATGCTGACCTCCTGGCTAGCTATGAACAAAGTCATCATCATCATCAAGTGCCCTGCCATGAACAAAGTACCTTGATCAAATCCACATGCTGATCCAGCAGAACAACATAGACAACATCTAAAGAAGTCTTAGGGTACTGGCAGTTGTGCAAGGTGACTGCCTCTATCAGGCAGGCCGCCACTTTCTCCGCAGGATAGCCATAACCAACCCCAAGGGCAGGAAACGCCACACTCTTGTGGTTTCCAACTGCGGCCAACTCTAGACATTCAAGGATGGCCTGCAGTAAAATCTGAAAAGAAAAGGTCAGTGGTCAATTACAGTGGTTATCTGGTGCAATGGTTATGTCAAAGAAAAATGTAACACCAAAGTGTGATACTATGTGCAATGGTTATGTCAAAGAAAACAATAACACCAAAGTGTGCTACTACATGCAGTGGTTATGTCAAAGAAAATGATAACACCAAAATGTGATATTACAAGCAATGGTTAAGTCAAAGAAAATGTAATACAATGTGATATTAAGTGCAATGGTTATGTCAAAGAAAAATGTAAAACCAAAATGTGATATTATGTGCAATGGTTATGTCAAAGAAAATGATAACACAAAAATGTGATATTACGTGCAATGTATGTCAAAGAAACCGATAAAAACAAAGTGTGATACAACGTGCAATGGTTATGTCAAAGAAAACGATAATACCAAAAAGTGATACTATGTGCAATGTTTATGTTTAAAAAAAATGTAACACCAAAATTTGATATTATGTCCACAGGTTGTCAAAGAAAGATATAACAGCAAAACTGACATTACAATAGAAGAAACAATGCTTAACTATGTAAATAAATTAAATATTTTGAGTCAGCTGTAACAACGGATGGAAGAATGAAAAGTGCGTAACAGAGACTAAGAACAAAATAGGCCATGTAAAAGCTGCATTTTAGAAGATGAAAAGTATCTAATGTAATAAACCACTGTCATTGAATGTCAGAGAGTACTGAAATATGATGTAGAACCTGTTCTGATGAATTTTTGAATCAAATGACGGAGTATGGAATTAAAAGATTTGACAGTATTTGGCCCCACCATGACTCATCTTCTGCCGGTCATCTCCCTGTGAAGCTTAAGCCCTCAACCAACTCGTGCCAATCCCTTTATAGACTTGTATCTGAGTGGCTGGATTTAGCAGCTAAGGTTGTCTACAGGAGGAGTAACTAGTCTCAAGACAACATGCCTTAGCTGCCTCCTTTGACATGCATAGGTTGGGTTACTGTTCTTTGCTTACCTTCAGGGCCCTAGCAACGCACAGCCAATTAGTATGAGGGGGCTTCAAATGAAAACCTGAAATGTTTTTATTTTTTGGTGAAGTAAAGAACAAATGTATCATTTTTCAGTGTAGTCACCACTACATTCAATGCAAGTCTTCCAGTGATGATAAAGTGCTTAGACTCCTGTAGAAAAAAAGATTCTCTCGGGTGCATGTGTAACCACTCATTTACCATGTGCTGTACCTCTTCACAGAAGTCGCGTTGTTTTAAAACTTCCTACTTCACTCATACACTTGCTGGACTGGCAGGCATGCATCACCATACTGGACCTTCCTACTGCACCTATACACTTGATGGACTGGCAGGCATGCATCACAATACTGGACCTTCATTCACCTATACACTTGGACTGGCAGGCATGCATCACCATAATGGACCTTCATTCACTGATACATTTCTATAGGTTTCACCCCTTCATTGATAAATAAACAGATAGCTTTTCTTTGGTGCATGTCAAAAGTGGGATGGCCATCTTTGAACCATCTTTAAACTGTCCTTATGACATACCATGTTTGTCTGCTCCATGATGTCACATGCTTAACACTCTTGACACCCTTAACAACAATTTTGAAAGGTTACAAGACAATGGCACAGCTATTGTAATTTCTAGCAGACTTTTAAGGTTTTCATTTAAAGCCCCCTCGTATTAAGTAAAAGTGTGTAATCAAATTGTTCAACTACAACACAGTGAACAGAAATGCAGATATTAGTCTTGCTGATGACAGGAAGATCAACCAAGGACTCTTCTTCTTCTTCTGCGTTCATCCGGATTTTTTTTTCCGGATGTGACTGCGTTGTGCCTGTTTACAGCAGAGCTGCGTTCTTGCACCGTTAGGCCGACACATCCGACTTCTGCGGGCATTTGTTGACCGGGTTAACCTTCCCGGAACCAAGGACTCTATTGTGATGAAGTCTGTCAAGGACTACAAACTTTGATTAGTGCGGGGCTGCAAGAGAATCACAGCAATTCCCTACAACAGTGGTTCTCAGCCTTTTTTGGCCCATGTGCCCTTTCACCATATGTTAAGAATGCCATTCTTCCCCCCACCCCCTTTCCAAAATGTCATTCCCACTTTACACACACTCATTACACACACACTCATTACACACGTGCCCGCCCACCCCAACCCCCGCCCGCCTCCCACCCACCCACACACACACACCGTCCAGTTCCCAATTCTTCAATTCGTACACGAGTGAACAACTGGAACCAATGAGATTCAACAACAACAACAACAACAATAACGATAGTGCATGAATACTAAAGCCGGGAAACTAAAGGTAAAACTGTGGATACCAATAAGATTTCATAAAAAACACTAAACTTGTTCTCACTTTAGACAAATAATTGCAGCAACATTATACCTCTTCATGTCCTGGTTGGTAACCGTGAAGACAGATGAAGTTTAACGCCTTGAACTTCGTCTGCAACTTTCCAGGAGAAACTACTTCAACTTGACCTAATTTTAGTTCTCTCCCAGGCTCCCTCTACAAACATCAATAAATAACAAATTACACAAGGAATATGCAGGCGTATGAGGTCAGCGTGGCTGAATGGCTAACAGCGCATGCTCTGAAATATGCTGTGCTTTGACAGCGGGGTAGTAGGGTATTTTCTTACACCGTTCAGTTGGACTTAAACGTTTACTTCTCATTTAGAAAGCAATGGCAAACTACTGAACATAAACTTCCCTAGTAGATCAACCTAGGATTGGGGTTGATCGCATTGTCCTGCAAAGGACGTGCAACATTTATTATTATTATTTGCAAAAAAGTTTCAAGTACCTAGGAAATATAATATCAAATGGCAAATCAGAAGACGAGATAGAAAATAGATGCAATAAGGCAAACCAACTCATTGAACAAATGACACCAATACTAAAGAACAAACATGTATCAATAACTACTGAGAAAGCATTTTATAACACAATCTTCCTACCAACTCTATGCTACCAATGCCAAACCTGGACAATGACAGGAAAGAAAAAAAAAACACAACAACAGAAATGAGATTCCTGTGAAGAATACTCAATGTATCAAGAAAAGATAAGATCAGAAATGAAGAAATCAGGACTAAAGTGGGGGTTATAGTTGCACTAGATTTTATTAGAAGTCAGCAAAACAAATGGTTTGACCATGCAAGTAGGTTACCAACTAACAGTATACCACAACAAGCAATGATGTACAGACCAAATGGAAGCAGGGGAAGAGGCCGACCATGTACATAAACAATGGACACAAGGAATAACAGAATCCATGGGTATATTGATACATGAAGCCGACTCTCCCGCTGTTTATACTTCACCTCGACACCACAAGGTACAAGAGGAATATGATGAGATGAGATTAGATGAGATGAGATTGATCATTTTGTAAAATTAAATACAATATTTATGTATTATTCACTTTTAAAGTATTTTATTTTCATTTTCGTCCCAAGTCCACAGTGAAATCACATTACTGTAAATATGTATTAAAAGATTTCTGTTATCCATCTATTTGGTTATCCCTGGTCTGAACTGACGGTTAATCAAAATTTTACTGTATTAGCCAAGAGTTGAGTTGAGCTAAGAACCGACATCATTGCACTCAGGACATTCCCATATGCGCTCCATCCCCTCGTTCAACAGCCAGCGAAGAGTTACACTACTAATCGTTCCCACCGCTATTTGACTGAAAGTTCTCCTGGTCTTCCCTCTCAGTTTTGAGATTTTACCAGAACCCCCTGCCAATCCCCCGCAATCTCACCCTTTCCACATACAGGTTCTCAATCTGCTCCTCCACCTTCTCCCACAGGTGCATAACCATCTCTCCCTTGCCTATAGGTAATCTACCACAAGAGCTGCATTCCCTGTCAAGCTAACAGCCTGTTCATTCCCCCACTCCCACATAGCCAGGGCAAAAAATCCATCCAATTCTCATAATCTGTGACCTCTGAAGCGAAGTAAGCCATTCCAGATGAAACATTCCTTTCTCCACCTTACTTCTTCTTCTTCTTTCGTTCGCTTGAAATATGTCTATAACTGCAATGCTGTCTCTTGTATGAATTGAACTGTCTTTTTCAGTTCACACAGCGGTCCATAGAGTTTATCTTCCACTGTCGTCTCTCTAGGCCAGAAGGTCTCCACCTTACTAAGCATACTCCTTGAGTCCGTGATGAAGACAATGTGTGTTGCAGTGGTCTCCTCTAACCATATATATATAATTGATTATTTGGTTGTTTCGGGATTTGAAATTTAAATATTGAGCACAACCCACTACTGGCAACGCTGATCGTACTATGGTATGAACCCAAGGCCAATCCAGGTCAATATGGAAGCACTATACTCGAGTTTCGCTCTCGTTTGAGCTCGTCAGTTGAGCATATACCTGACCGGATCCGGAAACAAGCCCCAAATCACTGGCATGTGAAGCGGGTGTGTAACCACGTGGCACACACTGGACACACCAAATTATCATAAAATATTACAACGTTACCCATCGTAGGCTATAGTGCTTCCATATTGACGTGGATAGGCCTTAGGTTCATACCAGAGTACGATCAGTGTTGCCAGTAGTGGGTTGTGCTCAATATTTAAATCTCAAATCCCGAAACAACCAAATAATCAATTTGATTATTGCTCACTGGATTTTAGGAGGCCTGGTGTTCCTTGCCAGTGAGAAGTCCTGATCGTTCGGGTCCACATCGATTGATGGACGTCAGTCGCAGCAATTGGGCATTCTTGAGCATAGCCTACGATGGTAACGTTGTAATATTCTGTTATGATAATTTGGCATGTCCAGCGTGTCCCACGTGGTTACACACCCGCTTCACACGCCAGTGATCCAGGGCTTGTTTCCGGATCCGGTCAGGGATATGCACAACTGACGAGCTCAAACGAGAGCGAAAATCGAGTATAGTGCTTCCATATTGACATGGATAGGCCTTAGGTTCATACCAGAGTACGATCAGCGTTGCCAGTAGTGGGTTGTGCTCAATATTTAAATATATATATAAACTAATTATGTGCCTTTCCAAATGGCAATAAACAAGTAAATATAAAGTCGAATAGAGGCCCTGGAGATGTGGATATACAGAAGAATATGTCGTATTTCATGGAAACAAAAACAATCAAATACAGAGGTTCTAGTAAAACTGTGAATGAAAAGAGAGTTGATGAAAGAAATAAAAAAGAGGCAAGTGAAATATTTTGGCCACGTTAAAAGACATAACAATCTTATAAAAACCATTCTGGAGGGTAAGGATAAGACAAGTGAGCAAAAGGTAGACAACAATACAAGAGGGAAGATAACATCAAGAGATGGACGAACAGCAATCTGACAGAATGTACAATCAAGGTGAGAAACTGACAGTGTTGGAGATCCATTGCAGCAAACGTTCATTGTGGAGATGGCACTTGATTGATTGATTTACTGATTCCAAATGGCAAAGATGTTTATGCATCTTCACAGACCTTGGCTCCTGGTGTTCTGGATCAATCCTATCGATGTTATTTATATTTGCCAGCTTGTTTGACCTCCAGCAGCATTCCTTTCATTCTGCCTTTGCCATCAATAGCCCAATGCTGGTCTGGTGTCACCTGTGGCTCATGGCGTTCCATTTCAGATGAGGATGTCCTAAAACAGCCATTAACATCATCTCATCTCATCTATTCTCATACAATGCAGTGTTAAGGTGAAGAATACACAGCAGGAAAGTGCCCGTTTATGGGCTTCATATATTGAGATTCCCATGGACTGTTATTCCCTCTGTCCGTTGTTTATTAACATCATTCTTTTGAATTTAATCTGTTGTGAATCATGAATACTGGGGAAGATAATGTGGAGGTTTCCCCTTGACTTCCTCATCCATATTGTATTTTACCTCTGCCTTTGACAGCAGCATCCTAACAGAGGTACGGTATATTTACATAGAGAATTATAATTGCTATATCAAACATTTTAGCATTAATGAGATGTGTATTAATGATTCTCTGGCTCTGTAGTGAAAGGGTTATCAATGCAATTCGTAACCCTGCTTACTGCATTTGAAACACAGCTGCGGGCGATTTGGAAGCAGACCGCCTTGCATTGGTTTCCATACAAAGATATGAGTGCCGGTCGTTCAGAAAGCAATGGCAAACTACTGAACATAAATTTGCAAGAAACCACAAACAGCTAAAAATGCTGGGGTTGACTGCCACGTTCTGTAAAAGATATGCAACTGGTATTTGTCCATAAAGAATGATGATGATCATTTATTTCATCCAAGAGGGTTGAAAGTTTGGAACCATGAGTTCTAAGATGGCTGATAACGCCTATTTTGGCTCAAAATGTTCTTTGACAAAATGGGCAAAGAATGCTTGACGTTCTAGGAGGATGATCTCCTGCTGTGGTTTTTCTTGTCCAGTCTTTTTAACACAGCTGTTGCACTCCTGTTTGCTTCACAAGTGACTACGCCCTTGTTTAATGATGTCCGCCATGAATTTTGGTCTTTGGCAGCAGTCTTCCATGTGTCGTGGTGAATACCAAAAGCTTTTAGTGAAATCTTCAGAGTGTCTTTAATGTGTTTCTTCTGGCCGCTTTGGGAGTGTTTACCACAGCGCAGCTCACTGTAAAAAACTTTATTTAGGGAGCCTGTGATCTGGCATGTGAGTCAAGTGACCAGCCCAGTGAATCTGATTCTTCATTAGTAAAGTGTGGATACTGGGCATGGACGCTCTTCCCAAGACTTCAGTGTATGGATCTTGTCTTGCCATTTGATCTTCAATAGCCTCCTAAGGCAGACTGTGTGGAAGTGGTTTAATGTGCAACTAACTTTTTATTAATGATTATCGCACATTTCCAATGTGTTTTAATGCATATATTGTTGTTGTCCAAGATTAGCCTCATATAGTGATGTGTGAATGAAATAATGTATGAGAGCAGAGAGATAAGAAGGGCAAAATGTTAGACTGGCCTGTGTGCCCAATACTTAACCCTCAAAGTAAAGTTTGTACATGCATTCATTCTTTCTCTCACTATCTTTCTATGCCAATCTCATTTTCTCTTTGTCACTCTCTGTCATTGTTTCTGTCTGTTATTTTCTGTCACTATGCTTGTCACTCTTTTTCGTCACTTTCCTGCTACTCTCCTTATCATTCTCTCTCTCTCTATTTGTCACTCACTCTATCACTCTTTATCGCTCACTCTATCACGCTTTATGACTCTCTCTTTTTGTCACTCACACACTGTATCTTTCTACTCATACACACTCACTTGTATGATTGGCTAGTTGGTGGGTTGTTTGCATGATTGGTTGATAGTATGATTGATTGATTGTATGATTGGTTGTCTGAATGATTGGTTGGTTGTTTGAATGATTGGTTGGTTGTCTGAATGATTGGTTGGTTGGTTGCACAATTTGTTGGCTGATTGTTTATTTGGTAGATTGATTGTATGATTGGTTGGTTGGTTGTATGATTCGTTGGTTGGTTGTTTGTATGACTGACTTATTGATTGATTGTATGATTGGTTGATTGGTTTTATGACTGGTGGGTGGAGTAATTGAATGATTCAGTGCATTCAAGGACAGGCTTTATCATACTGTGACAAAACACAAAACAAGTCCCGAATTCGAAGCCCGCTGTGGGTTTGTGAATTTGTAGGACCATCACACTTCTGTATGCCTGCTTACATGAAGGATACACAACTCTCGCTATCTCTCTTTGTCACTCACACATACTGCCACTCTCTATCCACAATATTACCTTCAACAGCTCATTTTGTATGCTGTACCCTCCACACTTAAGTATATGTTTGGGTAGAGGTCCAATGGTCAGATCCTTGCTGATGTGAATGGAGCTGACACAGACATCGGTCTGCGGAAACAAACAATGCATATATCCATGGATGTTCACTATGAGGGGATCTACACAATATATTCATCAACTACCATGGGTCTATATTCTGCAAAGGCATCTGCACGGTACATTAACTTGTTGCCATGAATGTCACGCATTGTTTAATTCTTGAAATCAAGATGTGTGGAAATTATGTGAAAGTAGATGCAAGATTGTTAGGTGTCAGAGTATCTATCCCAGGGTAGAAAAGGAAAGATAAAACAAGAATGGAAGGTGTTTTTTTTTAACCAGACAGTAGAAGAGGAGAGATGAAACAAGAATAGAAGGTTATTTAACCAGACAGTAGAAGACGAAAGATGAAACAAGAATAGAAGGTTATTTAACCAGATAGTAGGAGAGAAAAGATGAAACAAGAATGGAAGCTTATTTAACTCCAGGGTAGAAGAGAAAAGATGAAACAAGAATGGAAGGTTACTTAACTCCAGGGAATAAGAGGAAACATAAAACAGGTATGGAAGGTTACATAACTCCAGGGGAGAAGAGGAAAGATTAAACAAGAATAAAAGATTATTTAACCATAGGGTAGAATCTGTCCTATTCATTCTCCTATAACACTACATCTCTGCAGCTGTCAATTAATCAATCAAATTATAAAATTAGATGTAATAAGTACACTACAATCTCAAACATACCCGCACACTACAATCTCAAACATACCCGCACAGAGACAATATCTCCTCGCTGGAGCTCCAGTCGTACAGGACTCATGCTAACGACCAGTCAAGATCTGAAACATGAAGCGGCAAAAATTATGTTAAACATCAACAGCAGAAGTTTCAAAGCCAAAAATGATAACTTTTTAGGGTATCTAGAAAATGAAGCGATTAAGCATACATCCTTCCGTGAAGCGAAGTCATTGTTTGATGATAATTAATTAAAAGTAAGACAATGGCACAGGTGGGAAGAAAACATCAAGAGATGGACAGACGGCAGTCCGACAGAATGCACAGTCAAGGCGATAGACAGTATTGGGGATCCATTGCAGCCAACCTTCATTGTGGAGACAGAACCTGACTGATTGATTGACGTGATTGATTGACTGATTGATTGACTAATTGATTGGCTGACTTATTGATTGATTAATTGACTGGTTTACTGACTGATTGCTTGATTGACTGACTGGTTTATTGACTGATTGATTGAGTGATTGTTTGATAGACTGATTGCTCGATTGACTGATTGATTGACTGACTGATTGGTTGATGGACTGATTGAAGTAAAAAAAATTTTAAACCCTTTTACATGACTTAAGGTGCATTGGGCATATGGTGCTAGACTCGTATTTGTATAAACCAATCAACACTTGGCGGGTGATGAGGTCTGTATCATAATGACTGCCTTTACTTTCCAAAAACATTTCCTAGTGGGATTTTCGGTCCAAAATAGCAGATAGACTTAGTTAAAGCCTCTGAAGTGTTTTTGCTTTTGGCCATGGTTTGTAAAGTATTTTCCTCATTTTGGACTGGTATTACATGGTTCTGTTGCCCAGCTATCGAGTTAATTAAGTGAGTGGAGCAAAACTGTGAGCTGTGGATTTAATGTGGAATGCTTTTATATCTGTCCGCGGTTGTTTGTATTGTGAATGCATGTTCAGAAAAATGGTTGATAGCCAGTTGCTGAACTAACTAGTTTCGCCTTATGCAGTAATGTGTGTGCAACTGCTGGTTTTCTAGTGATTGTAGCTTCCGCTGATGAAGAACTGTAATGTTAGTGATGGACTGTTGTGTTGGCATTCTGGCAACGGCCTTATGCATGTATGCCCGTACATGCTGTTGGTTTGCTGGGACTGCTGTCTGTTCCAATTTTCACATAAGGTAATGAGGAGCATTTTGTGTGATATTCAGTGGCACAGGAATGGAGTATTATGGGGTGACCCTTTACTGTGACGTGGGAACCCCCACTAATGACTGACTAATGACTAACTAAACCCCAACTAATGACTGACTAATTAACTAACAACTGACTAACGACTAACTAATGACTGACTAGCAACTAACATTTCCTAGCACCTATGTTAGACTCGGCTGATCAAGGGCCAAAGTCAATTTTTAAAATTTGTATCTGCCTTGAAGCAGATCAAACCAGTGGCTACTGAGCTAACAGGAAAACTGCTAGTAACTATGCCACCTGGCTCCCATCGTTTGACGATGGGCAGTTGAAATCAGACTTTTGCATTTTTCTGTTTGTTTTAATTTGATTACATTTTCTCTTTCATATTTTTCTTTAGATCAGGGGTGGCCATCCTTTTCAGCAGGCGGGCCAAATTTCAGAAATAATATTTTCTGCTGGGCCACACACCCAAGTTGTGTGTGTGTGTGTTAATTAAAGTAAACAAGCAAGCATGCTACAGCTTCAACCATATCGTCGTTTCCCACTCCGCGGGCCGCAACATGATTCTCGGCGGGCCGCATGCGGCCCGCGGGCCTCGTGTTGGCCACGCCTGCTTTAGATGTTTGTATTATTATGATCAAAACATCGACTCGTTGTGTTGTGGTCAAACTTATTTTTAACTATTTTTTGTTATTATCATTTATTTTATTCCCTGTGATTTACATTTGCCACAGTGGATTTCATTGTAAGGTATGTAAACTGTGTCTGTGTTAATTGTCTCTCACTTTTCTTTCGCAGGAGTTACACGTACATAGCTGGGTTTTTTTCTACTGTGTTTTGAGTTAGGCTACAGACACGATTCTTCTGTAAATATACATATGTACATATCTAGGGCATCAAAGAATTATTTGGCTTCTTTATATATTCTGCACATATTAGCCATCATTGTGGTGAGGGTTTACAAGTGCAGTTTGCAATCCTGCATACCACATTCACAACACAGCTACCGGCGATCTAGAAACACACAGCTACCGGCGATCTAGAAACACACAGCTACCGGCGATCTAGAAACAGACAGCTACGGGCGATCTAGAAACACACAGCTACCGGCGATCTAGAAACACACAGCTACCGGCGATCTAGAAACACACTGCTTTGCGCTGGATTTCATGCAATGGTACGAGTGCTGGTCGTTCAGAAAGCAATGGAAATCCACTAACTGCAAGCTTGCCAACAAATCAAAAACAGTCACAAAATGATGGGGTTGACTGCGATGTCCTTAAAGGAAGTGCAACTAAGGAAGTGCAACTAACTTGTGCATCATTAACTTGTGCATGCATGCATTAACTTGTGCATACATTAACTTGTGCATGCATTAACTTGTGCATGCATTAACTTGTGCATGTATTAACTTGTGCACACATTAACTTGTGCATACATTAACTTGTGCATACATTAACATAATTGATTAATTGCCATGGGATGATTAATTGTCTTAAGCAACTTCCCGTATCTGCCATGGGTTTGTATACAGTAACAGTATTTTTCCCAGGAGATTAACATGGCTGAATGGATAAAAAGCACTTGTTCTTAAATATCCGGTATGCTGCTTCCAAGGCTGCGTGTTCAACCCTTACCCTATGACTAAAATGTTAACTTCTCGTCCTTGACATTGGAACGCAAATTACAAGTACTTCTGAAGTCGGAGTGGGTTCGCCTGATAGCGAGGGACACTAAGCTAAAATCCACACGCAAAAAATCAGTCCAGTGCACTAAATTCTAAAAACAATAGTTGAACAGTTCATGGATGGCTAACAACTCAGAACATTAACTAGGAATTTGACTTAGCTGAAGTTGTACTTAGTTCCTAACTTACAAAGTGACAAAGTTACTTATTTACTTAAGTAGTATGTTGTAACTCAAGCCTACAAAATCACAATAATTCATAATTGATCGCAGAGATAACAAGCTGACCAACTCTCGCAAAATTGAAGAACTAAAGGGCTGAAGCACAATGGTAGTAATTAGTAAAGTCCCTGATTTACTAACTGCTGACTCAGTTCTTTGAACTTAGTTCTTAACTTTAAATAACGTTACTTAAGTAAAGTTAAGTTAAGTATAACGTTGAAGTGTAAAATAATAAAGTAAAGTAGTGACTAGTGTTCATGTTGCAACTTAAGCCTACAAACTCACAGTGAATTATTGAAATACCAGCAGGATGACAAACAAGTCCGATAGCAGGACTAACGAACTAACTAATCCACATTGACTGGCGGACTGGCCGTGACTGCGATGACTGGAGCACCACCTACCTGACCTGCTCTACCTCGACCACTGACTGATTATGATTACCTGGTACCGGGAAAACCCGGTCAACACGCACGAATACCACACACGCGATTATGATTCTCAGTATCGATTACTACACATCATCATCATGTGCCCCACCAGCTGGCGAGTGCGTTCATGTCTCTCCACAGATCTTGTCTTTTGCTGTTCTGGATCAACTCTATTGATAATATTCCTTCATGCCACCATATTATAGCACTCTGCATCGTTTCTCTCGACGTTCGCTTTGCGTGGTGCATAGCATCCATTATAGTCCGTTGATGTCCGCTTTCTAGTCCGCGCCACTTGGGCCAACACCTTCCGACTTGGACGGTTAAAGTTAACGGTTTCTTTTCTGCGTTCCTCCTCCCGTAGACAGATTGCCTTCCCGAGCTTGTGGGCTCTGCCGGCACGTGACATCATTTCGAAAGCAGTGCCCTATTTTGACCCACGCGTGTTCATGGCCAAGGCATTCTCACAGCCTCTTGTTCATCACTATGTTGGTCAGCCCCGTTCTGTCTCTGAAATCCCGAGGCTGGTTGTGGATAAAGCACTTCAGTGTCCGCGACTACTACTACAACTACTACTACTAATAATACTAATATACTACTGCCGCTGCTGTTACTACTACTACTACTACTATACTACTACTACTACTACTACTACTACTACTACTACTACTACTACTACTAATCATCCAACAGCTACTGATGCTGCCGCTACTAACTACTACTACTACTACTACTACTACTACTACTACTACTACTACTACTACTACTACTGCTACTACTACTACTACTACTACTACTAGTACTACCTCAAATTTCGCCATCATTTCAATGTACTCGATGCAATGATCATATGGAAGAAGAACAAGCTCAGACACAACTGATATTTCGACATATATCGATATATCTTTTCCAACGTCCCTTTGTCAACAATAAGATATCGAATAAATAGTAACATGAACTTTCACGAACACAGTCTCAGCAAGAGAATGAAAAACAAACATAAAACATCAACAACAACAAAATACTAAGAATAGAAGTATAGTCAGCAGGGAAATAACCGAAAGTGTGACTCGATTCCAACATTGATTCCAGAAACTGAAACTGAAACTGCCCGGCACTGACGTGTTAAGTATGTTCACGGCAGTTATTACGTGTCATAATTAGAAACCATTAAATACTTTGAAATATGTCTGCAGTGTCTGACCGAGAACAAGTGACCTAATTGTTCAAGATACGGGGGAGAAGAATTGCAAGTCTAGACTTCATGTTCAAGAAGAGAAGTAAAGAAGCAGCTAACAACAGCGAGGACGTCAAGAGAACCTCCCTTACTGTAAAAATAAAATATCACCACCGCAGCCGAAAGAAGGCAAACTGCCATAAACCACAAGTGAAGCGACCCCGAGCAAGAATGACGATGCCGCACCACAAACAAGAAAAATTTGCCGTGCCTACCTCAGAGTCAAAGCAAACACACAGCATCCACTACATAGAGAAATTAAGACGGTAAAGGGCAGCAGGTTAAAAAGAGGAAAGTCGTGGATGGGTCAAGCCGAAGACATTTTTCAACAGGTGTGTTCACTTGAGGCCTTAGAACCGGGCGAGGAGTGGGTACAAGTGCCGACAGAGTTCTGTACGTCCTTTTCAGTTTGCATCCAACTAGACAGTAAGTGCAGACAAGAAAATCAGGCTGCTGTGGCGGTGCAGTACAAGCTTTGATCTTCGAGAATTCTTTAGTGGGCGATGCTGTCATTTACACAGATGGGTCAGTCGTTCGACGAGTGAGAAGTGAGACGTTCATGGGCCTTTACGGCGAGGGCCGAAGGGAGAATTGTGAAGGAAGATTCCGGTGCTTTTGTTTTGACCACAAGTAGCATGATTATGGAAGTCATGACAGTAAGTAAAGCAATAACATGGCTCGAGACACAGACATTCACTCGGGCTTATTTCCTTAGTGAGTCAATGAGTAACTATGCTCAGGAGGATGATAGAGATGGGGTGAATCCGAAGAGAGGTGGTTGCTGTCTCTGGAGCGGTTCTCGGCCGGCAAAGATTAGTTTCATCTTCGTGCCAGGGCATGCGGATGTACAAGGGAATTAGCAGGCTGACAAGTTTGCAGGTAGGGCTACTGTGGAAGGTGGACCAGGCAGACATTCTGAATGCTCTATAGGAAGTAAGTCGTTTACGAGAACAAAGTGATGACTGAGAATTTACAACCATGATCAGACTGCAAGAACAGCAAGTTAAAAGAGGTGTGGCAAAACAAGAATACTACGCAGGAAGCCAAAGAAGATTAATAAACAAACACAGCTATGACTTACAAGTGGTTAATATGGTAACAGACATGTTCTATTATAACGCAATGGAAATATTTCAGTGATATTTAACAAATGGCAGACACGAAAAGTCAATTAAGACTATTAATCAGCCCATGATTAAATCAGTTAATATCTAAAAGCAGTTGGACCCCGAATAGAGCAGACCACAGTGAACTCTGCCCATGTAAAATTTATAAATTAGAATTCATCATCATCATCATCAAGTGCCCTGCCAGATGGCGTAGGCGTTGATGTCTCTCCACAGATCTCGGTCTTTGGTGTTCTGGATCAACGCTGCTGATGATATTCCTCCATGCCACCGTCCCAGTCCATCCAGCATCATTTCTCTGAATTAGAAATAAATTGATACATCCCCCCCCCCCCTTTCCCGTTGCAGGAACCTACTGTGGCTGCGTGAAGTGTTAGGACTGTGACATGTTTCCATTGCGGAGGGAATGGAGGAATAACTGGCCACTCCTACATTCCCGTAGGCAACGATGGGAGCTGACATCGAACCCTTGCCCAGCCATATCCATCCATCGTAACGTCATAACTGTTACACCAACGCACTCGTAAATAAGAAACACTACCCACACAATGTATAGCACGTGTGATTCTGTTAAATACACATTTGGATCCTCGCTGACGCTACAGAGTTTGTGCACTGTACTGAGAAGCTCCTAATGTGATCTATGGACTGCAGCACTTATGGAGTGCAATGAAAGAGGAGGTGTACAAGGAGAGAGGGTCCACTTCATTGCACTGAGTTTTTTTTAATCCAATATGGCTCGGTCTCTTTCCGCACAAACTCCAACGATGAGGTTTTATCAAGCTCACCGATTCTACTTCTTGTTTTTCTTGACTCACTCATGGCATTTCTAATTCCACAGGTTGAATGTGGCATCCTGTAAAGGATATGCAACTAACTTAATTGCTCGCATGTCTGCGCGGTCACACAACAGCTGTTCATTGTGAAGACTAAACAACTATTGGTGTGCAAGAGATGTCCATACATCTGTCGCTGCAAGACAGTTATGTCAGGCTAATCTATCATGTCGGCCACACTGCCTTCCTATAACATTTTCTTGCAGCCGTTTCAGGCTGGGTCAATCTGCGAGCCCAGGTAATTTTTGAAATATCCTGGCCTTGATGCAGATTCCAACACATTTCCATGAACTGGCACTACCTCGGTTCTCGTGAAAGGAAGGAGTAGAGTAAACTAAAGACAGGTCTACATCTTGTGGCTTTTGGGTATATGGTAAGGGAGGGAAAAGTAAGCTGAAGACTCATGTCGACATCTTGTGTAGTGTTTGGGCTACGTTCAGGATACTAGCCAGTTAGTCAGTGTCAGGGCTGAGTAAGAAATCTCAGCCAAGATCGTGTGGTGCGACAGTATTCTCTGAGTGTGCTGTAACTGCGCAGATGCATTATATGTGGATATAGTTCTAAGCTGAAGTGTTCCTGAGTAGTGTATCATCATTTGTGTTCCAATTAAAAGATCATGTGCGCTGCCTGGCCTTCGATGTTGATCAGTCGTTCTATACAACATTCACACAGACATCCTCTAGACAACTATAGCCACTTCTCTATGTCAATCATAACCACCTTGTGACAACTACCTACCTTGAGATGTGGTTGGAGCTGGAGATTTGGAGACACCAGACGGGGAATTTCTGCCATTTGATTTAGCTACAGCTGAAATATCAAAAGGATACAGGTAAATGAAGATTGTCAACTTAATCTCATTGTTTACACACGGCAACACACAACATTTAAGGAAACCTGGTTTCACAGTAAATGATCACCTTATGTGTAAAATCCTGGCCATGAATGGAACCAGGACAAGGGTCAGAGGTGGACATCTCAACCTCTGAAATACCCCATAATTATCATGTGCCTCACCAAGTGGCCTAGGTGTTCAAATACCCCTCCACAGATCTGGTCCCTGGTGATCTGGATCCATTCTACTGCCATCTGCTAACACCAATCTTTCCAGTTGTCACAATGTTCTCCAATGCCCCTCCATAGTTCACCGTCGATGGAATCGGCAGTCACCAGAAATACCTCATTGACCCGGGTTTTCTCACATGACTCTGTCTCTATCCGCAGGGCGACCCGCCGAAAGCATCACATTTAAGCACGAACTCCGTAGCTCAAGCGCCGACTCCCAGGAGTCTCCTGAAAAATGCACCCGTGAACCGAAAAGGCAAATCAGTCAATCTAGCAACAGCCGGTAGCCATTGTTCCGAACATGCAGGTCACTGTACAAACAAAAGCAGACATATAGCAGCATTCCACGTGAATATCACAGCTCACAGAGTCGCGCCACGCACTCACTCAGTAGCAGGGCGACGGAACCATATACTACCAGTCCAACATGAGGAAAATTTGAAATGCAAACCACAGCCACAAAGATAAATACTCCAGAGGCCGTAGCGGTTCAATGCCTAACCGCCATGCTGGGGACCGGAAGTCCCTTTTTCTTGGACATAACCATAAACAGAACACACACTGTTTCTTCTCCATCTTTGTTCCTCTTTCAAGTGTCTCACCTAGTTATGCACCTCACAGTTCAGTGCGGCCGACGCTGGTATGCATTTGTTTAAGGCTTGCTTCCTGCAGACAGATTTGATTGAGGTAATGGGCTCTACCTAAATGAGTGTTTTCCTTTCTCACAATTCTGCCATGGTAGTGGCCCTATGGCCTACTCGTTTATAACACACACAACTTGCACACTGGACCTCCTGTTTTCCTGCCCTTATCCAAGAAGATTAGGAATACAATCTCACTACCCAAGAGTTCAGAGGGAGACATCAATGGTTCTGATTACAATTGTCCGCCCTATGCAGGGATCTTCGGCTGCTGTTATAATTAAGATTTTTAATTCCCATTTAAGATCCCATTGAAACATATGCCTGCGAGACCTGGACACTCACTAAACAAGCTGAATAGCACATAAATGTCTTTAAATATAAGTCTTATAGACGGGTTTTAAGAATATCTTGGACACAGAAAAGAACAAATGCATCCTTACGACAAGAGTTGAATACTGAATAAGGTTGGCTACTAAAGACGATTTCACATAATAGAAAATTGAAATACTTTCATCACACAAGTGTCGTGAAAGTTTCAAGAGAACAATAATGGAGGGGTATATGCCTGGATGAGGAAGGCCAAAGAGAAGATGTGTGCAGGATATGGTAGATGATCTACAGATGGGTGTATTGCTTATAACCAAGAAGTTTTATGGAAGGTTGTTATGGGAGCGAGGTTGTGCAAAGGACAGGCTATTGAATGAATGAATGAATGCTGGGATCGACCTCCGCACCTTCTGACCCCAACATCATAACCTCTCAGCAATGGTCCCCAACACACAATGTTTATCTAGAACTGGTCCAGTAAAGCAATCATCTGTCAGCTCCAGCTGATACACAAGTCTAATAACATCCACGTGCAATTTTAGTTCTGCACACCAAATAAAAACAAGTAAACACTAAGAACAATCTGGGTACCTGCAGTTGCTGGGTTGACCAGCGCTGGACTACTGGTTCTTGATGTCGACTGCTGCTGGTTCTGTGCTGACTGCTGCTGTGTCATCACATTTGGTGTGACCAACCTGTTGAGTATGTTCCTCTCGGACATCTGCAGTCTCTGGGTGACGGGCGGTACACGGGCCAGCGTGGCTGGTAGCCTAGAGACATCCTGCTTCATGTCACTCAGCAGCTCCTCCAGCTGGTTCAACACTGTCCATAGAAACAGCAAACATTCATTTCACTTGCCACATGTTAAGTAGAGGTAAGAACGTGCCAGACTCCCTGATTTGTCTGTTCTCATGCCGCATTGCCTATCTCCATCCATCCCCCTGTCCCTCCCTCCCCCCATTCATCTATCTATCTATCTGCTTGTAAAACCCTAGTATAACAATAAGTCCCCTATTGGTAGTACAGCATGTTCCACATAGCTAATAACAATTACCACATCAATAATATTTGTTTGTCGCTCGCTCGCTTTGAACTCAAGCATAGTCCACACACACTACTTCTAGTAGTGCTGGACTGAATTTTGATTGTGAATTAGCTTTCCCTCGCCATCAGGTGAACCCAATCTGACTTCAGAGGTACTTGTAATTTATGCACCCAAGTAAAGGACGATAGGTCACATTTTTAGTCCAACTGTTCGGTGTAGGGGGGGGGGAACCCCTTACCTCGGCATCAGCACACCGGATGTTTAAGAACATGCATTCTTATCCATTCAGCCATGCTGACTTACATTAATATTAGTGAATCATGTAGTATTAAACTTGGCACATTTCCCATGCTTTTATAATGTATAGTTTGATATTGTTATTGTTCTCGTCTAGCCTCATAAGTGATGTATGGATGAAATAATATATGAAAGAGAATGATAAAAGGGCAGAATATTAGAAGGGCCTGCATGCCCAATTCTAAACACTGAAAATAAAATTTCATTCGTTCAAACCCCATGTTTGTCTGATACATTTTTGCTTTGGACCCCTGTGCTTGTATGGGACCCCTCTGTGTCCTGGAATGCAGGCATACAAACCACCATGATCACAGCTGTCCTATTCACACAGCAGTGGCAGCTCTGGCTGACCGGCCCACTGTTGGTGCAGCTAACAGAGATGTGAGACACTCACCCTTGTGCAGGACTGCATTGGCAGGCTTGTTGCCTCCCAGAGATTCCTTGCTCAGATGTTGGTGGCTTTCAGCCAAGCACTCCAGCTCAGCAAACCTGTGGTAGAAAACAAACAACTGAGAATTTGACACAGGCACAACAGCTCAGCAAACCTGTGGTAGAGAACAAACAATTGAGAATGTGACACAGGCACAACAGTTCAGCAAACCTGTGGTAGAGAACAAACAATTGAGAATGTGACAGGCACAACAGTTCAGCAAACCTGTGGTAGAAAACAAACAGGCACAACAGTCAAGCCAGCCAACAACACAAACACTAAATCAACTGTCACAACCATGTATCTGATCACTGATCAGATCCCATGAGCCTCAGCAATGACCTTCACATTGAATCCATATGTTCTTGCAAACCTTTAAAAAAAACACCAAATGCCCAAATGGCAATGTCTGCTACAGGACTATCTTTACATTTAAAACAATGATTGGTTGAACTTTGCAGTTATAATTTTCTAGAGGATTTTCCCCCCAGATCGCTGGCTTTGAACTCAAGCGTAGTTCACATACGCTACTTTTAGTGACAATGGACTGAATTTTGCTTGTGGATGACCTTTCCCAATTACCAGTGTCCCTCGCCATCAGGCGAACCCACTCCTCCGACTTCAGAGGTGTTCTCTAGAGGATGAGGTATTCAGTTCTACACCAAGTCCCTGATGATGCTTCTTATAGTACACTTGGGAAGTTAATGAAGTTTAATTGTCTCGACTCTCCTGATGAGCCTCAATATCACAGACAAAAGGACATGTACACACAAGACTCCAACCTGACACAAGGAACAACATACCTGGCATTCAGTGCCATCGCGGGATGAGCGTGGTCTTGGGTGAGATTCAAGTATGCTGCACGTCGCAGCTGCTCTTCAATGACCAGAGCCTGCTCAAGAAGCTGTGAAAGAAAGAAAACACAAACCTGTCAAACCACAAACAGAAATTCGCCAAGACAGAGACTATGTATCAAGCAGGGTTTGTTAAAATCACCAACGAGGAGCTCATGGAGAGAACTTAAAATTCCAGTGAACCAAGAGGCAAAGACAAGATGCTGGCATTGGATAGGACGCACACTGAGAAAACCTGGGGACAATATAACTAGACAGTCTCTGGTCTGGAACCCACAAGGCAAGTGAAATAGCGGGAGAGCTAAAAACACTTGGAGAAGAGAATTACAGAGATGAATAATACTGAGAGGACATGGAGGGAGATAGTAAAAGATTAGACAGTTTGGCATGGTTTGGTTGAGGACATATTTTGTAAACACCCACATGAATGACACCAGGGCTGCTTTAGTTAGAGTTGGACATTATAACCCCTAAGCCACTTCACACTTTAGAGAGAACGCAAAGGGCTTAAAATGTCAAGGACATGGAAAACAACCACACATCAGAAAGGTGTAACAATTATTTCACGCTGCTGTGGCATCAACATTACACATTCCCACCTTATGAACATATCCCACAGTTGTAATTAAGTGACTTTCCATGTGTTTACCCTTGATACAATTGTCCAAGCAATCCCCAACTCTCAACAGAATCCAATGGGTAGACTGATTCAAAAGTACACAATTGTGAAAAAAGACATTGTGGTGCCTCCTCCTGCCACATAGCAGCGATACCAAATGCAACTGGTTTTTCTGTAAACTCTCTGTGCCAAGCAGTTGCAAAAGTAATGATTGTTTGGAGACAAAAGATGTTTATGTAGTAACTGGAACAGAGTGAGGGTAAAGTTACAGCTGGATGCAGATTGGAGAAGTGGATGTAACAACTTAAAGAGAGCCATCTTCTTCTGTCCTTTATTTCCCATTGGGACACAGGTCCTCAACCAAACCTCCCCAAAGAAGTCCTATCTGTTGCTATCTCCCACAGCTCCCTCCATGTCCTCCCAATATTATTAACCTCTGCCTGTATTTCTCTTCTCCAAATGTTCTTAGGTCTCCCGCTATTTCGTTTGCCTTGTGGGTTCCAGACAAGAGAGTATCTAGTTATATTGTCCTCAGGTTTTCTCAGTGTGTGTCCTATCTTGTGGGTTCCAGACAAAAGAGTGTCTAGTTATATTGTCCTCAGGTTTTCGCAGCGTGTGTCCTATCTTGTGGGTTCCAGACAAGAGAGTCTGGATATATTGTCCTCAGGTTTTCTCAGCGTGTGTCCTATCTTGTGGGTTCCAGACAAGAGAGAGTCTAGTTATATTGTCCTCAGGTTTTCTCAGTGTGTGTCCTATCTTGTGGGTTCCAGACAAGAGAGAGTCTGGTTATATTGTCCTCAGGTTTTCTCAGTGTGTGTCCTATCTTGTGGGTTCCAGACAATAGTCTAGTTCAGTGGTTCTCAACCTTTTTTGGCCCGTTCCCCCCTTCACCATATTTTCAGAACGTCATTCCCCCCCCCCCCTCCAAATTTCCAAAATTGTCAGCCTCAAAAGGTGCATTAAAAATAACATGCCTATAATAGTGAAAATACTTATTTTCTTCCATAGTTGTACATAACCTTCACATGTAAAGATACATTTTATAGTGTAGTTTTCTACAGTTAATAGCAAATGAATATGCTGATGGATATTAAAACTTAAATAGAAGCATTTTTACATTCGCAATATTTTATTAATACACCACATTAATCATACTACAATAAACAAATAGTTAAAACGTCAAAGAATTGTAGCTTAATATACGACACCAGGATGCCAGAAAATTGTGCTTCATCAAACAAAACGCTCATTACAAAACCTGGATATTGTAGATTCGTAATTTAAATGAAAATTGTAATCAATGAGAACACTGTGATTGTTTTTCCCGCAGCAATTCTGAAATACACGGAGGAGTGCTTGAAAGGGCACAACGGAGATCGTTTTCAACATCTAATCTGTTGCGTCGTTTCGTTTTAATTTCTAGCAGAGCTGAAAAGCCTGACTCACAAAGATATGTTGATGCAAGTGGAAGCAATGCACGGATTGCTTTTTCTGCCACTTTTGGGTATGAACCGCACATTAAAGGCCAAAATTCCGTGATTGGTTTCTCACTGAACACATACCTTGCCCCTGAATCATTTTTCAGCTCCAGAAATTCATCTTGACAATCATCAGAAACTTTTTCAACTGATAATTTGAATGGGTTTCGCACCAAATCCAGCTCATCATCACTAAGTTCAGGAAAATATCGCTCAAATTCATTTTCTAGCGCTGTCAAATGCTGCACAATTTCATGTTTTGCAAATTGTGGAAGTACTTGGTCTTTACCATCAACAACGAGAACGGATGACAGCTTCTCAATCATTGCAACATTTGTCATATTGACCTTTCTTTTCCAGTTTTCCAGCTTGCTCATAAAAGCTCTCAAGGCATCCACAAATTGTATATTTGTATTCCTTCCTTGCATCTGAAGATTGAGTTTATTCAACTGCTCAAAAATATCAACTAAATAGGCAAGGCGCATGATCCATTCCTCATCATCCAGCCAGGTGAAAAAGTCCATCTTACCCTGAACTTCAAAAAATAATTTGAGCTCGTCTTTCTTTCCTCTTGACAGCCATCGAACATTTGTGTGGAAAAGAAGCAAATGGTGGCCTGCATCCATGTCAACGCATAACTGCTTAAAAAGCCGTGAGTTGAGAGCTCCTCCTTTGATAAAATTCACTATCTGAACTGTTTGATCCAAAACCTTTCCCAAAGGAGCTGGAAGTGTTTTGGAGGCCAGTGCTTGACGATGGATCATGCAATGAATGCCTTTCACTTTTGGGGCACGTTTCTTCACACTAACTTGAAATCCTGATTTGGTCCCCAACATAGCTGGTGCTCCATCTGTACAGCACCCACACATATTATCCCATAAAAGATTTTCTGATTCAAGGAAAGATTAAACCTTTTCCAAAATATCAGAGGCCATGGTAGTTGTTTCAAGAGGAGAACAAAAAAGAAGTTCTTCTTTAAATGATCCTGAATACATATACCTTGCAAACACTATCAACTGAGAACACGATGCCACATCAGTCGATTCATCAATTTGAATTGAATAGAGCCCAAATGCTGCAGATTTGCTCTCTTGCACAACTTGATCCTTGATGTCATTGGCCATATCGCTGATCCTCCTTTGAACAATGTCGTTTGATAGTGAAACCGCTGCAAGTTTTTTCTCTGATTCATTTCCCAACACAATTTCCACCATCTTGAGACAACAAGGTTTGATCAAAGATTTCCCGAATTGTATGTGGTTTTTTCTGCTTCGCTATCTCCAGTGCTACGACATAGGAAGCTTCAGTAACCTTTTGGTTTGTTTCTTGGAATACTCCTGTTAAATCCAGTCTCATCCTTTTGACAGCATTCCCAAGACGTTCAAAATAGGTTTTGTCCTTGTCCTTATATTGAGGATGAACATTCAACAAATGATTCCTCAACTGTGTCGGTTTCATAGAATCATTTGACAAACTTTTACTACAAATAACACACTGAGGTCGTTCTTCTCCGCTGATGACGATATTTGTGAATCCATAATTCAAATAAGACAGGTCATACCTTTCGTTTCTTGACACTCATCATGGGCTTCAGATTCTATAAATATAAAATTTGACAATGTCTTCATTCCCCCCCTGGAAACCCTCAAATTCCCCCCTGGGGGGGAATTCCCCACTGGTTGAGAACCACTGGTCTAGTTATATTGTCCTCAGGTTTTCTCAGTGTGTGTCCTATCTTGTGGGTTCCAGACAAGAGAGTATCTAGTTATATTGTCCTCAGGTTTTCTCAGTGTGTCTCCTATCTTGTGGGTTCCAGACAATAGTCTAGTTATATTGTCCTCAGGTTTTCTCAGTGTGTGTCCTATCTTGTGGGTTCCAGACAAAAGAGTGTCTAGTTATATTGTCCTCAGGTTTTCGCAGCGTGTGTCCTATCTTGTGGGCTCCAGACAAGAGAGTCTGGATATATTGTCCTCAGGTTTTCTCAGCGTGTGTCCTATCTTGTGGGTTCCAGACAAGAGAGAGTTTAGTTATATTGTCCTCAGGTTTTCTCAGTGTGTGTCCTATCTTGTGGGTTCCAGACAATAGTCTTGTTATATTGTCCTCAGGTTTTCTCAGTGTGTGTCCTATCTTGTAGGTTCCAGACAAGAGAGTGTCTAGTTATATTGTCCTCAGGTTTTCTCAATGTGTGTCCTATCTTGTGAGTTCCAGACAAGAGAGTGTATAGTTATACTGTCCTCAGGTTTTCTCAGTGTGTGTCCTATCTTGTGGGTTCCAGACAAGAGAGAGTCTGGTTATATTGTCCTCAGGTTTTCTCAGTGTGTGTCCTATCTTGTGGGTTCCAGACAAGAGAGTGTATAGTTATGTTTCAGGTTTCTCTATGTGTCCTATCCATCGCCAGCATTTTTTCCTCACCTCTTGATTCACTGGAATTTGTTTAGTTCTCTCCATGAGATAGGTGATTTTAGAACAGAGTGGGAGTAATGTAGTAAATAAAGCAGAGTAGTAAGAACAGAGTGGGAGTAATGTGGTAAATAAAAGAGTGGGGGTAATGTAGTAAATAAAGCAGAGTGCGGGTAATGTAGTAAATAAAGCAGAGTGGGGGTGATGTAGTAAATAAAGCAGAGTGGTAAAACAGAGTGGGAGTAATGTGGTAAATAAAACAGAGTGGTGGTAATGTAGTAAATAAAGCAGAGTGTGGGTAATGTAGTAGATAAAGCAGAGTGGGGGTAATGTAGTAAATAAAGCAGAGTGGGAGTAATGTGGTAAATAAAACAGAGTGGGGGTAATGTAGTAAATAAAGCAGAGTGGTAAAACAGAGTGGGAGTAATGTGGTAAATAAAACAGAGTGGTGGTAATGTAGTAAATAAAGCAGAGTGTGGGTAATGTAGTAAATAAAGCAGAGTGGGGGTGATGTAGTAAATAAAGCAGAGTAGTAAGAACAGAGTGGGAGTAATGTGGTAAATAAAAGAGTGGGGGTAATGTAGTAAATAAAGCAGAGTGTGGGTAATGTAGTAAATAAAGCAGAGTGGGGGTGATGTAGTAAATAAAGCAGAGTGGTAAAACAGAGTGGGAGTAATGTGGTAAATAAAACAGAGTGGTGGTAATGTAGTAAATAAAGCAGAGTGCGGGTAATGTAGTAAATAAAGCAGAGTGGTAAAACAGAGTGGGAGTAATGTGGTAAATAAAACAGAGTGGTGGTAATGTAGTAAATAAAGCAGAGTGCGGGTAATATAGTAAATAAAGCAGAGTGGGGGTGATGTAGTAAATAAAGCAGAGTGGGAGTAATGTAGTAAATAAAGCAGAGTGGGAGTAATGTAGTAAATAAAGCAGAGTGGGGGTAATGTAGTAAATAAAGCAGAGTGGGGGTAATGTAGTAAATAAAGCAGAGTGGGGGTAATGTAGTAAATAAAGCAGAGTGGGGGTAATGTAGTAAATAAAGCAGAGTGGGGGTAATGTAGTAAATAAAGCAGAGTGGGGGCAATGTAGTAAATAAAGCAGAGTGGGGGTAATGTAGTAAATAAAGCAGAGTGGGGGTAATGCAGTAAATAAAGCAGAGTGGGGGTAATGCAGTAAATAAAGCAGAGTGGGGGTAATGTAGTAAATAAAACAGAGTGGGGGTAATGTAGTAAATAAAGCAGAGTGGGGGTAATGTAAATAAAGCAGAGTGGGGGTAATGTAGTAAATAAAGCAGAGTGGGGGTGATGTAGTAAATAAAGCAGAGTGGGGGTGATGTAGTAAATAAAGCAGAGTGGGGGTAATGTAGTAAATAAAGCAGAGTGGGGGTAATGTAGTAAATAAAGCAGAGTGGGGGTAATGTAGTAAATAAAGCAGAGTGGGAGTAATGTAGTAAATAAAGCAGAGTGGGGGTAATGTAGTAAATAAAGCAGAGTGGGGGTAATGTAGTAAATAAAGCAGAGTGGGGGGGGGGGGGGGGTAAATGTAGTAAATAAAGCAGAGTGGGGGTAATGTAGTAAATAAAGCAGAGTGGGGGTAATGTAGTAAATAAAGCAGAGTGGGGGTAATGTAGTAAATAAAGCAGAGTGGGGGTAATGTAGTAAATAAAGCATAGTAGTAAGAACAGAGTGGGAGTAATGTGGTAAATAAAACAATGGTAAGAACATAGTGGGAGTAATGTAGTAAATAAAATAGAGTGGTACTGAACAGAGCGGGGATAATGTAATGACTAAACAAATGTAACAGAAGAGAGCGTGGCCATATTTAGACCACATCAGAATGTGCAATGCAACAACTACAACAGAACTGGGACATGTAACAACAACAGAACTGGGACATGTAACAACAACTACAACAGAACTGGGACATGTAACAACAACAGAACTGGGACATGTAACAACAACTACAACAGAACTGGGACATGTAACAACAACTAGAACAGCATGAGTCCTCACCTTGAACCTCCTGGCCAGGAATTTGTTTTTGATTTCCAGAAAGTTTCCCTTGCCTTGTTCAGAAATGAATGGTTCGTTGATGATCTGGAAACGAGGGTCGTTCTGAATATCTTGCCAGCGACCATAGCCATGTCTGGTGATGTTTGGTTAAGGAACATTCTTAATGTCAGCTCGAGTTCATGTGGCTGACCAACAACACATCTTTGTGTGAGGAACAGTACTGAAGAACCACCAACAAACATCTTTGTACACTCAGAAGTATTGATACAAAAAAAAACAACATCTCCATGCACTCTACAGTATCAATGAAACACTAACACATCTCTGTGCACTCTACAGTACCAATGAAACACTAACAACACATCCATGCACTCTATAGTATCAATGAAACACTAATAACACATCTGTGCACTCTATAGTATCAATGAAACACTAATAACACATCTCTGTGCACTCTACGGTACCAATGAAACACATCTCTGTGCACTCTACGGTACCAATGAAACACTAACAAAACATCTGTGCACTCTATAGTATCAATGAAACACTAACAACATATCTTTATGCACTCAACAGTACCAATGAAATACTAAGAACACATCTCTATGCACTCTACAGTGGAAAGCTAACACTATGCACTCTACAGTACCAATGAAACACAGAACCAATTAAACACTAACTGTGCACTCTACAGTACCAATGAAACACTACACTCTGTGCACTCTACAGTACCAATGAAACACTAACACTGTCTGTGCACTCTACAGTACGAATGAAACGCTACACTGTGCACTCTACAGTACCAATGAAACACTAACACATCTCTGTGTACTCTACAGTACCAATGAAACACTACACTCTGTGCACTCTACAGTACCAATGAAACACTACTCTGTGCACTCTACAGTACCAATGAAACACTAACACATATCTGTGCACTCTACAGTACCAATGAAACACTAACACATCTCTGTGCACTCTACAGTACCAATGAAACACTAACACACACTGTGAACTCTACAGTACCAATGAAACACTAACACTGTCTGTGCACTTAACAATACTGAGGAACCATCAACAACACATGAACTGTTACACACGACTTCACAGAAAATCAAGGATACGTGATGATGCCTGCCAGGAGCCAGTAGTCGTGGCGACGGTGCCAGACCTCGTGCTCCCTCCCCTTTGACAGGGCTCTCTGCTCGTTTGACCACAAGGTGTGCAGCTCGGTGAAACCTCCATCGGCAATGTTGAACATGAACTTCTGGAAGAGCTCATCCTGCTTCTTGGAGTCTTCTGTAGCATCCTTCTTCTCTTCGGCGGCTCCATCAGTCTTGCCTTCTTTGCTGTCCTTGTCCTCTGCACCGTTCTTGTCTTTTTTAGACTCGTTATCTGGGAGTGAAACAAGGATGAGCTGACAAACACGACTAATAATGCCAGTGATAGTTACACTGCACAGGTCTGTGGTGGTACAGTGGTGGTCTTTACTTCCCCAAATAATATGTTAGAAATTTTAAGTCGAGAGAGAGAGAGGGGGGAGAGAGAAAGAGAGAGGGGAGAGAGAAAGTGAGAGAGAGAGGGGGGGGGGGGAAGAGAGGGGGGGGGGGGAAGAGAGGGAGGAGAGAGAGAAAGAGAGAGAGAGAAAGAGAGAGAGAGACAGACAGAAATCTGGTACAAATTCACATACCTTGTCTATAGATTAAACAGCCATGACTAAAACACTGAATAAAGAGACTAGAAGTGTGTCACACAAATATTACAGCAGTTAAATACCTTTGTCTTTCTCTTCCTTCTTATCGCCTTTCTCATTCTCATCTTTCTCCTTCTCTTGAGTATCCTTCTTTTCTTCCTTATCCTCATCTAAAATAATAACAGAAGTGCAGCTTGATAAGTATCCAAAGGATTAAGTATTTCTGATAATACTGAACACACTTTAAAGTCACCATGACAGTTAGACAGACAGACAGACAGATAGATAGATAGATAGATAGATGGACTGACAAGATCGATAGACTGACAGGCACAGCACACTGAAAGATGGACAGACAAGACAGATAAACTGACAGACAAGCTGATGGATAGACAGACATACACAGCTGACTGAAAGACAGACAGATGGGTAGACAAGACAGACAGGCTGATGGATAGACAGAGAACTTAATAGCACAGAAAACAGACTTCTTTTGTTCACTACAGAAAACAATGAGAACCCTTGTTGGCAATTGCAGAAGGGTGTGGAGCCCATGTGGGCTTGTTGTGAGTGCAATGATGTGATTCCTGATCTCATATACAGACAGAAAGATAGGCAAGAGAGAAAAGGTAGGTAGGTAAATAGGCATGCAGTCAGGCAAACAGTAAAATCTGTTGGCACTATTTCACACTATAACAGTAAAAAAAAAATATGCACATATGGAAAAGAAGCATACATTGTATATACACTTAAAACAGGACTTCTGGTCCAAAATGGCAGTTAAGCTGTTAAACTGTTAAGGCCTCTGGTGTGTTTTGGCTTCTGGCTACGGTTTACTTATGCATTTTCCTTATTTTGGATTGGTAGTACATGGTTCCGTCACCTATCTGCTGAGTTAAGTGCGTGGAGCGACACTGGGTTGTGGATTTCTTTCATGTCGAATGCTTTTACATCTGCCCGCGGTGGTTTGTATTGTGAATTGCATGTTTAGAAAAATGGCGAACGTCTGATTCCTGAACTAGTTGGTTTCATGATTGCTGCTTCCATTGACGATTAACTGTAATTTTAGTGGCAGACTGTTGTGTTGGCATTCTGGTAGCAGCCTTATGCATGTATACCTGTGCAGGCTGTTGTATGTCGAGACTCCTGTCGGTTCCACTTTTCACATGGGGCAGTGATGAGCATTTTGTGTGATATTTACCGGCACAGAAACAGAGCATTATGGGGTGTCCCTTTCCCTTTGCCGTAAAGTTGGAACCGTGACTAACAACTAATACATTCTGAAAGTTGAAGAGAAACTGCGGATCAGATTAGGACTTCCTGCCGGTGTCAAGTTTTAAGAAAGCAACTCATCTCTTTGTTTGAAACACTAATCATAAGAAACAGATTGCCGAAACAGAAGGATAATTTGCTGATCAGCAATGACAGAGTTGACAGAAAAGATGCATTTTGTATGCTGTTTTTGGCAAACAATAACACGTTGCTCAAATATATTGAAGCATTATCTATTAGGCAATTCCAGCTATGGTATGTAAACAGAAGGACTTCCTGTTAAGTGTTAGAATTCTGTGGGGCTAGCATTCCTAACCTTTGAACAATATCAACGACTATGTACTTAGTATTTCGGCCAAAGTATTATTTGTTTGTCCACTTTATTTAATACACAACTCTACAGTATGCACCTGACGAGACATGATAGCAAAACATGATAGGCAAGAATCATGCAATATTTTGTTTTTATGATCTGTGTTTAAATCGTGTACAACCATACCTTCTTCTTTCACAGTTGCCTCTATTTCCATCAGCTCGACCTTTGTTTCCTCCACTTTCTGGTCATCACTGGGTTTTTCTTTCACATTTTCATCTGTAGCTTCTCCCTTCTCCTTGTCCTCGTCTTTGTTCTCACCTTCAGGTTCTTCACTCTGCAGACATCAACAAGCACATTTAAAAAAAGTCTTCATTAAAAAGTTGAGAGGATCGACTTCACTGCCCTAGGTGTTATCCCACACGGCCTGGTCTCTTTCTGCAGGGTGATCTACCGAAGACCGTAGCTCCAGCGACGATCCCCCAGGAGTTTCAGAGAAATATGCACCCTGAACTGAAAGACGTAGCCCGGAATCGAACCCACAACCATCAGGAAAACGAGGCAGACAACTTGACCACTTCACCAGAGACTCCTGAGCACACATTGACAACATCAACTCTGCTGGAAATCGTGTGTGTCTGTGTATGAGGGAGAGGGTTATAGAGAAACTAGGGGCTGCAGACGTGTGTGTGCGTGTGTGTGAGGGAGAAGAGTTATAGAGAAACTAGGGAGGCAGAGATATGCTTCCAACGTGGAATGCTAAGAATAACATAAGACTGGAAAGAATTCTACAGACAATTAAGAACCACACAGCTCAGAATCACTTAGACAACTAAGAATCACACAGACAACTCAGAATTCTATAGACAAGAATCCCACAGACAACTATGACCCCATGACAGCTAAGAATCCCACGGACAGCTAGGAATTCCCAGGATGGCTGAGAATCCCTCTGATGGCAAAAAATCCCATTAACAGCTAAAACTCTGGCTTATCTATCTAGCCTGATGTCTATGTATGGCAGACGATAGTTGCTGTATGCATATGTGTGTACGATGTTTCATGTGCACAAGGCTGTTTGGGCCAGGTCAGAGGGCGTACGTTCATGTATGAGAGTAAGTCAGTCATCACAAATTGATATACAGCAGCTGAGAAATGGCTGTTGATAGTTTATAAAGGTGTCACGAGGTGGCATATCCATCAAGACAGATGATATTAGCTGAATGCATATGTGTATGCGCATGTTTCATGTGCACATGGTGGCAAAGGTTTTTTAGGGCTAAAGATAATCACGCGAAAATGCTGCTTGTCTATGGTGGCAAGTTTTTGTTACTAAAAGCGGCACACAACTGGGTGGATAAGGTTCTCTCAAGTACGTTCAAATATGGCTGATAAAGGCCGACCTGCACAGATTGGAACATAATCAACCGTGCAGGGAGTCTCTGTGGCGAAGTGGTCAAGCTGTTTGACTCGTGCTCTGAAGGTTGTGGGTTCAATTCTGGGCCGGGTCCTTCGGTTTACGAGTTAAATGTTTCGGTGACTCCTGTGGGTCGTCGCTAAAAGCTACGGAGTTCGTGCTTTGTGCGACGCTTTCCGTGCTGCGGAAAGAGACCGAGCCATATGGGATAAAACCCGGTGCAATGAAGTCGACCCTGTCGACTTTTTATTTTTTTTCAACCGTGCAGCAGGTTGAGATAATTATTCGAGCAGACAGACAGGTAATGACAGACAACGCTGCAACTGCAATAGGGTCTTCTTATGGTTTAGTCTATAGCATAATTGCAATCTGCTGTGAGGTTTGAACATAACTAAAGCAGCAGCCCAAAGATAGGATAAATGCATCAATGTTTGCAAAGATCGTGTTGAGAAATAAGGAGAGATGTAATTAAAACAATAAATGATTTACAAGTCATTATCTCATGTATAGTTTTTTTTACATACTATTTGTGATTTGCTGGCTGTGTAGCGAAGGGGTTATGGACACAATTCATAGTCCCATATACTGCGTTTGAAACACAGCTGCAAGTGATTTGGCAGCAGACTGCCTCGTGTTGATTTTCATACAATGGTATGAATGCTAGTCGTTCAGAAATCAATGGCAAACTACTAATGTAAACAAGAAATCACAGAGCCAAAATATGCTGGGGTTGACTGCAATGTCCTATAAAGGTTATGCAACTAACTTTCAGTTTTGATTTGTGACTTACTGACTGACAATCCAAATGGAATAGTTTGTGACATAGTGAGCTTTCCTAAATGACAACTCTCAAAGGAAGTGATGAGAACAAGTTGTCCACAATTGAATATGTAATGTCACAAACATATCACTTACCTTTGTACTCTCACCACCTTCCTTTGGTGTGCCTCCTTCAGTCTTTTCACTGTCCTTCTTTGCCTCCTCCTTTTTGTCTTTCTTCTCCTTACCCTCCTTCCCAGAGTGAGAGTCTTTCTCGGCTTCTGCCTCAGCCTTCAGCTTCTCGATTGCATCGCAGGCTTTCACGTAAGGCATGCTCTGGGTGCCGTTGATGAGTTCAAACTCCTGCACCTGGAAGAGAATCGGAAGCACACACAATACAATTCGGACTCTATACAACATATCTTTGGGCATGTCATGAGAAGGGGAATGCTGGAGTATGTCGCCACAACAGGAAAGTTGGAAGGGAGGAGAGGCAGGGGGAAACCAAGGGAGAAGATACTATACTGGACAGTGTGACACCTAGTTCTCTCAGTAATTGAGTATGGATTGGGATTGCTCAAAGTGTCAACTGTTGAAACCATAGCGCATACAGAATGAAGCTATGTGGGTGATACTGGGATGCACAAGGGACATGCCGGAACTGTGTATGAGATAGACCATGGTTGCAGACTCAAGGTGCTGCAGGCTAAATCATATCTCCATGTGGCTGCAGACACGGAACAAGGAATAAAGTCCTGAACACAGTTAAAAGACAAGTCTTAAGGCAAGCAGGCAGGAGGTAGGCAACAATACAAGTGGGGAGATATCAAGAGATGGACAAACAGCAGTTTGTAAGTGTACAACCAGGGTGAGATAGAAATTGTCGGAGAGCTGTTGCAACCAACCTTCACTGGGGAGATGGCACATAACTAACTGTATAAGTGACATATATACATTCCCGCACATGCATGTATACACATCTTAAACATACATACACCTTTACACACAACAAAACAATGCACACATATGTATGTACTTATAGAGACATGCAAGCAGACAAAGAGAGACAGACAGACACACACCTTACAGAAACAAAGGCATGCATGCAGAGACACACGGAAGTGATACACTACATGCAAAATTCCCATAGTTATAAACAACAACAATCAGACATTGATAGGGGCATGACAAGATGCACAGACTTATGCACACACAGGTCTATCTACGTATGTGTATGTCCCCAGGATTTTGCTGGCCCTGTCACAGGCAAAGAGCAACAAAGTCCACACAGGCAAAGAGCAACAAAGTCCACACAGGCAAAGAGCAACAAAGTCCTCACAAGCAAAGAGCAACAAAGTCCACACAGGCAAAGAGCAACAAAGTCCACACAGGCAAAGAGCAACAATACTCAGACATGCCAAGTGCATCAATGCCCACCTTCTTTCTAACCAGTGACATGATGCCGATTCTGGTGAGCACATGCTGGCGAGATAGGCCTTCTCTGGGCACTCCATCAGCGAAAGACTCGGCATTGTCGGCTCCTGGCTCACACAGGTGTCGCATGAACAGGGAAACATAAGCTCGGAAAACTTTCTCTGTCTTGCCTCTCAGGTCTCTGACTAGCCTATGATCAATAAATTACATGTTTTTCATTAGTGTAAGAAATAACTCCCAAGCCTACATTTCATGTAACAGACAGACAGCTGTAAAGAACTACAAACATTATGCAAAACATCTCAAAAACAAAAATTATCATATAGATTTAAACACAAAAAGTATAATTAGTCTATAATAATATATATTAATATATATATATATATCTATATATCAGCTCCGTGTTTCTGTCTCAACCATGCCACAGGGCCAAGCCATCCAGGTACTTGCTTCTAGGTCTTCCCCTTGGTCTGTTCCCCTCGATCTTACCAGTTGTCACCAAATTCTCCAATCCATTTCTTCTCATAACATGCCCAAAAAATTTTGACTGTCTACGTCTAATTTCTCTAATCAATTTACGATCTTCATTTGTTTCTTGAAGGATTTGTTCATTGGTCTTTCTGGCTGTCCATGGTATTCTTTGCATTTTCCTCAGAAACCACATCTCTACAGCCATCAGATGTTCTTCAGCCTGACTGCTCATTGTCCACGCTTCACATCCATACAAAAGTACAGGTTCAATGTAGCATCTCAACACTCTTTTTCTCGTTTCAATTGACATCTTTTTATTGGTCAATATGTTTTTCATCTTGCTAAAGGCTACTTTTGTCATGGCGATTCTTGTTCTAATCTCTTCAAGGCATCTCCCATCAGATGTTATTACTGTTCCGAGATAATTGTACCTGCTCACTTGTTGAAGAATATTCCCATTTACTTGTATATTACATTGTGGTATTTCGTCCTTCCTAGTGACGACCATAATCTGTGTCTTTTTACAATTTAATTCTAACCCTAGTTGTTCACTGTGTGTAACAATCGCATCTACTAAATTTTGCAGGTCCTGTTCATTGTCTGCAATCAAGACTATCATCTGCATATCTAATGTTATTGATGCATTGTCCCCCAATGTTGATTCCTTCCATATCTTCAATATTTCTGAAAATACTTTCACTGTACAGGGAAAATAGATCTGGAGACATTACACATCCCTGTCTCACACCCCTTTTAATAGGCTGATATTGGCTTACTTCATTATCAACTCTTATGGCAGCTTGTTGTTTCCAATATATGTTTTTTACAAGTCTAAGATCTTTTCCATCAATTTGTAGATCTTCAAGCATCCTTATCATGTTGACATGTCTCACTTTATCAAAAGCCTTTTTGTAGTATAATAATAATAATAAGTTGCAAGGAAATGCAACCCAAAGACTAAATATCATGACAGGGCAGACCCAGCCCTAACCTTGGTCGGCAACTGGTCTAAAATCGAAGCTTTGACAGATGGACAGTTAGAGCATTGCTTTGCTGACCCAGTAGCTTCTGCAGCTGGTCTTGTTCCAGGCGTATTGGTGTTAAATTTCCTCTGGAGTAAACTAGGCAAGCCGAGAGAGGGATCATAGGCAACACATGGTCTCTACAATTCAGCCCAGGCTTTGTGCTATGGAGAGGTTATGCCTTTTAGGAAACACAATGCAACAAACTATTGACTGCCAAGATGGCCAGGTGCCAGTAGTACATTAGCCTTTATTACATAAACTGTAATTACAGACAGTCTGGAAGTGCAATTAACATACGTCATTGTCAGTCGAATCTTCCTGGCCCTACCCAGAGTGTAACAGGAAGGGCTGACAGAGAAGCCACAAAACACCTGTAAACTTGTACACTGGCTGGTCTGACCTAATTACCAATGCTACAGAGCCAGCTCTGAGGCAAAGGGATTACAAATGCAATTCGTAATCCTGCAAACAGCGTTCGAAACACAGCTGCGAGCGATTTGGAAGCAGACCATCTTGCGGGGCCACATTTATTCAACAAGCAGAAGACAGGTTGCAAGATAACTGTCTGTCTACAGTCAAAAGGCTTGACCACTTCACCACGGAGACTCCCGATCTTGATTCCCCCACTACATATACAATCCTACAGGACCTCAAGTGTTTAGCAATAGGAAATACAGATATATAACCGTTACGAAATACAGATATTTAAAAAAAGAGAAATACAGACATTAAACCAATAAGAAATACAGATATTACATGGATGACAAATAAAGATATTACACCAATGACAAATAAGATATTACACCAATGCTAAATACAGATATTACATGGATGATAAATACAGATATTACACTGAGGACAAATACAGACATGAGACTAGCAAACAGCCACAGATATAACTGACTCACCACTGAGAGTTGAAGGCATCCTGGGGAGGCATCCCCCATCTCATGACCGCATTCAGGAAAGCTTTCCTTTGTCGTGCATTGAAACCCAACACCTGGAAAGTGAGGAATATGTATTCTGGAGTGGTTGCTAACAAACAATTGTGAGGTTAATGTGGTGTGAGTGTATGTCTGTGAGAGAGAGATAGAGGGAAAGGAGGGGAAAGGTGCAATAGGGAGGGAAGAAAAGGAGAGAGAGAGGGAAGAGAGGATTGGAGAAAGAAGGAAGAGAAAGACAGAGTGGGGGTAGACAGAGAGAGAGAGAAAGTGAGAGGGAGATGGGGAGAAGAGGGGCAGAGATAGGGAAAGAAAGTGAGTCAGAGAGATGGGGAGAAAAAGTGGGGAGGAGTGAGAGAGAGAAGATTGATGGGGTGAGTGAGATGTGGAAAGGAGAGTAAGACATGACGGGTATCAAGTGTGACCCTGACAGTCAAGTGATGGAAGAAATACACTATTTGGCATGACTAAAAATGAAGTTATAAAAGATAATGGAAGTGCAGTTCTGTCATTTCCCAGGCAGGAATGCCAAACTATCTGCTCTTTTAGCAATGCAGCCTGGCAACTTCTTCACTATCAGCTCATACTTGGCAGGCAACATCCTGGCAGAAAATAGACCAAGTGGGCTTAGGGAAAAGATGACATCACATGGGCATGCAAGAGCACTGGGGTTCAAAACCATGCAGAGCTTAGAGATGAAGCTGTAACCTCTAATATGACTGACCAGACAGGCCATCAACTCTTACCTCTATCTGGCCATTCACTCGTGCCAACAGCGGGGGTAAAGGTTTGTCCTTCTCGTTCCTCTTTCTGCTTCTGGCTGTGAACACATAAGTAACATATAAGTAAACATGAGCTAATGTGGCAGCAAGTGTGACATACATACGTAACTGTTGTGTGATTGTGACAGCAAATATGTAAGTGTTGTGTGTCTGTGGCATCAGATATGTAAGTGCTGTGTGACAGTGACATCAGATATGTAAGTGCTGTGTGACAGTGACATCACATATGTAAGTGTTGTGTGCCTGTGACATCACATATGTAAGTGTTGTGTGTCTGTGGCATCACATATGTAAGTGTTGTGTGTCTGTGGCATCACATATGTCAGTGTTGTGTGCCTGTGACATCACATATGTCAGTGTTGTGTGTCTGTGGCATCACATATGTCAGTGTTGTGTGTCTGTGGCATCACATATGTCAGTGTTGTGTGTCTGTGGCATCACATAAGTGTTGTGTGCCTGTGACATCACATAAGTGTTGTGTGCCTGTGACATCACATATGTAAGTGTTGTGTGCCTGTGACATCACATATGTCAGTGTTGTGTGTCTGTGGCATCACATATGTAAGTGTTGTGTGTCCGTGGCATTAAATATTTAAGTGTTATGTGTCTGTGACACCAAGTGTAACACCAAATATGTAAGTTGCTGTGTATATGTATATTTATCTCTGCTGTGAAATCAAATATGTAGGTGTTGTGTATCAGTGACATTAAATACGTAAGGACTTCATTAGGCTTGTAAACACATCCTTTAGGTATAACTGTACTTCTATGAACAAACATCATGGACAGTTAAGACTTACTTGTTGCTTGTCCTTCTTGCTTGTCATCAAAGTCATCATCATCTTCTTCATTCACTGCGAGAATACACAGATAAAAATCCTTGAAGTAGGCATGTAGTCATCATTCAATATGGTCTTTCCTCTTTTACCCTGGGGTGTAGAGGTACCTTACAGTCTTGTTTAGTCTTTCCTCTTCTACCCTGGGGTGTAGAGGTACCTTACAGTCTTGTTTAGTCTAGGGGGGCTGAGTGGTCTCAAGGTATGGTGCCTGCCTCGAGTGCTGGAGGTCCCAGGTTTAAGCCCCAGTTAGGGCTGAGATTTTTTCACGTTGACTTCTAGCAACATAATTTCCCCTGGTCTCTGGGTAGTGAGATCAGACACCCGTGTGTATTGTTGCGCACGTAAAAAAATCCTTTGGCAGTTGGAAATCAAAAAAGAGTAGCCTAACGGCGCTGCCCGGGCAAAATTTTGAGTTAAAAATCTACCCAAAGTATTTCAGGATTCTCGTCGTGCTACGGAATTCTTACACTGAGCGGAGATTCTCCGGACTCAGGCTTGAGTTAGGAGTAGAACGGAGCACTTATGGGTTACACCTGCGTGCCATGATGTTGACCCATCAACTAAACTAAACTTGTTGAGTCTTTCCTCTTCCACCCAGGAATGCAAAGGTTCCTTCCAGTCATATTAAGTGTTTCCTCTTCTACCCTGGGATGTAGAGGTACCTTACATTCATGTTTAGTCTTTCCTCTTCTACCCAGGGATGTAGAGGTACCTTACAGTCTTGTTTACAGGCATTACCTCTTCTACCTAGGTTGTGTAGAGGTACCTTAGTCTTGTTTAGTCTTTCCATGTATAGCCCATCTGCATATGTAAATTGACGCCATAGAGAGATGATCTAAATTCATTTCTTCCACAAACTGTGCGGTCTGTCCCACAGTTCTAATATTCTAGGTGCCAAGTCTGGAGATTTATCGAGGTGAAAGGACGAACATTGGTGATCCACTCACAGCTTTATCCACATCGCATCATACTACTTCTAGTAAAATATCAATAGGGGAACCAATAACTTGCCTCAAAGGGTTCCCGAATTGACATTTATGTGTAATGCGTGTACAACATTGGGATCAACCAATCAATTATCTTGTTTAAATTTAAATGTTCGTGAATATACTGGACACAGCATTAGTCCAATCTGTTTGTGTGATTGCTACTTGACCTATGCTGGTTTAATATAAAATTATGAGACATATGGTGCTAGCTATTTCAATGGTTAGATACGAATTCTGTCTATATTCCATAGTTGTGGGTTCATGTGGATGATAGACCTGGCTAATGAAGACACCTTTTTAGGAGTGTCTAGTTGGTCATGCATCAAAGTACACTTGTTCCAACAGTGAGGTGCTGTCGTTATTTGGAGGTGACAGGTTTGATCCTGGGCGGTAACTACAGCTTTCATTTTTTATGCTGTCTAGTGTGACTTCTAATCTCTACTTCTGTCCTCTACTTCCACGAGGGCCAAACAACACATGTGTATTTATTTATGAACTGTTCAAGGAAAATAGCCTCCTTTCTGCTTGTTTATTTTTCTGTCATTGTCTTTAGACTTATTGACGGTTGGATCAATGTTGCAGCTACGGTTTTCTACGGGGTGGAGAAGCCAGCCCCCACACTGATCCTCCTCTTATAACAGACAGACATGCCTGGTCGGTTACACTGTGACTATTGTTTGCTTCCCTCACGACACTAGTTTAGATATCTAGGCACATGGATAACATCAGATGGAAGCTGCATCACTGAGATAAAGAACAGAATAGGACAAGCAAAATACTGCATTCTATCAAATGAAGAACGTTTTGTGCAATAAGTCAATGTCCTTGAATGTTAGAAAAAGAGGTTACAAAGAACCAATTTTATCATTTGGCTGTAAATCCTGGATAATTAGTAAACAGGCAAAATTCCCTGGAAGCCTTGGAGATGTGGTTTTATAGAAGAATGCAGAAAATTAATTGGACAGCCAAAATGAGCAATCAGGATGTTTTAAGGGAAGCTGAGTTGCAAAGACAACTTGTTATAAACATCATAAAGAGGTAGTCATTGTTTTATGGCCACGTTATGAGAAGACAAAAACTGGAACATGTTGTGACAACCGGAAAGATAGATAAAGACAGTATGAGAAGATTCTTGACAGTCTTGTGTCATGGCATGGAAGGGAGTCAACACACTAATTGATCCATGCTGTCGGAGATCGCAATTTGTGGAGAGTCATGATCGCCCATGTCAGCTGGCAAGGCACTGGATGATGATGATGATGAAAGGACATGTAACACACATGGGCAAATGCTGACGGTGTAAACAACACGTTACCTTGACTAAAGTCAGAGTCGTAGTCGGAGAGATTCTCCTTCCAAGCCTCCTCATCGTGTCCGTTCATAGCGTCGTTGTAGTTGACCTGCTTCCTGATTCTTTTGCCCTTGCCCAGAGTCCTGGCCAGGTCTTCCTGTTGCTGCTCATAATGGTGCCGCAGCAGTTTCTCCCAGTAGGCTGGGTCCGCATGCTCTGCTTCCTGTTTCAGAACCTCAGTTTCGGGTTCTTCCTAAAGAAGTGAAAAGACAGCCAAATGTTGTGTGTCTCATGTAGTAGCCTAAATCAGATATTTAAGTTGTTTTAGATTTATAATATGCTTAAGGCAGTTCAGATGTGGTTGAGAAGAATGTTGAAAATAATGTATGCATTTATATATTTATTATAACATACCAAAGGCAATTGAGAAGAATATAATAATCTGTGTATTTATAGATTTATGATATACTGAAGGAAGGTTCGAAGCAGTTGTTGAGAAGAATGTTCATAGTAATTTATGCATTGACAGATTTATGATATACCGAAGGTAGTTTAAATGTGGTTGTTGAGAAGAATGTTCATAATACTTAATGTATTTATAGAGTCAGGACATAACCCAGGCAGTGTAGACGTGGTTGTTGAGTTGTGGTGTTTGGAGAGGACAGTAACAGAAGGCATGGTTTCTGGAAGCAGATACAGGAGTCAACCAGCACGGAGACGACACAGGACCTGGCAGACACTTTACACATGGGACGGGAGTATGACATGGGACGGGAGTATGGCACGAGGCGGGAGCATGGCATGGGGCGGGAGTATGGCAATGTGCCATGATGAGAGCGATGTTCTGTACAAGACCTGCAACATGAAGATGTAGTCTTATTATGGTAGATGAGAGCAGGCAGACGAAGCCTTGACCCCTTCCGCGGAACTACCAGCAGTACCAGGACCTGTGACATGATGATGCAGTCTTATCAAGGTAAATGAGAAGAGGCCAATCCTTGACCCCAAGCCTTGAATGACCACCAATGTTAAAACTCACATACCTCATCTTCTCCTTCCTTGATGGTGTAGTTGGCGACCTTGAAGGAACTCAGGTACTCATTCATTGCCATCTCCTTCTCCTCTTGGCCAGCCTGCGTTCTGTCGAGGAGTTTCTTGATGGCTTCATCGTCATATACGATTCTATCTTCACCACCTATCACGAGAAAAATAAAGGCAACATTCATCATTTGTCGATTTCTTGGTTTTAACAACTGACACTAGAGCTTTCTGGATAATCCCCAAAATCTTTTGGAAACCGGTGACATGACTTACAGAGACAATACTTGTGTAAGTTAACAATGAAAATAGACAAATGTTAAAATTAGCTGTTTATGCTGTATGATTTCTGTCCAAAATGTTTTGGACGAGATTGCTTTGTGCCTATTTACAGCAAAGCTGTGATATTTGTGTCTCTCCACTGACTTCTTCAGGAATTTGTTGACTGGAATAACCTTCCTGGTTTTCGTAGGATGTTCCACTCAATGTTGTGGTGTCATCTTAATCACTCCATCCCAGCTGTCCTATCTATAACAGCTAAACACATCCTGGTCGGCTCTCAAGAGCAGACCATGGGCATTTCCCGTCATCCCAAGAGGCTTCCATAATTGCAGAGCCGCTCTGGACCTGGACCCATCCAAGGAATTATCATGTCCTGCCCAGCCTCACTTCCGTATATTGGGCTTTCCGGTCATCACAGGCTGCTGCCCCTAAAACCAGAGGAATGAAGTCTGCAGATACGTTGTGTCATCTGTTACTGTGACTTCAATTTATACGTCACCATCGCATGCCCTGCCAGGCATCTCCACAAATCTCGGTCCATGATGTTCTGGATTAATTCTATTGATATTCCCTCATGCCATCACCTTGAGCCACCCAGCATAATTTCTCTTGGTCCTACCCGTTTGTTCCAATGCCTCGCTTCTCTTTACGTGAGCAAAGAACGCTGTTTGTTTCTAATAACTGTACATGTTTGACTCTTATTGGCCTTCCCCCGTGGGTCGTGGCTAGATCTATTGAGTTCATGCTCTGCGATACATTTTCGGCGGGTGGTTCGCATCAGGCGGTTAGCTCCCCTGCGGTGAGAGACTGGGCTATAGGATAAAAACCTGGTGCAACTATCCTCTTTACTTAAACAAAAACAACAAACAAATAAAAATCAATTGATTCTTATAACGATACCCAGACTTATGCTGGGATTCGAACCAAGCAACTTTTGAGTGAGAATAACATCGCAACCTCTCAATATATATATCTATATATATATAGATATCTATATCTATCTATATATACCTGTGTGAGCTTGTTGGATTGCCGAGACTTCTGTCTATTCCACTTTTCAGTGGACAGTGGGGAGCATTTTGTGTGATATTCGCTGGCACGAGAATGGAGCATAATGGGGACGACCCGTTGCCATGAAGTTGGAACCTCGACTAACTGACTAACTAATCTGATCTAACTAATCTATCTCTCTCTCTCTCTATCTATATATATATATATATATATATATATATATATATATATATATATTGTAACAGAAGTAGAGTAGGAGCTGGGAAAAGGCTACAGCACGATTGAGCATCGGGGGAGAATGGGAAGAGAGATGCTCAAGTCGTGACGTAGTTGGTTGTCAGGGGGCAGTCAAGATCAGGGCCTGGAACTGGAAGGACGCCATGTTGATAGAACTTGTCATCAAAGTAAAATAAACCTTATTTATATGAAACCAACAGTCTTTCTTAGTCCTTCACACTGTTACAGGACTAGTTTTGGTGCCGTGACCAGGATGCAGAAGAAATGGATGAAAAGTCAGGTAGGTTTGAGAGAGGCATGTATATATATTTTTTTCTCTCTCTGTGGTGGAATTGCTGGTTGATTTTAGGTTTCAACTTCGTGAGTTTTCGTAGATGGATAGTACAGAAAGTGGATATACTCTATAGTAAATAGACAAGTTTTTATTGGTGCTAGAAATGCCGTGTTTAACGGTAATAATTAAGGAGTTATAGTGATGTTTGGTCCAAGGGAAATAATTGGCAGGCCGAGCCATAAGTTAATTGATAAGTAGATGATGGCTGCTACATTGAGTTGACATTGGAATAGTCGCCACTGTCATGGTCTTATATGACATGTGTAAGGAAGAATGTAAGTGCCGGTATGTAAGCGAGAGTCAGTGTAAGCATGACTGAGGTAAAGGGCAGTAAGAGACGCCACGGCTTGGCTAGTGGACGGTCAGGCAAGAATCCCGTGAACAGAGCCACGTGATGTGGGAAGGTCAACCAGGAGAGAGGCAGTGTGTGTGAGGCAGCGAATAGAGACGGACGTGTGGAGATCTAGAGAACGCTAGAACGATAGAACGATAGTAGTTGTGACGGATAAATGGAGATGAACGTTGTGTAGTGATATTCGAGGAATGTACTAACTGTGATATGTGCGGGATGATGTGAAGTTGTGATTGTGAATGATCATGCGGGCGACAGTGTAAAGATCGCCATTGTGAGCTAGCGCGTGGCTGTTGGTGGTGAACGATTGTTTGAGCGTGAAGTGCGACTATGGTGTCAGCCTGTAATATATATTGTAATAAATGATTGTTCAGGAGATAGCTCCTGCCAGTTTCCGATTGCATTCATGTGTTCTTAGTAGATGTGTTGTAGATGTTGTAATTTGCCTGTCAAAGTCCAGCGAGCTAGACAGAGCTACTAAGTAGGACTCTGACAGGTATAATGGTGTCAGAAGTACACATGAACCACATGCTCATGTAGAACGCACAAAAGAACGCTACGTTTGTAAAAAAGAAGAAGACCTATTCCATAAAATATATTAGAAATTGTAAAGTAAAAATGTGTTAATAGAGTCAGAACGAAAATAACATCATTTCTTTCCACAGCAGGTTTCAATTCTACAAAGCGACCGACGTAACCAGACCAGGTCAGCGGTAACCATCACGAGAATCACGTTCCTGTACATCAAGCGTTCGAGTAGTCAGCAGATAAAGATAAGTTGATTAGTTTTGATTGCTAATTACCCAAATCTGCATTCTTTGATTTTCTTGTGTAAACATCATCATTAGTAGAGTTAAACATCAAGTAACAGAAAATGTTCAGTAGTGAAGACAGTTCAGATGATGAATCAGATCATTGGGGCACAAAACATTACAAAAAGTTGCACGATTTTTTCAAACGTACACATGCACAAGACAAAGCAAATTGTAATAGACAACCTGAGTTAATACGTGATTGGCTACAGAAATTTGAAAAGAAAATGCAAGACTACAAAATCCCAAAAGAGTGTTGGTATGCATGGTACAACACATACGTACCAATGAAAAATAAAAAACTACAAGAGTTCATACCAGATATGTCAAGTAAAAACTATGAATATCATAAAATAAACATATTAAAACACTATCCAACCTCTTGTGAGACTCTAAACGTAGAAATACAACATGTGAAACCAGCCACAGACAAGTCATTCACCCAGTATATAAGTGAATTAGAAGAATCTTTCAAAAACCTAATATTGGTAATTAAACATTCAGATGACAATCAAGGAGTAATAAATTTCTTGCTTATAGATAAACTAAAAGCAACACTCCCAGCAGAATGCGGAAAATATTTAGAAGAACATAAGAAAGAGCCTATCAAAAACTTACTAGAAAAATGCCGCGAATACTACAACCAAAGTATAAACCTGGTTAAGAACACTCAACAGAAAAGTACTGTGAAAGCAACGGCATCTGCAGCCACAGATTGTCAAAACAAACCACAGAAAACAAAACCAGTACTGTGCAAACATTGTAGCACTCCACATACAGAAAATGGAATATGCGATAAGAATCCCACTTATCAAGAATACCTAAATACTATAATAGCACAAAAACTGGGGAAGGTAAATCAAAGGAAATATAGAACAAAATGTCATTTTTGCCTTGCTTATGGCCACAGACGTTTTGAATGTGAAGGTGTAAAAAGAATACAGATAGCAAAAGCAAATGCAGCCATAAACATTACAACAGACAGTTCAGCAAAGAACGTAGCAAAAGTAAACATCACAGAGACGAAAACAAGACCAAACACTGCAAGGTCAGAACAAACTGAGTTTTACCCATCAGACTTTGTACCATATTTTAATAATGTTGTTAACATCACTCAACCTCATTCCTTATGTAAAGAGGTCAATACTCAACAAGAAGGTGAGGAAATGAACAAAACCTCAAGACTGTCGTTAGGAAAACTAACATTCCATGAAGGTTACATCAATGACACAGTATGCACATGTGTACGCGACACAGGGTCCTGTCTTATCGGTCTTCGGAAGACCCTAGCTGATCCTAAAGACTACCTAGATGAGTACATCTATTGCAAAACTGTTTCAGGGACAGTAGAGAAATATCCCATGGCATGGGCCAATATAAAATCACCTTTCCTATCAGGCAGAGTAACTTGTGCTTTATTAGACAATCCATGTTGTGATTTATTAATTGGAAATGTATTAAATGTGACAGACTACACAGAGTCCAAAACTCACACAGGGAAAAAAGTTAACACCACAACAAGTACTGCCTTAACTACACCACTCATCATACAACAACATGATGAAAAGAACAAAGTACCACACCATACCATCTCAAAACAAGAAAAAACAGAAACTGGTGTGTATCATCACAATAAGAAAGGTGCAGAAAACAAGCATTTCACAAAGTGAAGGAAGATCACAAATCATTATGTGACATACTATACTCCATGTACTCCCTGTTAACTACACACATAACCAAGTGCACACAGTGGATGGTTATACTTGCACTGCTCATTGTAAATACAAAACAAATGTCTTCACAGACAGTTTTATTTCCACATTATCATGACGCAACACAGATGATATTACTCATGACAAACCAGCAAACTTTGTTACTTATATCATTACTGTTGAACCAAAGTTTGGTGTTACCACTGCTAAACACTATGTCAAATCAACTCAGACACATACTTATGCTGAACAATGTAAATCATCAGTCGGTGGAATTACTGACAAAAATCAGCAACAAATTACCCTACATATTTTGGAAAATATACACAAATTGCAGAAAAGCATACAAACATGCACGATTACTTTTCAAAACTATACATGGTGTATTATTATTGTTTGAACTATTGAATGTATACACACATGTACGAGTGCAGGTTTGGAGATAGCACTCAAAATGATCTCAACATGAAATTTGAACATCCCCACCCTTCGGAAAATTCTAACCGTAACCCATTTTATATCCTTAGATCCAGTAACTCCAGAGTTGCCTTGTCTGCTGTACGACTCCAGCGCTATGATACTAGCACACTCCATTGTACAGACCAACATAAACGGTCTTTCAACAAAACAGTAAGACTCAACATGTGATTTCAGGTATCAAACAGTAAGATATACCCATATTGACTTTGTTTTCAAACGAGTATCTACAGAATCTACCTTTTGAAATCGACGAACAACGACGACAGCTTCACAAGTACAGACATTCATTTCGATGAGCAGTTTAATGAACCAGATGCCAACCTACAAACTATGGCAAAGACAGTCACAGACAGACGCACCATGGCCACACTCAAAATTAAGGCCACCGAACTTGAATTAATTCGTGGTTTATACGTGTGAATTCCAGCAATTTTACAAAATGAACTTACAAATTGGCCAAACTTGGTGAACAGTCTTAAGCACTATACAGAAGGAAAGACAATATCATGGTATACAGAAGACGTCAATAATCGTATGCGAGAGAAGACATGCCAAACATTTCAGCACGGAAACGAACATTGAACACGAGTGATTTAATTACGTGTGCATAACTTCCACAGGACAAGAACGGTATCCTATGTGTGCATAAAGGCATCAATGATGTATATTTTATTGTATATGTATTAACTGTATGACATCCTAATGTCTAATTTTATTATTATAATACTTTGTATTGTTATAATGTGATATGTACATATGAGCGTAAGTATAGTGGCGAATAGAATAAGTTGTAATGCTGAGAATCAACGCCTGGCAATCCCAGTGCGCGATTGTTACCAAACTTGCCTTCGCGTATGCTGGATAGCCCGACGAATGACGCTTAGCAATAGTGATATAGAATTAACATCAGAATATGGTAACCAGAAGGAATATACCAACAGGGTGATGCCAACCAAAGAGATTAATAACAACTCTCCATAACAGTAAACGAGGTGTGCTCACAAAGGGAAACAACTCATGGTCCGACATAAGATGAGGTAAGGGGGACTATAACATACATGAAGTATATTCGAACCATGACCACAACATTGACATAGCGTGCTCATAAAGAATCGAGTAGTGTGCATTAAATAGAGACGAGGGGAACCACGTCTGAATAGAGAGAAAATTTAAGAATGCTGTAAGAGGAAGTTGTAGCCTTATTTGAGGCATAAACCAATGGAGAATCCTTAAACCAGCATAGCCACAATAACTATGAGATGAGAATGCACAGACAATCGATTGAGAAATATGAACAGAATGTAATGTCACGGAGTGGTGGTTGAATAATATAACGAGGTATGACAAAATAGACCCAACCAGAACATTTGTCAGACCACGACAAAACCTTGAGAGAAACCTCAATACTGAAAAAGAGAGAACAATGTTTGAACTTAATCTCGGAAAAGATCAGAGTAAAAAGGGACGCAAGCGTATACTTATGATCATATAATCCCCTGACAAGGTTAGAAAGATGTACCAAGAGTAACAACAACAGAATGTGTCACATTTCCAGGAGTAAGTGCCACATTGGTTGTGCGGGGGGAGAATGTCATGGTCTTATATGACATGTGTAAGGAAGAATGTAAGTGCCGGTATGTAAGCGAGAGTCAGTGTAAGCATGACTGAGGTAAAGGGCAGTAAGAGACGCCACGGCTTGGCTAGTGGACGGTCAGGCAAGAATCCCGTGAACAGAGCCACGTGATGTGGGAAGGTCAACCAGGAGAGAGGCAGTGTGTGTGAGGCAGCGAATAGAGACGGACGTGTGGAGATCTAGAGAACGCTAGAACGATAGAACGATAGTAGTTGTGACGGATAAATGGAGATGAACGTTGTGTAGTGATATTCGAGGAATGTACTAACTGTGCTATGTGCGGGATGATGTGAAGTTGTGATTGTGAATGATCATGCGGGCGACAGTGTAAAGATCGCCATTGTGAGCTAGCGCGTGGCTGTTGGTGGTGAACGATTGTTTGAGCGTGAAGTGCGACTATGTTGTCAGCCTGTAATATATATTGTAATAAATGATTGTTCAGGAGATAGCTCCTGCCAGTTTCCGATTGCATTCATGTGTTCTTAGTAGATGTGTTGTAGATGTTGTAATTTGCCTGTCAAAGTCCAGCGAGCTAGACAGAGCTACTAAGTAGGACTCTGACAGCCACATTAGGAATAGATAAAAGGAGTCAACCTGTAGTTTACAGTGCTTACTTAAGATGATATTCCGGATGTTATGATGTATTAAGAGTTAAGCTAGAAAAAGATAGAAAGTTATGAGGGGAGAGAATCAATGGTACGGTTATTGTTGATTATTGATGTTTTTTGTGTAGAGAGAACAGATATTGTTCTAAGTTAAGAAATTAGTCTGTAGTTAACAGATATACATACGTGGCAGTGAAGTGTTTTGTTTTCTCGGTCATAGAAATACTGGAATGACTTGTATAAATAGATATGTTCGTACGGGAGGCCAATGTTGGTGGGCCACTGTACGTAGTATATTTTTTTTGAAAATCGTGTTTTATTCACTCTGAGTTTTATGAGTCATGAGTCATATATAATATGTTTTTTTGCTTGAGTTGGTACTGTAAAATGATGGTTATTATTTGATTGTTTTATTGAGTCCGAGTTGAAATGCCTCATATATAATATGTTTTTTTTGCTTGATTTGGTCTTGTAAAATGTTATTTGATAAATTGATTTAGAATAGGATTATTGTGTTCCAAATAGTTTGAGTACAAACTATTGGTCCGTAAAAGAGACCAATAGTGATAGGTAGAAATAGAATGTTTTATTCTGATTTGATAAAATGCATGTTATGTCATTTTAAAATATGTTTTCTTTGGATAATTTGGGGGAATGACGTCTTGTTTTGATTTTATTTCGTTTAAATGAGTGGTTTTGTATATTAAGTTACATTGTTAATGAATAGGTTATAAATTTAGTTAAGTAAGTTTAATTTTCAAATACATGGGGCTTTGTTTAAGGCCTTTCGTTCAGAAAAGAGTTAATAAAACTACTGGGGGATAATATAGAGAAATATTCTCTTTGTGAATATTAAGTTGCTTGAAGAGGTTCTTATAGATATGAACTGTTAGTAAAATAGGAGTAGCGTTATATGAAGATATAAGGTTGGGGGAAGACTGTGAATGGCAGCATATAAGCGGAGGTATATATAAAACGGGACAAAGAAGCAGGTCATGGGATGTATGGGGGCAAGATATAGGTGCTGTGAAAAACCAGCGTGAATTATATTTAAAAAAAGTGTTCATGGAATATGAACATTGGCAATGGGCTCGTGAGATATAGGAAAAATAGACAAGATTGTGGATAGCAATATAAGTGTTGTGAAAACTTATGTCAAATTTATTTATAGAGAACAAAGATCTATTTCGTAAGATGCATTTTAAAAAAATTGTTTTACAAAAATTTCTTTTATTGGCAAGGGAGGTAAATGTGAGTGTGTTAACTATTCATTACTGTGTGTAAATGTGGTCATTTTGACTATTCATTCTTTATACTTCTCACTCGGTGCGCACCGTTTCTTTACTTTTTCTAACTACATTGTTTCTGTCCATCCTGTGTTGTGGAAGAGTGAGGAATTTATAAGGTCAAAGGTATGATAACGATTTTACGAGCTGTTCTTATAATATGTATATTTTCTACAGGAACAATAAGGAGCCAAGAACGAGCCAGAAATATATGACTATATAGTGGTTAACTATATAGCACGGGAAAGAGTTAAAGAATAGAATAATTACTTAAGTTGGAGTTGGTTTGGGGGAAGATTAGAGGAACTGTGAGGAGTAAAGAAAAAGAGAGAATAGAGTGGGGGGATTAGGAGTAAAGATTTTTTCCTTTACAAGAAAAATTCTTTAATTAACATGGGGAGGTGTAACAGAAGTAGAGTAGGAGCTGGGAAAAGGCTACAGCACGATTGAGCATCGGGGGAGAATGGGAAGAGAGATGCTCAAGTCGTGACGTAGTTGGTTGTCAGGGGGCAGTCAAGATCAGGGCCTGGAACTGGAAGGACGCCATGTTGATAGAACTTGTCATCAAAGTAAAATAAACCTTATTTATATGAAACCAACAGTCTTTCTTAGTCCTTCACACTGTTACAATATATATATATATATATATATATATATATATATATATATATATATATATATATATATATATATTGTATACAAAGTGATTCTTCTTCTTCTGCTGCGTTCATCCAGTTTTTTTTTTCCCCGGACGAGATTGCGTTGTACCTGTTTACAGCAGAGCTGCGTTCTTGCGCCGTTAGGCAGACACATCCGACTTCTGCGGGCATTTGTTGACCAGGTTAACCTTCCCAAGGACGAAGTGATTCAATTAGCATAATCCAAAAGATCGAGGCATGTTCTGTACATAGTGGATTGAATCGCTGTGGAGGCCTGTTGTGCGCAATCACTTTCACCTTCATCCCGGGACATGCAGGAGTTGAGGGAAATGAACAAGCTGATAAACTTGCTGGCTCTGCATCCCTTGTAGATGGCCAACCCTTGGATCGTACCGATATTATTAATGCCCCAAGAAAGATGTCGAAAGCGGGACGCCAGTGAATCCACATCACTGTCAAGAATGAGAGGCTAGGGAGTTAGAATTGGCACGGCCAGACACGAAAGGCACACTGGGAGAATGAAGGACTTCGTCAACCAGCACAGAACACACACTATAAGCCACCAGACGCTGATGCATATGTTGGTTGGAGAATCTGAGCACCTATAGACATGACCAGAGTGCAAGGATCATACCCATATGGATAAATAACCAACTATACAATATATGATCACACCATAGCCCGACTAGAATAACTTACCATCTTTAATTTCATCCTCCTTGAACAGCTCCTCTGTCCCAAACTTGAGAATATCATCCAACTCTTTCTTGCTCATGGCTCCCCCTTTGTTGCCCAGGCCTGGCCGGACGACCAAGTGAGTCAGCATCATCTTGCGCTTGGCCACCTGTGTGATGCGCTCCTCCACGGAGCCGCGGGTCACAAACCGGTAGATCATCACTTTGTTGGCTTGACCAATGCGGTGGGCTCGGCTGAAGGCCTACCAGATGTAAGATCAAGCAGTTACAATAAGGTTCTGTCAATACATGCATTGACAAATAGTACTAGATAACAACCAGAGTGGGACGCAGAGGTGTTTCCAAGGCACCAGGGCCGGGTTATATACTGGCCAAGATCTATTGACGCGTCCTCGTCGAGCGTCCTGGGCAACAGGTCCCTTCGGGGTCCTGGCTAAAGTCAGTAGGATCGCCGATTCCTCCGAAGTCGGAGAGTGTCTGCCTGTACGGCAAGGAACCACCAGTCTGCACACCAATAAGCCAGACATGGGACAACGGATACTCACGCAAAACTCAGGTCCTGTACGACATCACACTGATGTTGGACAACAGGATGTCTTCATCCGACATACAGGACTTCGCGTTGGAGCTCAAGCCAATGAACACAAGCAAGCAAGCAAGCACAACCAGAGTTATTGAGATGTATGGCCCCCTGCCAGCTAACAAGGCAATCTTCAGACTCCAAACAAGTCTGAAACACTACATGTTTAATCAACCCAAGCCAGGTGATACTGATGAACGTAACTGTAACTATGCCTGCTTTGTGGTGAAGGGGTTATGAATGCAGTTCGTAATCTCGCATACAGCGTTCGAAACACACCTGCAGGTGATTTGGAAGCTGATGACCGTGTGCTGGTTGCCAAGTAGTAGCGCAGAGGACATGACGCAAAAGAAAGAGGGAGCAAAACTCATGAACCAAAACGTATATAAAACTAGGCGCCTGGCGTAGAACGGAGATCACGTCAGAATGTTTGTCAATAGCAACAGAGATTGGGATCACAGAGCTCCACCAGAGAAGCAGCACGTTTAAGTTGTCTGGAACTTAGAAAGATATTTACTGGCAGGACAACCATATTCATGGCCAACACATATTGGCAAAGTGAACCAGAATAAGATGGCATCTTACATATTAAGATAAATATTTTAGGACAGATGCGGAATACAAGAAACGAGACTTAGAATGTTACAACAGAAGGACACTTTGGCAACCTTGTAAAGGACAGAAGGACTGCGATACGAACTTGATAGTTGTCAGTGACTGGCATTGTCAAGTGATTATTCGTACTTAATATTATGATGATCGTCCCGTCTGAAAATGACAGACGCGGTCGAAATCTATTATGAATTTTGAATTATATGATTGATCATGCAGCACTACAATGTGGGCAAATAAACTTGGCCTCATCAACTAGTTTCACGGCCTTCGACTCTTTTATTGCTGTTCCGTTGATGCTTCATTCACATTTGCTGGATTGTTTCTGCAAACCCCGGACTTGTGTTAATTGAGCCTATTTGTTAACGTTATGCAAGATACGTCTCAGCACTGGTTTCAATACAAAGGTATAAGTGCCTGTCATTCAGAAAACAATGGCAAACTACTGAATATAAACTTGTCAAGAAATCACATGGGATCTGAGCAGCTTTGGACATGTGCGGCATGCACGGATGACAGCCTAACAGACAACTAACTAACGTAATTATGCATAGTCGATATGTGTGGCATAGGGCCAATGAACGCGGTCTCACAATCCCCACACACCAGGTTCAGTCAGTCGCCGGTGATTTGGGAGCAGGTAGCTTTACATTGAATTTCACAAGTTTGAGCATAAGTGGCTCAGAAAGCAATGGCAAGCTGCTGAATGTTAAATCACAGAGATCCCAAAATACTGCTGGCGTTGACTGCGATGTCCTGTAAAAGAACATGCAACTAACCTTTTTTGTGGGTATTTTTTTGGTGTAATTATACATTCGTAACTAGTACTTCTATGTTAAAAATGGGCTCTCTATCTTCAGCAAACTCCCAGCCGTTAACATGTTACAAATTATAATGATCAAAACAAAACAAAAAAATTTAAAAACACATTAAAATGACCGAGACCTAAACCATCTGTAGCAGAGTCCCTGAATACCAAATGTATTTTCAACCAAGTATAATTCCCCGAACAAAAGAAAAGAGATCACCTGAATATCATTGTGGGGATTCCAATCAGAGTCGTAGATGATGACGGTGTCAGCTGTGGCCAGGTTGATGCCCAAACCTCCAGCTCTCGTGGACAAGAGGAACACAAACGCTGGAGCCTCTTTTGCTGTGTGATAAACAAGCAGTGGCAACACAGAATTATGTAACTGCTAGCAGAGTTGACAGTTATACAGGCAATGGTTTGTCCATGCTTTCTACTTATGCCAGATAAGTAGCCAGAGTTTAAAGCTTCTATTTATTTTTAATATGTGTGCTTATGGAGACCGGGCAGAGAGAGATCACAAGAGAGACAGATCAGAAGAGGGAGACAGAAAGACAGCCAGAGACTGAGAGGAAGAGACTGAGAGGAAGAGCCGAGAACAGAGGATAGTCAAGGGAAGCAATATTGAGTAATAAAGAAAGCTGGAGACAACCAGAAGGGGTTACAGGCAGACACACAGACTTTGAGAATCAGAGACAATGAGGGAGAGAGAGAGAGAGAGGAGAAAGGAGAGAGAAAGGTGAGAAAGAGGGAGAAAAGGAGCATGAGAAAGGTGAGAAGGAGAAAAAGGAGAAAGTGACAAAGAAAGAAAGTAAGAGTGAACAAGGAGAAAAAGAGAGAGTGAGAAATAATAGAAAGTGAGAAAGGAGAGAGAAAGAAAGAGAGGGATCAGAAAAAAGAAAATAGGTCATACAGAGAGACAGGAAGTCAAAGGTACACAGACAGGGAGATCAATACAAAGGCAGTCCATTATGAATAGTTTCAGATAGTATTCCCCACATCAACAGCTGTCTGCAAACAGGAAAATTCATCTAGAGAGTCTCCATGCAGCAAGCTGATATTTATTGCCCACAGTCCATTACCTGTGTACATCTTGCTTGCTTGCTTGTGTTTGTTGGCTTGAGCTCCAACGCGAAGTCCTGTATGTCGGATGAAGGCATCCTGTTGTCCAACATCAGTGTGATGTCATACAGGACCTGAGTTTTGCGTGAGTATCCGTTGTCCCATGTCTGGCTTATTGGTGTGCAGACTGGTGGTTCCTCGCCGTACAGGCAGACACTCTCCGACTTCGGAGGATGTACATCTTCAATGTTCCAGTGATAAGAGCTTCAGAGAAACCAACATTTTAGCTCTCACTTTTCCCCACATCCCTACAGACCTCCCCCAAAGTTCCCAAAGGGCTGAGGCCACTACAAGTAGCAGTCACTCACACTCTAGTCATCCATTGTGAAAGTCCCAGTGTGGACTGACCCTTCATTGTTAATGTCCCCTGTGTGGACTGGCTCTTCATTGTGAATGTCCCCAAGTGTGAACTGACCCTCCATTGTGAAGGTTCCCAAGTATGGTCTGAGAGTCACAGACAATACTGGCCCTTCTATGAGCCATACCGTGTCCTCATAATTAGAAAACCCCAACAGCTAATAAGGACATACAGCTCAGACAATGTAACTTCAACGTCAAATGTATGGGTCGCCATTAACACAATCACTGATAACCTACAAACAATCATCAACTTCTGCCTGCCAAAACAGAGGCTACCATGGTGAGTCAGAATCACTCATGCAGAAAGCTAGAAAGCTTTGGGGGGGGGGGGGGGGGGGGGGGGGGGGCAGAACAACACAGATTCCTGAAAATCAACAGCTTAGGCAAAGACTGTTGGACAGGACACACACTGAGGAAACCTTATACAGGGTGTTTGTTTAATGACCGTTGGGTTTTTGCAAATATTGTCATTCTAAGTTTTGTATTTACCTTTTATGTTGCATGAATCCACAGAGGGTGAATACAAAACTTGGAACAGCAATATTTTCAAAAACCCCAGTCATTAAAAATACACCCTATATTAGTATAACTAGAAAGTCATTTGTTTGGAACCCACAGAGCAAACAAAGGAGGGGGAGACCTAAAAACACACGGAGAAAATAATTAGAGACAGAGATTAACAATATGGGGAGGACATGCAAAAGAGAGGATGCCTATGCACAAGTTAGCACATATTCTGTGACTCAACAGAGAATAAAGGGCAGAAGAAGGAGGATGCACATGGAATGAGGGAACTTACAGTTGAACCTGTCAATTGCGTCCTGCCTCTGGGAGCCAGTGATGCCACCGTCAATTCTCTCGTAGCGGTAGTTCTCTGCCTCCAAGAAGTCCTCAAGTAGGTCCAGCATCTTGGTCATCTTTATTTTAAACAAGAAGTGCAGATAATGAATGAGGAATGTGAGGGTATAACACATGTGCTGTCCCTAAAACCCCACACACCATACTCGAAAACCCAGTGCCTCACCCAGAAACCCAATATAACCCCAGAAACAGCATGCAGCACCCACAAACCCAACATTACACCTAGAAATCCAATGTCGCGCTAGAACCCAAATAATGCACCCCCACTGCATTCAGAAATTCAACATCACATCCAGAAACCAACCATAACACCCAGAAACAGTATGCTTCCCCCACAAACCCAACTAACACCCAGAAACAGCATACTGCACCCACACACACACAACATTACACCTAGAAATCCCATGCCATGCTAGAAACCCACATAACTCACCGCCGCTGCATCTGGAAACCTAATGTCACACCCAGAAACAGCACGCTTCCCCCACATAACACTTAGAAATCTCATGCCACCCCAACAAACCCCATAACATACACAGAAACCCCCATCCACCTGAAATCTCCATTCCTGCAGGAGATCCGAGAAACGACATGTTCCCCCCCACATCACACCTAGAAATGTCAGGCCTCTCTCATGAACCCAATAACGTAGATAGAAACCCCTGCTGCACTACATCATGCCACCCCAAGAAACCCCATGTTTCCCAGATCTGAAGACAACAGATGACCAAGGAAACCCACCTGAGAGAAGATCAACACCCTGTGGCCAGTAGTGAACAGCTCCCTCAACATCTTGGCCAGCAGCTCCAGTTTCCCGCAGGACTTGATCAGGGATGATCCTTCAAATGCGTTGTTGGCAGCGCGAGGTGCCTCCTGCAATCACAAGACATACAACAAACCGTCAACAAAACAAGCACATCAAAGTTTACACAACCAACATCACACATGGCCAGCAATGTATGTGCTTTCCTTATCTCATGGTTAGATGAGATTTCTTAGGGGCTGTCGCTTAAACGTCGACCCTGTCGACTTTAGTGCACTGGGTTTTATCCCATACGGGCCAGTCTCTTTCCGCAGTGCGGATAGTGCCGCACAAATCACGTAACTCCGTAGCTCCAGCAATGACCCCCAGGAGTCTCCTAAAGAATGCACTCATGTACCGAAGGATGCGGCCTGGAATCAAACCCACAACCTTTGGAGCCCGTGTCAGGCGGGTTGAAAACTTTACCACGGAGACTCCCCATCAAAGGGGCCGTCAAAGCTGCCAGTTGACACTTGCCATATTACCTCTCATTACATAATATTACAAACACAAAATCAGAAGCAGGATAAGCTAATCACACTTGATGTGAGATCACAACAATTAGGTCTTAAAACAATTATGAAAATAAAGGCGAAGATAATGTGATTTAATTATTCAAATAACAACCCAATCTCCCTTGGTGAAACCTCATTTCAAGAGGCGGAATCATACACCCATAGTGCAAGTTAGGGTTTTGTTTTTGCCCCTGACACAAGAAAATCCACACCTTACCGAGGATTCAAACCTGGGTCTCACAAAGGAAAACACAGCATGCTAGCCATTCACTAATTGGTAGATGCACATAATAGTGGGAATAAAATGGCATGACAGAACTACCAAAGTGGAGCTCATGGAAAGAACTAAACAAATTCTAGTGAACCAAGAGGAACGGACGCTGGCACTGGATAGGACACACACAGAGAAAACCTGAGAACAGTATAACTTGTCTGCAGCCTACAGGGGAAACAAAATATCGAGAGACCTAAAAAGAAAAAGAACACATACGCAGAGAAGAGAATTACTTGGATGAGTAATAATGGGAGGATTTGGAGTGAGCTGCAGGAGATAGCAACAGGCTTGGTTGACAACCTATGCCCCAATGAGGGATAATGGGCAGGAGAGGAAGACACTGAAAACACAAGCCAAACACCACATCCTCTACACAAAAGACTAGATCACTTGAGGCATCCATGAACAAGGTAGGAGATCTTTCACAAACCAAAACCTTCTGGGAAACACAACACAAAATTAGACACTCACCTGGGCAGCCACCGGGAACAGGTAGGGATGGTTGCAGCACTTCTTCAGGTCCATCATGATGTTGAGCAGCGATGTTTGGTTGCTGCCTCCTTTAATATTCAAGGCCTCGTAGTTCCTGGCCAGAATGTACTTGTAGTATTTCCTGTGTTGGAGAAACAAAGTGCACAGATGTTATGTCTTAGCTGTTTAATACATTTGGTGAAACAATTCAACAGTGACGAATCTGGTTAAGGAAATGCATGAATCAATGACATACAATCTAGTACAGCAGTTGTATGAAACAATAGAATATGGCAAAAGGAAATATATGAAACAACATACAATCTGGTACAAAAAACTGTATGAAACAGCAACATAGAATATGGTACCACAAACACATGAAACAAGAAAGGACTACTGTTGGAAAAATCTCTCCATAACACACAACTAAACCAGCTCTGCCATGCTCTCAAGGCAATGTTACAACAGCAGTAAAACAACCACACATACACAAAAGCCATACTCACTTCTGTAATGCAGACAGCTCCACTCTGACAATAAATTCGGACTTTGAGGGCATCCCTTTCAGGACATCAGCCTTCAAACGACGCAGAAGATGGGGACCAAGCATGTCATGGAGCTTTTTCACCTGATCTTCCTTGGATATGTCAGCAAACTCATCCAAGAATCCCTGCAGATCGCTGGAGGGAGGCAAATTACACCACACATACGGATTAAAATGGTATAACAGAATCACTCACGTGCAGCTAATACAGTTTAACCAGAAGGTCCTTTCTCCAGAACCCACAGGCCAAACAAACAAGAAGAAAACCTTCAAATATTTGAAGAAAAGAATTAAGGATAGAGATTTTTGTTTTCTCAGTTCACTAGCTTTGAACTCATACGTGCTACTGCATCTAGTGCACTGGACTGATTGTGTGTGTGGATTAGCTGCCCCTATTACCAGTGACCCTCACCATCAGGTGAGCCAGCCACGACTTCTGAGGCACAGGATGTAGCGAAGGATGTAGCACCAGGATGAAGCGAAGGATGTAGCACAAGATGTAACACTGGATGTAGCAAAGGATACAGCACAGGATAGGAGGCTTGGAATGAGTTGGTTGATGACCTATGCTTCCACAGGGGATAAAGAGTGGTAAATAGAGGTATAATTTTGAAGTCTTGTTAGGAAAATAAGTGAAGACTGACTAGAGACTCTCCCCCGATGTGTCTCCACCTTGACGTGGTGGGGGAGCTTGCGTGTACCATCGACCCCATTTGCTTGCTGATGGATGAAAAACTACATATCGGACAGCTTATGGGATAGGGACCAGACTAAGAGAGACAACCTGCTGCTCTGCAGGTGAGACTGAGGATAGCAGTCTAAAATTTAAATCAGGCGCACGAAGGCAGAAGTTCTTGGTTCGGACAAAACACTAAAGGCTCCCTGTCGAGGGCTGTGGCTGAACGCCTCTAAGCCACAAACCCTCGGACCGGAGAGCCGGGCCGATAGCCACCTTTCGAAAAATAAAGGCTGTATACTGAGCAAGCTACATGCTCAGGTCTGATAGAAGTTCGAAGGCTCTCAGCTGGGGGATATGAGAGATTCCCGGATGAGAGGGCCAGGCCATTTCTCGTTCACGTTGCACGAAGGTAAGGTGCTGAGCCGGCAGCACAAGTAGCCTACCTCGTGAGCGAATTCAAAAAGTCAAAAAAGTGCCCCAGTCGAAGAAAACGGCTGTGAAAACTATATCTAACTCATAGAGAGTGTAGAAAAAGTGGAAGAGCGTCCCAATGACGCAAAATGGAACGCACGGCGAGCGAACCTATTGCGTGGTCCGAAGTCAAAAGCAAAAGCTTACCGAGTTGGTGTCGCTTGCAGTCTGACCGTCCCTGGTGTGTGCTAGAGCGATCAGTGGCAAACGAGTTGCCCAACACATGGAAGTGAGGAACAAAAGCAGCCATGAGCAGGACGTGGCAACTCCTCGGGTGAGCCCAGTCACAGAGCAATATGTGCCGGCTCTGCAATTATGGAAGCCTCCTTGGATAGCGAGGGAATGCTCATGGTCTGCCCCTGCCTTCCCTTGAGGGCCGACCACGATGTCGTTCATCGTTCTATCTTGACCAGCTGAGATGTTAGCGACATCACAACAGTCCAACGTGCCTCGAAACCAGAGGAAGGCTAACCTCATTAAAAAATGCCCGCTGAAGTCGGAAGTGTCGTCCTACGGGTGGCAAACTAAAAATTGACACTACGCAATTACGTCCGAGTGAAATGTCTCGTCCGAATGTCTCCCGTGCTAGGAACAGCTCTGACTACCTAGTTTCCGAATGCCGCTCTTGTTCGGAACAGCTCTGACTGGGTAGTTTTCCGAATGTCTGTTGTGCCTGGAAAAGCTCTGATGGGCGCAACGACAAGCACATGTCCGAAAACTCGCTGAGTGGATGCCGTCTGCAAACCTGTCTGGTTTGTGCGGGAATGACCCGGGGAAACGAAATGACCAATATATTGAAGTGAGGATTTAAAGCAGCCATGAGCAGGACGTGACGATCTCCCTCGGTGAGCCCAGATCCAGGGCGTTATGTGTCGGCCCTGCAACTATGGAACCTTGGATGGCGGAAATGCTATGGACTGTCCCTGCCTTCCTTTGAGGGATGACCGTTGTCCTCGACCGTTCAACCTTGGCCAGCATGGTTGCAGATGGCACTACAAAAGTGAGAGTCTCCCAGGAATGCTACCTGGTCAAAAAAGCACGCTAAAGTCGATGTGTTGGCCTACGGGTTTCGGCCCAAGGGCGCATAACAGACACACCGCAATCACATCTGAAAAAACACTCCGGATGAACGAAAAAAAAAGAAGAGAAGACTAGAGACTAAACAAAGGCGATAACCAAAGGCTAAGGAAACAATGGAAGAAATCTTCAAAGACACATCAATTTCATGGAAGGAGTAGAAACTGGCTGGTTCAACATCTTTAACAGGGCTGGTCAAATCAAAACATGTGAAAGAGATACAGGAGTGAACATTCAACACTGGTGACACCAGAAATGTATGAAGTCTGTGTGTTGATGAGAAGATGGTGGTTAGGTATAACATGTCAAGGACCTCTTTTCATGCCATAAAGTTTTCTCAAGTCATGAAGTTATCTTTTCATGCCATTAAGTTATCTTATCACATCATAGAATGTATCTTTTCATGCCATGAAATGTATCCAGTACAAATTTTTAAAGTATTATTTTACATTAAGACAACCATCTTGTGCCCTGTTAAGTGGCTAGGGCATCAGTCTCTCCATAAATCTCAGTCCTTGGTGTCCAGGATCAATTCCACTGATATTTCTTCAAGCCATCTCTCAGCCTGCCTCTGCTACAGCTAATCTTTCCAGTTGTCACAATGTTTTCCAATGCCTCTCTTCTCACTCTACGTTAAGGCCTCTGGAATATTTATGCTTGTGGCTGCGATTTGCTTAAGTAGTGCTTGGTTCCGTCGCCTTGCTACTGGGTGGAGCGCATGGAGCGACACTGTGAGCTGTGAATTTCATGTGGAGTGCTTTTACATCAGTCTGTGGTGGTATGTAGCGAGGACTACATGTTGAGAAAAATGGCGGCCGGCCATTCGCTGAGCTGACTGGGTTGCCTTATGCAGTAGTATGTGGCTGCTGGTGTTCTAGTGACTGCCACTTCCATCGACACTGAACTGTATTTTTCGTGGAAGACTTTTGTGTTGACATTCTGGTAGTGGTATTATGCATAGTATAATAGCCCGGCTGTTGGTTTGTCTAGACTCCTGTCTGTTCCACTTTTCACATGTGGCAGTGAGGATCATTTTGTGTGATATTCACTGGCACAGGAATGGAGCACAATGGGGTGACCCTTTGCCGTGAAGTTGGAATCACGACTAACAATTCTACATTCCTTCAACTCTTCCAGGCAATTGTTTGTTACTCTGACCGCCCAAGGTCTTCGCAACATTTGTCTTAGCCCCCCTCTCCCCCAAAGCGAGTCCTGACACAAAAGAAAGACATACCTGAAATTTTCTGGGGTCAGGAAGTTGAGCAGGTGAAACAACTCTTCAAGATTGTTCTGCAAAGGTGTGCCCGTCAGAAGCAACTTGTAGCCCAGCTTGTAGTTGGTCAAGATGCGGAAAAACTGAACAGAAACAAAACATGAATGGTTGTAACATACACTACTTCGTAAGTTGTCTGTAGCTGGCCAAGATGCGGAAAAACTGAACAGAGACAAAACGTAATAGTTGTAACATACACTACTTCATAAGTTGACTGTAGCTGGCCAAGATGTGGAAAAACTGAACAGAGACAAAACGTAATAGTTGTAACATACACTACTTCATAAGTTGACTGTAGCTGGCCAGAGATGTGGAAAAACTGACAGAGACAAAACGTAATAGTTGTAACATACACTACTTCATAAGTTGTCTGTAGGTGGCCAAGATGTGGAAAAACTAACAGAGACAAAACGTAATAGTTGTAACATACACTACTTCATAAGTTGTCTGTAGGTGGCCAAGATGTGGAAAAACTAAACAGAGACAAAACGTAATAGTTGTAACATACACTACTTCATAGTTGTCTGTATGTGGCCAAGATGTGGAAAAACTAAACAGAGACAAACGTAATAGTTGTAACATACACTACTTCATAAGTTGACTGTAGCTGGCCAAGATGCAGAAAAACTAAACAGAGACAAAACGTAATAGTTGTAACATACACTACTTCATAAGTTGACTGTAGCTGGCCAAGATGTGGAAAAACTAAACAGAGACAAAACATGAATGGTTGTAACATACACTACTTCATAAGTTGTCTGTAGCTGGCCAAGATGTGGAAAAACTGAACAGAGACAAAACGTAATAGTTGTAACATACACTACTTCATAAGTTGACTGTAGCTGGCCAAGATGCAGAAAACTAAACAGAGACAAAACGTAATAGTTGTAACATACACTACTTCATAAGTTGACTGTAGCTGGCCAAGATGCAGAAAAACTAAACAGAGACAAAACGTAATAGTTGTAACATACACTACTTCATAAGTTGTCTGTAGCTGGCCAAGATGCGGAAAAACTGAACAGAGACAAAACGTAATAGTTGTAACATACACTACTTCATAAGTTGTCTGTAGCTGGCCAAGATGCGGAAAAACTGAACAGAGACAAAACGTAATAGTTGTAACATACACTACTTCATAAGTTGTCTGTAGCTGGCCAAGATGTGGAAAAACTAAACAGAGACAAAACGTAATAGTTGTAACATACACTACTTCATAAGTTGACTGTAGCTGGCCAAGATGTGGAAAAACTGAACAGAGACAAAACGTAATAGTTGTAACATACACTACTTCATAAGTTGTCTGTAGGTGGCCAAGATGTGGAAAAACTAAACAGAGACAAAACGTAATAGTTGTAACATACACTACTTCATAAGTTGTCTGTAGGTGGCCAAGATGTGGAAAAACTAAACAGAGACAAAACGTAATAGTTGTAACATACACTACTTCATAAGTTGTCTGTAGGTGGCCAAGATGTGGAAAAACTAAACAGAGACAAAACGTAATAGTTGTAACATACACTACTTCATAAGTTGACTGTAGCTGGCCAAGATGTGGAAAAACTGAACAGAGACAAAACGTAATAGTTGTAACATACACTACTTCATAAGTTGACTGTAGCTGGCCAAGATGTGGAAAAACTAAACAGAGACAAAACGTAATAGTTGTAACATACACTACTTCATAAGTTGACTGTAGCTGGCCAAGATGTGGAAAAACTGAACAGAGACAAAACGTAATAGTTGTAACATACACTACTTCATAAGTTGTCTGTAGGTGGCCAAGATGTGGAAAAACTAAACAGAGACAAAACGTAATAGTTGTAACATACACTACTTCATAAGTTGTCTGTAGGTGGCCAAGATGTGGAAAAACTAAACAGAGACAAAACGTAATAGTTGTAACATACACTACTTCATAAGTTGTCTGTAGGTGGCCAAGATGTGGAAAAACTAAACAGAGACAAAACGTAATAGTTGTAACATACACTACTTCATAAGTTGACTGTAGCTGGCCAAGATGTGGAAAAACTAAACAGAGACAAAACGTAATAGTTGTAACATACACTACTTCATAAGTTGACTGTAGCTGGCCAAGATGCGGAAAAACTAAACAGAGACAAAATAGTAAAACAGAACTACTACAATAACCAGCATATTATCAACACACAAACAGTAAAACTACTACAATAACCATCATATATTACCAACATACAATAAATAAAACAGTTATGGCATAATTGTAAAAGTGCCTTTAATCTATGAGCTACTTCATCCGCTAGCCTAGATAACAACCCAAACCTACTGCCGGAATACAGGACTATTCCACTCACAAGAACCAATATAAAACCAACAAGACAAACACAGGAACAAGGCTGGGGCAGCAACTGACCTTAGACTGGTTGTTCTTGAGGCGGTGAGCCTCGTCCACTACAAGGACGGCCCAGTCCACGGAGCCCAGGCAGGCGGCGTCGATGCTGATGAGCTCATACGAAGTGAGCAGCACGTGGAACTTCACATTACAGCCTTGTTTCAAGCGTGAAGCTTTGGCACCCCCTCGGATAGCATTGTCGTCAAAAGAGAACTCGTGCTCTCTGAAAGAAAAATGCAGAAATGATGTCATTGGTTTGTATGGTCCCAGCTTGCACTGTATTCTTCTTCTTCTTTCACCCTCATCTGGACACTCAGCTCACTGAGTCTCTGAAGGTTGCGAGTTGGATTCCGGGCTACGGCATTCGGTTGATGAAAGCATTTTTCTCAAAGACTCCAGGGAGTTGTCGCTGGAGCTATGGAGTTCAATCTTTGTGCAACGCTTTCAGCAGACCACCCTGAGGAAAGAGCCCGAGCCATGTGGGATGAAACCTGGTGCAATAAAGACAATCCTCTTGCCTTCTGAAGCCTTGGGCATAGCTCACCCCAAACCGCTCTACCTTTAGCTATCCCATGTAACTTCACCCACATCCTCCCATATTATTCACTTCTGTTTCTACTCTTCTATGAGTGTTTTTATGTCTTCCTATTTTCTGTGTGTGCTCGCTCGCTTTGAATTCAAGCGTAGTGCTGGACTGAATTTTGCGTGTGGATTAGCTTTCCCTATTAACAGTGTCTCTTACCATCAGGTAAACCCACTCCGACTTCAGAGGTAGTTGTAATTTACATCTCCAAGCCAAGGACGAGAGGTCAACATTTTAGTCCGACTGTCCGGTGCAGGGGTTGAACCCCCTACCTCGGCATCAGCACACTGGATGTTTAAGTACATGCATGCTTATCCATTCGGCCATGCTTGTCCTTGTAACTGTTTCAGACGTACTCCATGTTTGGGATCCAGAAAGTAGTACTAATTAAACGTTAGAATTGAATATTTCACCTTATTATTGTACCCATACTTGCACTTCAACACAATGCCAGATCAGCATCATCATCATCACCAGATCGATGAGACGTGGTGAAGTGGTCTGATCATTGGGTTGATATGTGGACACCAAAAGGAGGACATAAAGACAAAAAAGAGGACAAAGGAGGACATATTGAATTTCATTTGAATCGTTCCACATTAAACCCACAATCAGTACAATTTTATTACTATAGCTGCCAATAAGTGTATCTTACCCTTAGTGAATCGACCAAAAAACGATCATGTTAAAAAATAAATACAAATTCAATGGAGGCTTTTTTCAAAATGCTAAAAAACATTATTTAAACAGCCGATTGTACAATTATTACCGTATAATCTTGATTACAACATATTTCATATTTTTTTAATACAACATATTTCTGGGAGGAGCGAACTTTTCGTAGAAGATCCTCGTTAGCAATCACATATGCATAAAACTGTTCACAGGTAAGATTCTTCAAATTGTACTTTGTGAGAATGATGCCCTTTACAGAGTTGAGTAAGAGTCTGTTCCTTTGGTGTTTCAAATTTGGTATAAATAGGAAAAATAAATAATTATTAATAAGCAATGGGTTTTAATAAAGAAGGAAAAGTAAGTATCAAAAAGAGTAATGAGCCAGATACAGATAACAGTTAGAATTACTATAATCGAAATGTTCGCAGACATGCATAGACTGTACATTTTAAAAATGTAAACATACAGTAGAGTGTAGATACATTGTAAGTTGTAACAACAATACATACAAAATTATAGCATAAAATATAATAAAAACCGGACATTTTAAAGGTTTTTAGCTTTGCTTGCCGGATGGAAAATATTAGGCTAAAAAGGAGGACATGTCCTCTTTTCGCTGGACGTCTGGCAACCCTTTCTGATCACGTCCCTCTACTGTCCCTTTCTCAGCAACTCCTTTCGTCCATGCACCAACATCCTTGCATGATTGTGTGATGCAGTCTTCTCTAGAACATCTTCTTGTTCATGAACAGATAGACACCCCTACATATGTTCAAAAACACTTCTCTTTTGAGGAGATGAAAACCACAAACTGAGAAATGAGCTTTTCGACAACTTGTGAGGGAAAGTGTACTTGACAACTTAGTGACAACCTGTACACTTGATAGCCCACAACCAAAAGTAAGACCAAGAGATGGCACAAGAACCTGGTCTTGTTATCAGGCCAATAATTGTATTCCGTTGCTTTTTGGCAGCAGCTTGCATCTTTTCTGTGGCAACATACAGATGAAGTCATAGATGGTTCGCAATCGCAAACTTCATGGGAAACAAGAGGGAGACAAAGAGATCAATATGTGGATGGCTTGACCAGATGACAAAACTACAAAAACACAGGCCTGATCCAAGACATGTTATGATGGTGGCGGTGATGAAGATGGTGATGATGATGGTGGTGGTGGTGATGATGATGATGATAATGATGACGAGCTGTGGCTATTACCTGATAACTATCCTGGAATCCTTATCTCCAATGTAAGTGACAACATACAGGTCTGGTGCCCAGAACTCAAACTCGCGTTCCCAGTTGATAATGGTTGACAGCGGAGCACTCACTAGGAATGGGCCTTTACAGTGTCCCTGGAAAACACAAAGAAATTTATTTGTAGCACAACCAACAAAGCCAGTATTTGCATAATTTATGACGACTAAGCGTCATTTCCAAAGTTTAATCTCATCTCTTAAGTACAAACAAGCATCAATCTAAAAATGTATTCTTCACATATTATTTGTACTAGATTACTAGAAGACTACAGATTATGGAACAAAAGCTCAGCACAGAATAAGCCACTGGATAATACATTTTTCTGTGTAGGCATTCGCTCACGTTGAACTCAAGCGCAGTCCATACACATGCAACTATTTCTAGTGCACAGGACTGATTTTTGCATGTGGATTGGCTTTCCTTATTACCATGTCCCTCGCCATCAGGCAAACCCACCCCAACTTCAGAGATACTTGTAATTAACGTCCCCAAGTCAAAGACGTGAGGTCAAGATGTTAGTCCAACTGATAAGTGTAGGGGTTGAACCTGCTACCTCAGCATCAGCAGACTGGGTGTGGAAGAGCCAGGGTTCATATCTATTTGGTCATGCTGACCTCAGCAGATGATAATGACGATCTAGAACAACTCAAAATAAAACAGGCGCTAATCAAGGTAATGCACATGAGAAAGATAAGATACTGTGATCACATCAAACGATGTAAGAATCAGCAGGTAACCATCATGAAGACAGATGGAAGCACAAGAGCTGGTGGGTGTTAAAAATATCAAGTTGTGACCAGAATGACCTGAGCTGTATCAAAAGCTAGGATGGATTGGAGAAAACTGGTTGAGGGCTAGGATCCAATGGGGGATAAAGAGTGAAAGCAGAAAGCATGGCTCAAAACATACTCCTGTGAGAGCATTTAACTAAGAGCTAAAAGATGAGTCATGCACATACCTCCTTATAGAGTGAGTACAGGAATGCAATGGTTTGTATGGTTTTGCCCAGACCCATCTCATCAGCCAGAATGGTGTCCGTGTTGTTGGCCCAGGAGTAGCGCAGCCAGTTCAAACCTTCCAGCTGGTATGGATGAAGGTTTCCCCCGGTCTCGTCCAGGTAAGTGGGCTGCCTGTCCAGCTGTTTGCGAAGCTGTAGTGGAGGGATAACCGTTCAGTTGACATTCATAACACTAAACTGAACTATAAATATCAGTCATTCACTATATCTGTCTGTCTATCTTCTTATATATCTACCAGTCTACCTTCCTACCTACCGATTGATCAATCAACCAATCTAAATATAAAACTATGTCATCATCATTCAGTGCCTTGCCAATCATGATTCTCCACAAATTGCGATCTCCAACGGCATGGATCAATTCTTGTGTTGACTCTCTTCCGGGCCATGACACAAGATTGTCTTTCCATAAATCTTTCTGGTTATCATGACATGTCCCAGTAGTTGTCTTCGCAAAATCTGGTCAAAAATGATGCCGGCTTCTTTCTAATATTTGTGATAAGTTGTCTTTGCGACTTAGCTTCCCTCAAAATGTCCAGATTGCTCATTTTGGCTGTCCAATGAATTTTCACCATTCTTCTATAAAACCACATCTCCAAAGCTTCCAGGGATTTTTCACCTGTTTGCTAATTGTCCAGGATTCGCTGCCATATGTTAAAATTAGTTCTAAGCTAACTACCTATCTATATATCTATCGACCTACTTATCCACCGATGTATCTATTAATGTATCTACATATGTACCTACATATCTGCCACATTCCTATCAATTTATTGAGCCAAATTGAGTTGAGTCAGCAACTGACATCATAGCACTCAGGACATTCCCATCCATGTTCCGTCCTCATCTTCAACAGCAAGCGAAGAGTCTCAATACTAATGGTACCAGTAGCAGTCTGATTATGTGACCATCTGCCATACCTCAAGTCCTGAGGGTCAGCTAGATCCTTGGTCAGCTAGATGTGTGGTTGGGTAGAGGATGTGTGGGTGGGTGATTGTATATGGGTACGGGTGTATGGTTAAGGAATGTTTGGTTGGTGGATGGGTGGGTAGAGGATGTGTGGGTGGGTAGAGGATGTGTGGGTGGGTGAGTGTGTGTAGGTTAGGAGATGGTGGGGGATGTTTGTATGGGTGGGCTTAGGATCTGTGAGTGGGCTGGGGAGATGGGAGATTATGTGGGCTGGTGCGGAATTTGTGTGTGGGTAGGTGCGGGATATGTGAGTTGGCTGGGAGATATGTGTGTGTGCGTGAGAATATGTGACTGAGGTATGTGTGTTTGGCTGGGTGGTTGGAGGTGTGTGGGTGGAGGAGGATATGTGGGTGTGTGATTGTTGGTGGGTAATGGGACGGGTAGAGGATATGTGAGTGGGTGGGGAGATGTGTGGATGTGGGATGTGTGTGTGCTTAGGGTGTGGGTGGATGGGATGTGTAGTGGGTAGGAGGTGTGTGTAGGTGGGGAGATGTGTAGGTGTAGGGATGTGGTGGATGGGTGGGGGAATGTATGTGTATCTGAATTGTGTGTGTGGTTGGGTTGAGGAGTTGGAGTGAATGGGGAATGTGTGGGTGGGTGGTGGATATGCCTCATAACATAGTAATATGCATTGTTTATGTTTACAAAATTCATTTGACAATGTTTTTTCCTATGCACTGTTGATGAAAGAAAGATGAGTGATTGGAAGGGCCGAATGTAAGACGGGCCTGCATGCCCAATTTGTTACCCTTTGAAAATAAAGCTCGTTCGTTCATTCGTTCTGATAACTCCCTGCTCAATCTATTGATTGATATACCAATCTACATCTCTCTTTACGAACCTACCAATGTTATCTATTAATATCTACATATGTACACACATACCTTCCACCTTTCTATTAACGTATAAATCTATCAATCTATTGACTGATCTATCAACATACATATCTCTTTACCTACCTACCAACAATATTTATTAATATATACATATACATCTACATACCGACCACCTTTCTATCAACGTATAATATTAATCAATCGACTGATCCACCAACACACATATCTCTTTACCTACCTACATACAATACACTCATCCATCATCTATCCCTAAAGAGATAATAACTGAGGTCCATTTTGTTGTTAAGCACAAGAGAGAATTTTATGTTTTATGTTGTATGCCCATGTTAGAGCATAGCCATGACTCTTGGTCTCCCTCCAGCTCCATGGCCAGAGTTTCTTCAGGTGTCGACACAAAACAGAGGTTGATTGGGATCCATACTCACAAGATGATAGTAGATGTGATCAACTTGATAACAGACACAATCAACACATAACAGTGGATACAATCAACATACAACAGTAGATTCAATGAACATACAACAGTAAATTCAATGAATATACAACAGATTCAATTGACATGATAATGGATTAAACGAACATACAACAGTAGATTCAATCAACACATGCATATTCTTCTTCTTCTTCTGCGTTCATCCGGATTTTTTTTTCCGGACGTGATTGCGTTGTGCCTGTTTACAGCAGAGCTGCGTTCTCGCGCTGTTAGGCCGACATATCCGACTTCTGCTGGCATTTGTTGACCGGGTTAACCTTCCCAGACATGCATATTCAATGACCATACAACAAAATCAACATACAATAGATTCAATCAACAGATTCAATTACCATACAATAGATCCAATCAACATAGAACAGATTCAATCAACATACAACAACAGACTCAATAAACGTAAAACAACAGATTCAATGACCGTACAACAGTATATTCGATGACCATACACAGATACAATCAACCAATCAACAAAAAACAGGTTCAATGAACATACAACAACAGAGCCCCCTGAAGCCCACTTACATCAGTGGTAGGGTAGGCCGGCGGCATCTTGGAGAGAATATCATCATCAATCTTCCTCTTCTCTTTCGCTGGCTTGCCCTTGCTTTTCTTACCAGGCTTCTTTGGGGCGATTGGTTCATCACTGCCGTACATAACAAGTCTGAAAGGACATCGCACCAACAATAGGTGTCAGAATTAACTGAGATTCTCATATCATCTGCTACATATAACAAGTCTGAAAGGACATCAAGCCAGCAACACGTGTCAGCATTAACTGTGGTTCTCCTATCATCTATAGTAAAATTGTCTCTGAACTGCTCTTAAAGTTATACATTCTCCACATGGTGTTGTCACAGTATGGTGTCACAACAGGAGAACTGTCTCTAGTCTTGTTTCATGCCGTGCACTCATCACAACACATTTATAGGAAAGAAACTTTCACAAATGCTGACATAAATTAAAGCACTGAAGCAGCCGTCACTAACAACTAGTCAAAGAACACAAACGCTCATCACAAATGACAAATGAATTACAAAAGCAAAATCATCACACATGACAAGTGAATTACAAAAGCAAAATCATTACAATGGCAAGTGAAAGCACAGAGACAATCATCACAATGACAAGTGAAAGCACAGAGACAATCATCACAATGACAAGTGAAAGCACAGAGATAATCATCACAATGACAAGTGAAAGCACAGAGATAATCACCACAAATGACACGTGAAAGCACAGAGACAATCATCACAAATGACAAGTCCAAAGCACAAAGACAACCACATCTAATGAGGTCAGTGAAACATGGACAATTATCTCAAAAGACCACACACAGATACCCAAAAGCAAACGTTCTATTTGACACAAACTGCTCAAACCTGAGATTCTTGTAATCCTCGATGGTTGCTTGCAAATCGGCGATGTCGGCATCTTCCTTCTCCCAGGTGGCCTGATCGTAAGGTAGATCCCTCCACTTGACCAGGTAGTAGGTACCTTTGTCAATCTCCCTGCATGAAACAGTTTGGGTGGCCGTTACAATAAATGCCATCTTTGTATCTCAGAAAAGTTAACTAAAGTAACACATTATGAACCATATTTATACGAGAGGGATTCAAATGAAAACCTTACATGTTTTGTGTGTGTGTGTGTGAATATATTCTGAACAAAAATGTTTCAATTTTTTTTAATGTAGTCACCACTGCGCCCAATGCAAGCCCCGCAGTGCCGATAAAGTGTTTAGATTCCTGAAAAAAAATATTCTCTTGGTCGTGTGTGTAACCACTCACGCACAGCCAACTGTACCTCTTCACCGGGCCAAAAACTTTTGAAACTTCCTAGTCCACTCATACACTTGCTGGACTGGCAGGCATGAATCAACATACTGGACCTTCATCACCGATGAATTTCTATTTTCACCTCTTCACAAATGGATAACAGAAAGCTGCTCCTCTTTGGTATGTGTCAAAAGTGGGACGGCCATCTTTAAACTATCCTTATGACATTACCATGTTCACCTGCACTGCTACATAACATGCTTAACACTCTTGACATCCTTAACAACAACATTGACAGGTTACAAGACAATGGCATGGTTATTGTAATTTCCACCACACTTTTAAGTTTTAACCTGAAGCCCCCTCATTTCTTGTAAATGTTACCTTCAATGAAACAAAAGGGTAAGTCAGTAAATTACAAAATGACATAAAACAGTTGAGTTGGGGTGAACAGTGCCATACTTCATCATCTTTCCTCCCCAAGCAATTCCCAGAATATCATCTGCTATCCATTTTTATGAGGCTGGTTTGACCCCTGATTCAGAAAGCAATGGCAAACTACTGAACTTAAACTTGCCCAAAAATTACAAAAAAAAACCAAATAATACTGGGGTTGACTGTAATGTCCTGTAAAAGATATGCAACAAACTGACCCCAGAGCCGTACTGATTAGGAAAAAATACCCCAGCGTCTGCTGGAATTTGAACCCCAACCACTGACAGGTCAGTGCTGTAGCCATTATGCAAGCATGGCCCCCTAACAAAAATTAACACATAATACTTCTGCTGTTTAAATGTTTATAGCACCAACAAGAACATACATGTGGTTGATGATCCTGTGGATGTTGAGCCACTCGGGCCTGACCCCGTATCTGTAAAAGCGCTCCTCCAAGTTGTGTGGGTCCTCCTCCTTCATCTTGTCCTTGTAGCTGCTGCCATCTTCCAGCGGAGGCGGCTCGTCCATGTCCACACGGCGGATGTAGTTTCTGTACAGGGCCGGGTGATACACATCCAGCTGTGGGCAGACAGAGACCAGTGTTAGTTCAACAATGCTGACCGGCATTTTATCCACGTCTTTAGGTAACATGGGGGAACACAGATATTAAAATTACATTACATAAGGCCAGAGGAGGTTTCAAACGATCAGGAAACTTGGGAGTCAAAACAAAGTACAACTTCTGCCAAACTTAAGAGTATTTAACTACTAATGTCAAACCAGTACTGCTGTAAGGATCAGAAACACGGAGAGCAACTAAAACAATGACTAAACTCATCATCATTATCAAGTGCCCTGCCAGCTGGCGTAGGCATCCATGACTCTCCACAGATCTCAGTCCTTGGTTTTCTGGATCAACTCTGCTGATGATATTCCTCCATGCCCCCGTCCCAGTCCGTCCAGCATCATTTCTCTTGGTCTGCCTCTGCCTCTCTTCCCCTCGATCTTTCCAGTTGTCACAATGTTCTCCAATGCCTCTTTTCTCATCACATCTTAAATTCTTTGGAAGATAATCTGGTGGTTTCCCCTTGCCTTCCACATCCACATGGAGGTCTCTTACCTCAGCCTTTGACAGCCATTTACTACATTAATTAACTGGTTCCAGCACAGAATAGAACTCAAAGAGTATCACAGAATCACTAACGTGGAGCGAGAGAACTGGACATACTCCAGCAAACACAGCTGAAGGAAGGACATTGGTACTGGGTAGGACACACTATGAGAAAACCTGAACATGGATTAACTAGACGGTCCTTTCTGGAGAACACACAAGGTAAGTGAAATAGACAGAGATCTAAAAACACAGAAAAACAATAAGAGATATGAGTAATATGGGGAGGACATCTGCAGGAGATAGCAAAATGGTAGGCCGGCTGGATAGCCACCATGGACCATGGTCTAGAAACAGGAGATGAGAATAGTAACACTGTTATCGATATTAAGTTATACAGATGTTTGCAAGATTGCATCCAGCAACAATATTTACAACCTTTTGTAAATGTTTGCGAGACAAGCGTATAAGGGTTACGCTTGAGTTTTAAGCCAGCGAACAAAGCCAAATGAAAAGACATCTGTACAAAGTAAACTTAGTAAAACTGTAAAATATACAAACCACTCATCTGTACAAAGTAGACATATACAAACCCGACACCTGTGCAAAGTAATCATATACAAACCCGACACCTGTGCAAAGTAATCATATACAAACCAGACATCTGTACAAAGTAGACAGATACAAACCAGACATCTGTACAAAGTAGACATATACAAACTAGACATCTATACAAAGTAGATATATACAAACCAGACATCTGTACAAAGTAGACATATACAAACTAGACTTCTGTACAAAGTAGACATATACAAACTAGACATCTGTACAAAGTAGACATACATACAAACCAGACATCTGTATAAAGTAGACATGTATAAAAACCAGACATCTGTACAGACCAAACATCTATACAAACTGGCAATACAAACCTGAAGCTCCGACACCCAGGAACAGTGCCAGTATGACATATCTGCCCACTTGATGAAAAACTCCCGAAGTGGTTTCTGTGAGAAAACATGAAAAATGTGTCACCACAAAAAATATCACAAGGAGCAAAAACAAGCAGACATTTCACAAAAACAGCAACCGTGTAATTTACGCATCAATACGTTAATAAACCAGCAAATATGTCGATAACTTTTCAGGCTATAAATGGTCTTTAAACACAGAAGCCAGAGACAATATATTGCACGATTTCTTGCCTGGCATATTTCGCTGCATCTCGTCAAGTGCATACTGTATACTTATGTATCATATGAAGTTATTAAATTATTTCTTTTTTAAAGTTGCATGTCCTTCACATGGATGTGGCAGTCAACCCCAGCATTTTCGCCATTCACGATTCCTGGGCAGTTTTACGTTCAGTAGTTTGCCATTGCTTTCTGAACGATTGGCTCCCTTACCTTTTTCGAAAATACCAGCACCGCCATGTTTCGAACCCGGGTATACGGGCCCACAAACCACGTTGGCAAGCCCTTAGCCACAGAGACTGCATGCACTCAAATACCCTCACAAATATACATGCTCTCTCATATACTCTCTCAAATATACACGCACTCAAATACTAAAAAGAGTCACTGATATTGTTCGAATCTGGATCATTAGTTATCCCCACGGTAATCTCAAATTCAAAATGAAGTCCTATTTGTATAAAATTGGTTGGAACCTCTTAATTGATAATGCCTTGATATATTTCAGCAACTTATTTTTTGTCAAGTACAGTATACAAAGAAAAGGCATTCCTTATGCTGCATTTGAAGAACAATAATCGATTGCTCAAATATTTTTTCCTTCCTTCTATTTTTTTAAAGACTTTTCAGCATTACCCATGCTAAGTTTTTTCATCCTTTCCTTCCAATAACGTCTATACATGATCTGATTTTGCATGTTTATAAACAATACCAATGACAACTGTATATGTGTGAGCATGTTTGACTGAACTTACCAATGCTTGTTTTTTGGGATGTTCATGGTGAGTGTGGTCCAGCTCGTCATCAGTTTTGGGCGGCTCACACCATCTCCAGGTGAGAATCTTCTTGACCTTGCCCTTCAAGGGCTTACACTGGAAATACAGTCAAATAACGGCATATACATGTGGAGGTGAATGCCAACATTGCATTTCACAAAATGAAAAGTATCTTATTATTAAGACACTATTGCTGAATGTCAGAAAGAGATAACAGTCTAAAACTAGATGTGTTTATGTCATGTATATCCACTCATTCAGTCTAAATTAAGATGTTATAGAATCTGTGTTGTAACGCATTCAACATAAATATTATTTTTGTCTTATGTAATCTAGGACTTCTCGTTTGGTCTAAAAATAAGATGTTATCTGTCCACTTGTTCAGCATAAATTAAGATGTTATGTCATGTGCTCTCACTCAATCAACTTAAACTAGACCTTTGTCATATGACATCTGTGTCCACACATTCAGTTTAAACTGTGTGATATTATCTGTGCTCTAAAGTAAGGTGCGATGTCATATGTGCTAAAATGCATACAACTTAAAACTAGACTGTCGTATGTCCCCAATCAGTCTAAAATATGTCATGTAATCTGTGCTCTATCTGATTCAACATAAACTAGACCTTTATCATGTCACTAATCATTCAGTCTAAAATATGTCATGTAATCTGTGCTCTAACTGATTCAACATAAACTAGACCTTTATCATGTCACTAATCATTCAGTCTAAAATATGTCATGTAATCTGTGCTCTAACTGATTCAACATAAACTAGACCTTTATCGCATGTCCCTAATCAGCGCGTCTAAAATAAGGTGCCTAGTTATCTGTCCTACAACGCATTTAGTCACACTAAACTTTTGCCTTTTGCTCATTTGTGCCCACTCATTCATTAGGATATGTTATGTCTAATGTGTTTTTACTCATTCATCAAAAATTATACATTTGTTGTATGTCAGCTATGATCCCAAATTCAGTCAAAAATATGAGTATGTTGTATGTACTCTCACAAATTGAGCCTAAAATATGAGTTATGTCATCAATACTCTTTCATTTTACATAAATCTGAAAGTGATCACATACACAATCAAAAGGTGTAAACAAAAAAACAAAACAAAAAATAACCGCTGTACTCACCGAGCACCTGGGGCAGTGCCATTCACCGTCAGGCACTCCTTTGATTGGTGGGTTCAAACAGTGGGTGTGATATGCTGAAGGGCATAGGTCACAACACAGCAATTCCCCGCCATCCTTACACACCCTGCAGAACTCCATATGGTCATCCTCCTCCTGCTCTTTGATTCCTTCTCCCTCCTGCAACAAAAGCACATACCCACAGCACGGTTACTTAGATTCAGTGCCAAGCAACAAGTAGGTGTGGACCAAACACACAAATGAAAGCTGGAAAATGGGAAGGAGGAGTGTATCACAGTCATGGCTTAAAAGTTGTTAATATGGGAGGAGACATGTTGTATTATAATGCAATGACAACATTTTGGCAATATATAAACCTGTGGCAGATATGGAAGTCTGCTAAGATGATTAATCATGCCATGACATTCAGTTAAGAGAGATGACAGTAATACCAGGTAGTCTAGCCATATCGGGAGAAGTACAGAACAAATAGGTTGGTGTAAGACTGATGACTTCGCTTTAGGTAGAAGTGTTTTCAATGGTTTTTGTGTGTTAAGTGTTGTTTACCTAATTGTTAATGACATTTCAACAACAAAGTTCGCTAGAGAAACACCTCTGAACAACATTTGAACAACAAAGTTCGCTAGAGAAACTCCTCTGAAGTCAGAGTGGGTTGGCCTGATGGCGAGGTACACTAGTAATAAGGCAAGCTTACCCACACGCAAAAATCAGCCCAGCACACTAGAAGTAGTAGCACGTGTTTAGACTACGCTTGAGTTCAAAGCCAGTGAACAAAACAACAAGAAGAAATCCTACACAACCACATGTATACAAAACAACAAGAAGAAATCCTACACAACCACATGTATACAAAACAACAAGAAGAAATCCTACACAACTACATGTATACAAAACAACAAGAAGAAATCCTACACAACCACATGTATACAAAACAACAAGAAGAAATCCTACACAACCACATGTATACAAAACAACAAGAAGAAATCCTACACAACCACATGTATACAAAACAACAAGAAGAAATCCTACACAACCACATGTATACAAAACAACAAGAAGAAATCCTACACAACCACATGTATACAAAACAACAAGAAGAAATCCTACACAACCACATGTATACAAAACAACAAGAAGAAATCCTACACAACCACATGTATACAAAACAACAAGAAGAAATCCTACACAACCACATGTATACAAAACAACAAGAAGAAATCCTACACAACCACATGTATACAAAACAACAAGAAGAAATCCTACACAACCACATGTATACAAAACAACAAGAAGAAATCCTACACAACCACATGTATACAAAACAACAAGAAGAAATCCTACACAACCACATGTATACAAAACAACAAGAAGAAATCCTACACAACCACATGTATACAAAACAACAAGAAGAATTCCTACACAACCACATGTATACAAAACAACAAGAAGAAATCCTACTCAACCACATGTATACAAAACAACAAGAAGAAATCCTACACAACCACATGTATACAAAACAACAAGAAGAAATCCTACTCAACCACATGTATACAAAACAACAAGAAGAAATCCTACACAACCACATGTATACAAAACAACAAGAAGAAATCCTACACAACCACATGTATACAAAACAACAAGAAGAAATCCTACTCAACCACATGTATACAAAACAACAAGAAGAAATCCTACACAACCACATGTATACAAAACAACAAGAAGAAATCCTACACAACCACATGTATACAAAACAACAAGAAGAAATCCTACTCAACCACATGTATACAAAACAACAAGAAGAAATCCTACTCAACCACATGTATACAAAACAACAAGAAGAAATCCTACACAACCACATGTATACAAAACAACAAGAAGAAATCCTACACAACCACATGTATACAAAACAACAAGAAGAAATCCTACACAACCACATGTATACAAAACAACAAGGAAGAAATCCTACACAACCACATGTATACAAAACAACAAGAAGAAATCCTACACAACCACATGTATACAAAACAACAAGAAGAAATCCTACACAACCACATGTATACAAAACAACAAGAAGAAATCCTACACAACCACATGTATACAAAACAACAAGAAGAAATCCTACACAACCACATGTATACAAAACAACAAGAAGAAATCCTACACAACCACATGTATACAAAACAACAAGAAGAAATCCTACACAACCACATGTATACAAAACAACAAGAAGAAATCCTACACAACCACATGTATACAAAACAACAAGAAGAAATCCTACACAACCACATGTATACAAAACAACAAGAAGAAATCCTACACAACCACATGTATACAAAACAACAAGAAGAAATCCTACACAACCACATGTATACAAAACAACAAGAAGAAATCCTACACAACCACATGTATACAAAACAACAAGAAGAAATCCTACACAACCACATGTATACAAAACAACAAGAAGAAATCCTACACAACCACATGTATACAAAACAACAAGAAGAAATCCTACACAACCACATGTATACAAAACAACAAGAAGAAATCCTACACAACCACATGTATACAAAACAACAAGAAGAAATCCTACACAACCACATGTATACAAAACAACAAGAAGAAATCCTACACAACCACATGTATACAAAACAACAAGAAGAAATCCTACACAACCACATGTATACAAAACAACAAGAAGAAATCCTACACAACCACATGTATACAAAACAACAAGAAGAAATCCTACACAACCACATGTATACAAAACAACAAGAAGAAATCCTACACAACCACATGTATACAAAACAACAAGAAGAAATCCTACACAACCACATGTATACAAAACAACAAGAAGAAATCCTACACAACCACATGTATACAAAACAACAAGAAGAAATCCTACACAACCACATGTATACAAAACAACAAGAAGAAATCCTACACAACCACATGTATACAAAACAACAAGAAGAAATCCTACACAACCACATGTATACAAAACAAGAAGAAGAAATCCTACACAACCACATGTATAAAAAACAACAAGAAGAAATCCTACAAAACCACATGTATACAAAACAACAAGAAGAAATCCTACACAACCACATGTATACAAAAGTCAGCCCCATGCACACGTGGACGGGCGCCGCAGACACACGTGGACTGGCGCCGCAGACAGATCTCATACCTCAAGACTGCCCAAAATACAACATATCTCGGCACACCTACTGGCCTAGAGAAACAACAGTGGAAGATAAACTCTATGGACCACTGAGTCAACTAAACAAGACAGTAAAACAGTTTCATTTTTAACCTTGCAGATATAGACACATATCGAGTGAACAAAAGAAAAGACACCCCCACCCACCCACACACATACAGCGTCAAACTTAGCTGAAGGTGAAGTATAAGCTAAGATCAAGATGAGCTGGGTTCGAACACAAAGAGTGGAGTCTGAGGAAGTCACGGCTGACAAACATCAGCGTTGCTGTTGTGCCAGGTCAAACAATGCACACGGAAATTAATAGCAAGCCGCTTATGGGTGGGTCTACTGCCGATTGCGGACGAGCAACGGACCAGGCCAATTTACTGAATGCCTTCAGAAAGGCAGGGCAGTGAAATGGAGCAAGCGATGACTGAGAATCTGCACCCTGGACCAGAGTTAGAAGCACCCAGTTAGAAGGGATGAAGTCAGACAAGAATGCTATGGATCTCCTCTGTGATGGTACAATTTACAAGCCTCTTTCTAGTCCATCTCTTGACTGCATTCTCCCATTTCAACCGCAGTTTTCCTCCTGCATGCTTGCTTACCCCCTAAAACGTAGCTCCAATCCCACTACTTACCACAAGGGTAAGCCGGTTCTGTGGATGTTCGTGATCCCACATACCGCGTTCAAAACACAGCTGTGGGCAATTTGACAGCAGATCGCCGTGTGTTGGTTTTTATGCTTATATGACCACAAGATACATACACAAACATACATAATATGGCCACAAGACAAACATATATAAATCTGCTGGCTAATATTGCCACAAAACACATACATACATACATAATACGGCCACAAAGACAAACATACATAAAACAGCCGGCTAATATGGCCATCAGTCACACACACAAACACATAAAACAGTCAGCAAACATGCATAGAACAGTTAATATGGCCACAAGATACAAACAGAAACACATAAAACCACCGGCTAACACAGCCACATAACACACTCAAAACACACATAAACTAGCCAGCTAATACGGCCATGAGATACATACACAATGTGGGCAGCTCCACTTCCCCTCCGGGGCCTCCTCCAGTTCCGGCTCCAAACACACTAAATGGTAAGCACGAGGACAGGTATCACAAAGGATGATCTCTCCTCCCTGCTGACACACTTCACAGTAGTCCTGGTGCTCAGTCTGGAACAATCATTCAAATATTAAGGATTATTAGTCTAAGACAAATTAACCAATCATTAACACAAGCCCTTGCATATATACGTGAATAACCAGAGATGAGGTCACCAGTACTATTCCTTCTCATAATATACATGTGTATGACCAGAGATGAGGTCACAGTTCCATTCCTTGTCATAACATACATGTGTATGACCAGAGGTCACAGTACCATTCCTTGTCATAATATACAAGTGTATGAAAAGAGATAAGCTCACCAGTACCATTCCTTCTCATAATATACATGTGTATGACCAGAGATGAGTTCACCAGTACCATACCTTCTAGTAATATACAAGTATATAACCAGAGATGAACTAACCAGTACCTCAACTCACTCTTAGGGCCGCAGCTACAGCAGTGGCCAACATGCTTGCTTGCTAGCTCATTGCTCACGAGTTAGAATTCGCACCGAATGTTCACAAACTGTCTTGGGTCAATGGACCCTCAGATGAGAACTAGGAAATGTCTTGGAGAGTAAAGGCACTTATATTGATAACACCCCTCTAGTGCCAATTGCTCTAACAAACATGGGGTGAGCACCATAAATCTGAAGTTCCGTATACAAAGGAAGGGCTTTCTGGTTAAACTAATCACAGGTTTGATTAGCGAACGAAAGAAGAAGAAGAACAGGTTTGATTTCTTCTCTCACACACACACATTTTTTAAAAAATGTCTTTTGGTGCCCGCTTGCCTTGAGCTTGAGCGTAGTCCACACACGTTCTACTGCATCTAGGTCACTGAACTGATTTTTACGTGTGGATGAGCTTTTCCTTATTACCAGTGTCCCTCGCCATCAGACGACCCCACAATGACTTCAGATGTACTCATAATTTATGTCCCCAAGTCAAGGACAAGAGAAGTCAACATTTTAGTCCAATTGTCCGGTGCAGGTTGAACCCCTCACATCAGCATACCGGATGTGTAAGAACGCTCTTCCCTATCTATTCGCCCATGCTGATCTACACTTTACATATATCATGTCCAACACCAGCATATCTTCCTCACCTCTTGCATATGCTTTACAAGACATCACAGTCAACACCAGCATTTTTTGCTATTGTGATCTTTTGCCAAGTTCACATTTAGTAGTTTGCCATTCCTTTCTGAACGACCTCTTGATTCACCGGCCAGGTATATGTCAGTTCTCTCCACGAACTCCATGTCCATTATTAAAATTAAATTATACAGAATGAAAACTACAATCAGAAAATAACGGCAACAAAAATGTACCTCATAGCCATCAGCATCAGGGTCATTTGGATATTTGCTGGTCAACTTGGTTTTCTTCTTCCTTCCGCCTCGGCCTTTCTTTGTCTTCTTCTTGCCCGACTTATCCTTTTCCTGCTCTTTCACCATAGCTGCTTCTTCAAGCTGTCTTTCAAATTCTTCATCACTTGTGTCAAAGCCCTTTTCTGCTTCGTCATCCTGCACAAAATAGTTGAAAGCATATAATGTCTTGCTGGCAATAACAGACAAGTCAGGTCATGGTGTGGGAGGAATGAGGATGTGACCAAAATAAATCAGGTCATGATATGGGAGGAATGATGATGATACCAGAACACAATTGTAGATAAAACCATAGGATACAATGCCAGGATTAGAGTGTCAACTGACCACGTCCTCTTCACCTCTACGTGGGGCAGCCAGGACAAACACTAGTCTGGGCAGACACAATCTTCTACTGCCCATAACAGAAGAACAGTCTTGTTAAATGGGAGGGAGGAATGAGGATTGGACCAGAAACCAGTTGGGGTGCAACAACCTCAAGTTGGCTGCTGCTTTCTTTAAATATAATCGAGAATGAAGATACCTGAAAGCGGAAGAACAAGGAAGAATATGGATAGGCTGTGTTTCCACCACATTCCACACGGCTCAAACAGTCCCTTTCACAGGTATTTCCAGCTTGGGGAAGATATTAAAAAATCACAAGGAGCCCTGTTATTAGAGTAGGGAGCCTGGAGAATCAAAGGAATGTTATGTTTGGCCAAGAAAGTCTGAATCAGACGTGAAAGATCGGTGTGTGCATTGTCAAAAGGAGAACAACGAGAAGTGGAAATAGAAAAAGAAGCAACAATTTCAGCACTAAAAGCAAGTATGGGAAAGTGTCTCACCGAGCTGTTCTTTTTCTTCCGCCTCTTCTTTGTCAGCTTGATTTTGAGAGGCGCGACAGCTTTCTTGGTTTTTGACCGTCGCCTGGCGCTGGTTTTGTCCTCTTCTTCCATCTCCGAATCATCATCATCAGCATCTTTAATAAAAGACACCCCCCAAAATTTATTATTATACATACATAATACGTAAACTACACGCATTCATTAATTGGTATCTATGTGGATCATAAGTACTAAAATGGTTTTTATAATCACCAACGTGGAATGAAAAATAGAGAGCATCTACTGGATTTCTTACACAGGACATGCTGGTGTGGTGGGAAATGAGCAAGCGGACAGATTGGTTGGGTCTGCACCAATGGGTGCATGATAAAGCAGTCATGGTCGGGGTCCTTTGGAATCGTGTGTATAGTGCAGAAGAACAGATAGATCTTCATGGCCTGGAGAGATGGTGCTGCAGGGAGTGACCAGAGGACACTCAGGATTCTTGAGGAAAGACCAGAAGAACACATAATCAGATTGCTCATGGTACTGCTTAGTATTGGGACTCTTCGCTGGCTGTTGCAGAGGAGGACAAACCATGTATGGGAATAACCCAAGTGCTATGGTGGTGGTTCTTGACAAACCTAAGTCATCAAAGTGGAGCATATAGTCAACTAAACCGATCCCAATAAGTCAAGAGGTGAGTAATCAATACTGATATTAGCTATGACAGTGGTTCTCAACATCGTTTGGCCCATGCACCCCTGCACCATATGATCAGAATGTCATTCCTCCGCCCCCCCCCCTTTTTTTCATATTTCCTCCCTATAAATCCCCCCCCCCCCCCCCCCCCCCCCCCCCCCCCCCACGCACGCCCATATACAGTGTACGTAAAAATGGAAGCTAAATTTAATAACATATACTAGAACAGTCTAGACGTCTACATAAAACATGATTTGCGGTTCTATTTACGTTTTAAAACGAATTTCAGAAGGGCGAGATGCACAGAACTGTAAAGTATGGAGGGAAAAACAATATCAAGTAATTGGTCCTTGTATTCATGTGATCTTGAAATAATCTTAATGTTGTCTCTTGTATAAACTTCACTGTCTTTATTACTTCACTCTGTGGTCTATAAAGTTTATGTTCCAATGTTGTGTCTCTAGGTCAGAAGGTTTGCCTAGCTATGTCGTAATCGGAGCAGTCTTGGAGTATGCTGTCTGCTGTGCCAATCCACATGTGCCCATTGCTGATTTGCCAATCTTAAATCTTGTATGCATGCGCTACAGATCAGATGATTTTACAAACACTGGTTCGAGTTTCTAACATTGAAATAACTGAGATAAACTTCAGCAAACAGAAATTTAAGAGACACAAACACTGCTCCTACCTCTCTCTGTATACATGCAAACACACATACAAAGGTCAGTTGACTTCACACAAAAATTCTAACATTTAAACACTCCAACAAACACATTCTGCAGACATAAACGCCGCCCCCCTCCCAATCTCTGTGTATACATGCAGTCACTCACAGACACACAAACAGATCAGATGACTTCACAAACAAACACTGAAATAACTGAGATAGTAGTAGTAGGCCTCTTTCAGTCCTGAAGGACTATAGAGTTGTGCCGCTGGAGAGGTACCTGACAGCACTGCTGGTGACTGTATAGTCCAATGCGAGAGTGACAATCTCTGTCACAGTTTCCGCATCTGTAAGGCGAGGCAAGTCCCACAGTAAGCGACTGCATTTTATGCTTGTGTCGCCTATCATCAGTTTGTTGGATCAGATTGCGTTCAAAGAGCACCAATCCGTTTCGTACATCTTTTCTCCAGGAATCTCTGGGGCACAAGCCTGGGTAATGGAATGCGAAGAACCAGCTGTTGCCCAGTAGCAAAACGGAGCCTTTCCCATCTGGGAATACCTGCAAGGCAGCGGAGGTTTGAAATTGAGAGTTTCCTCTCTTAAATAACTGAGATACACTTCAGCAAGCAGGATATCCTAGAGAATAAACACACGGCTTACCTCTCTGTGGCGTGGCTGGAGATCCTGAAGGCGTCTTGACTGACACCACAACTGGGGCAGGAACTTCTGCAACTCTGTCTCCCTTGAAAGGATTGTTGGCAACAAACTCACGCCACTTGATGCCCAACAGTGCTATCAGCTTCTGCTGGGGAATCTGCAACAGAGATGATATGAATTAGTTCAATTAGTTAATATCCAGGCTTCAAACATCTACCACAGGGACACCCCTCGGCTGTGTATCTACCTTGTGATGGAGGGCTTGCGTGCGCCAAAGACCCAAGAATTATGCCCATGGGAGCGCAGCCACTAGTAGGGTCTCCAATGTCAGATGGGTCAAGGGGTAAGCAACAGATGTAGAGAAAGACAAACCTGCTGCCATGTTGGTAGGCTGGGAACAGTCAAAGGCTAGGGAAAGTAAACACACAACAATGCTAGTCGAAGTCAGATGTACCGAGCCACAGGCTTGAAGAAACAAGTGCAACACAATTAACCACACTGACATCACAAACACCCACCACTGGGACCCCATAAAGAGGGGACATGCTGCCAGAAATACTGATCACTTCACCAAATGAGCCCCGATTGGTCAATATCTCTTTGTTCATTGTTTCCTCCATTGAATATTTAATACTCTTCTGTAACACGTATATCCAAAATAAGTCACTTAAAAGTCGACAGGGTTCACTGCACCTGGTTTTATCCCATATAGCCCAGTCTCTTTCCACGGCATGGAAAGCGTTGCACAAAGCACGAACTCCGTAGCTCCAGCGATGACTCTGGGAGTCTCCGAAAAAATGCACTCGTGAACCGAAGGATGTGGCCCGGAATCAAACCCACAAACTTCGGAGCCCTAGTGAGATGGCTTGACCATTTCGCCATGGAGACTCCCACGTATATCCAAACAAGCCTATGTGAGTTTGAGATCAGTTTTTCTTGGCGTTTGTTGGCTTTAAACTCAAGCTCATTTATAATACACATGCTGCTACTTCTGGTGCACTGGACTGATGTTTGCTTTCCCTATTTACCAGTGTCCTCGCCATCAGACCCACTCAGACTTTAGAAGTATTTGTAATTGATGTCTCCAAGGACGTGAAATCAATATTATAGTCCAACTGGCAGGTGCAGGTGTTCAATCTCCAAGTTCCACAACCTGCAACCCCGGAATCAGCACACTGGATGTTCAAGCTTCAAGTTCCATACGCAAACCATTCTTCTCATGTTTCCCTCCATTCTCCCAACGAGAGATCAGTCCTCAACCATCTCCCAACATGTGATCATATCTTTTATTATCTGCTGCCGTCCCCTCCATATTATTTATCTGTCTTTAATTCTTGTCTCCGAGTCCTTTTCCTTCTCCCTCTGTTTTTCACCCTGTGGGTTTCAGACAAGGAAGTGTCTAGTTTTACTATCCTCAAATCTTCTCAATAAGTGTCCTAACCATTACCATGTATTTTCCTTGCTTCTTGATTTACTGAAAGGTTGTTCAGTTCCCTCCCCAAGCTTGACTATATTGATCTTGCCCTACCACTTTAGTCCCACTATTCACGCAAACCATGAGACTACCATAACCTACTACAACTGACAACGCAACATGAAAGACCAGTAAATCATCACAGAAACACGCACCTTAGGATTTTCTTTGGCCAACAGGGGCCTGGCATGCTGACTGAAGAATTTGTAGTTGGTAATGTTCTTGTAGTCATCTTCGTTAAACTCCAGGCTGACATTCTTTAGGCCGTTCTCGTCACAGAACTCTTCAGAACTTTTCTGGAATTAGTTTTTATCAAGGTTCATGTAACTATATCATAACCAAAGTTAGTCATTACAAACACCATAACCAAAATTACTCATTACAAATATCATAACCAACTTACTCATTACAAATACCATAACCAAAATTACTCATTACAAATATAACCAAAGTTACTCTATAATAACCCAAATAACTTTACAAATATAGCAAAAGTAACAACATAACCCAGCAAAAGTTACATCATAACCAAATAAATTTTACAAATATAGCAAAAGTTACTCCACTTGCTCTTCACAAATTTAGCAAAGTTAAATCTATTATAACAAAGCCACTCTTTACAAATATAATAACAGTCACAACATCATAACCAAAGTCACTTTTTACAAACAAAACCAAAAAAGAGCAAGGCAAGAGGATAGATTTCCTGGCACTGGGTTTGATTCCATCTGGCTCCGTCTCTCTCCGTACAGCAGCAAGCCGTCTACTGAAATCTACGTGCAGAGCATGAACGCCATGGCCCCAGCGGTCTCCGAAAAATAAAACTGCTCTTGTGAACTGAATGACGGGGTCCAGAAATGAACCCACAGCTGATGGCTGGACCACTCGGCCAAGGAGTCCCCAGAGTTCCTCTATTAGTGCCTCTATACGTCTATTACATTTACTTCAGAGCCATGTTATGTGACTGGCGAGATGTACATACAAAGGAATATTTTCCGTAGGTAAAGTTGCAGATTCTGTTATAGATTTTTGTTTGCTTTTCTCTCAATGCCTTCTCTGCCACATTTCAAATCTAGTTTATGTCTCACACTGGGCACCCACCGTTCCAATTTACCAAACTGATTAATTTGTTCTATATTCTAATTAGTGGTTGAGGAGTCAGCGTCCACGGCTTAGGCGTAATGAATGCAGTTCCACAACCTCAACATATCGAAGTCAGCCACAGTCAATCTGATAGCATATCGCTTTAAGTTGTTTTTCACAATGGTAAGATAATCAGCCGTCCAGAAAGCAATGGCAAAATACTGAGACAAATGTTGCGAATTCCTTGGACTGATAAACTAACGATTGCCTGAAAGAGACTAATAAAACTAGAACATTATATACAATGATAAGAAAGAGACAAACAAAGAGACTTTCTTTGGTCATGTGATGAGAAGTGAGGCATTGGAGAACATTGTGACAACTGGAAAGATCGAGGGGAAGAGAGGCAGACCAAGAGAAATGATGCTGGATGGACTGAGATGGTGGAATAGAGGAATATCATCAGCAGAGTTGATCCAGAACACCAAAGACTGAGATCTGTGGAGAGTCATGAACGCCTATGCTAGCTGGAAGGGCACATGATGACGATGATGAAAAGTGCGTAAAAAATCACTAACAGCCAATAAATGCTGGGCTTAGTTGTGATGTTCTGTATAGGACACACAATTAACTCTTAGTGCTTGAGGGCTGTTTGTGGTCTTCTTCTAGGGATTTCATTTCCTATATATCCTTGCAGTTTTTCCTATCACATCATCATCATCATCATCATCATTGGCACCTTGCCGTCTTGACAGACGATAGTTTGTGCTCTAAAAAGGCATAATAACTTTTAACTATGGCGGTAGCGAGTGTGACTGATAAGGCCAATTTGCGCTGTAAATGTCCGTTCACAGTGGGTGCATGTGAACACGTGGTCATTTCCACCATCATGCACCATCTTACGTCTCAAACGCTTGGTGTGTGACTTTTCTGCAATAATTTTCTCCTTTGACTTTATTCCATTTCTGATATTTGCCCTCCACGCAACACGTTCAGCGGCGACTTGCTCCCAATGTGCATTATCAATGCCTGTATCAATCATGTCCCGCTTACACACATCTTTGTATCGTAGTAGAGGCCGACCCTGAGATCTCTTACCCATCTGTAATTCTCTCCATAGCACAAAGCCTGGGCTAAAATATAGAGATCATGTGTTGCCCATGCAGCATGATCCCTCTCTCGGCCTGCCTAGTTCACTCCAGAGGAAAGGTAACACCCCTACATCTGGAACAAGACAAGCTGCAGAAGCTGCCGGATCAGCAAAGCATTGCTCTAACTGTCCGCCTGTCGGAGCTTCGATCCTAGACCAGTCGCCAACCAAGGCTTAGGGCCTGGTAAGCCCTGCCATGACAATTTTGTCTTTAGCTTGCATTTCCTCGCACCAGGGTAAGGCTTGTACCCTCCCAATTGTGCTCTTCCGCCCGAAGCCGTTGGCACAATGTGGGGTGTCGGGTTTGGTAAGCGCCGCCCAACGTTCGGCGCTAACAGAAACCAGGTAGTACCGTCTACTGTTATACGGTAGCTCAGTCATATCTGACTAAGACCTGACTATACTTCCTATCACAACACTAGTAATAACTCTTTACAAATCAATGTCATTATATGCCATGCCAGTAAGCATGGGCAGTCATGTTTTGCCATCTTACACGATCACCAGAGTCGTGGACCAGCTCTGTGTTCTTGTCTAGACCATGCCACGAGGTCAAGCTATCCAGATATTTACTTCTCTGCCTTCCCCTTGTTCTTTTCCGCTCAATCTTGCCAGTTGTCACCAAGTTCTCCAGTTTATTTCTTCTCATAATGTGACCAAAAAATGTGACGGTCTACGTCTAATTTCTCTAATCAGTTTACGGTTATTATCTGCCTCTTGTAGGACTAGGTCATTGGTTTTTCTGTCTGTCCATGGTGTTCATGGCATTTTCCTCAGATGTTTTTCAGCTTGTCTTTACAAATACAAATTACAAATATCTTTACAGATGCCAAAGTCAGTACCAGCCATGTATCTGTAAAGTGCTAGGAACATCTTGTATTGTAGATTGTGCATGGAAGAAATAGCCAGTTTTTCCCCCCCCTTTAGCAAGCCCAGGAATCGAACCCTTGCCCGACCACTCATGTCACTGTCAGTGCAACTTCCTAACCAATAAAAAAGTTAGTTGCATATCCTTTACATGACATAGTAGTCAACCTCAGCATTTTTTGGCTGTTCGTGATTTCTGGGCAAGCTTACGTTCAGTAGTTTGACATTGCTTTCTGTATGTCTTCTGTACGGTGCTAATACCATTGTATGGAACGCAAGGTAGTCTGGTTCCAAACAGCCCGCAGCTGTGTTTTGAGCGCGACATGCAGGATTACGAATTGCGTTCATAACTACTTCGCCGGCTCCTAACCATAACACGCGCTAGATACAATCAAAGTGCAAATTTAAAAAATCAACTATGTACGGCAAGGCTCACGCAAGAACAGCCCAAACGGTGAAAACAAAATAGCTAGCAACCTGTGCCGGCCTCCCAAGGGGCCCTGAAGATGACATCTGCACTGGAGTATCTTTCTTCTTCTTCTCTTTGAGCGGCTTGAACCCGAACGATTTGTCATCCTCAGACAACTCGAGCTCACTCTCCTGGAATTTGAGAACGATTAAAAAAAGAAAATAAGAATAAACTAAACACAGTTTCTTCTTTTACAAGTAAAACAAATGTGTCATCAAAAAAAAAAAAAAGACAAGATGGTTTCTTCTTTTACTAGCAAAACAAATGTCTCATCAGAAAATGGAGTTAACCGCTTCAAGTTGATACCAGAGTAAAATTAACACAAAATAAAACCAAAAAAAACTCAACAAAGGGAATGATACACAGATAAAAGCAAAAGTTTTTATCGACAAACATAAAAAAGACCAAAATATGGGTTGATCGGATTATCAGAGTCCCTTTAAGTATTCTTAGTTTTCTAACTGGTTTTCTTGTTCATTGAAATGTTCTCATGTGTGTGTGGTCTTTTCTGTTATTCAGCTTCCTTGTCATTTTGCGTTTATTTTGACTTATAAATATATCACTATATTGTTGTAGTATATTTCATGCTTATTTAAATTCCAGCATTATATTCTCTGGTTGGGTGGTTGAGAATCCGCTGGAAGACTGATTTAAAGGGAACAAAAGGCAAGAAAGTCGACTTAACTGCACTGGATTTCATCCCATAAGGCTCTTTCTAAGACAGTGGTTCTCAACCTTTTTTGGCCCGTGCCCCCCTTCACCATATTTTCCGAACATCATTCCCCCCTTCCTATCAAAAATTTGGCCCGTGCCCCCCCTTCACCGTATTTTCAGAACGTCATTCCCCCCCTTTCATATTTCCTATCTAAAAATCCCCCACCCCTCCACAGTATACGTTAAAATGGAAGGTAAATTTAATAGCATATACTAAAACAAGTCTAGACATCCAGATAAAACATGACTTGTGGGTCTACTTACTTTATAAAATGAATGTTAGAAGGATGAGACACACATAACTGTAAAGTATGAAGGGAAAAACAATATCAAGTAATCAGTTCTTGTATTAACACGATCTTGAAATGGTCTTCATTCCCCCCCCTGGAAACCCTAAAATTCCCCCCTTGGGGGGAATTCCCCACCGGTTGAGAACCACTATTCTAAGAGCACACAGCACAAACTATGTCGCTCCAGTGGAGACCCAGAGGTCTCAGGAAAAATTTACACAAGTGAACAGAATGACAGTCCTAAAACAAACCCCAAATGTTTGTAGCATAAGGTGGGTGATTTCACCACTTCACTACAAATGCAGACTTTTAAAATCCCAGGCAATGACATTCAGGTCGCCGGCGGACCGTACGCAGCTTGCATCAGCATTGAGATTAGTGTCACGATTTCTCGACCTCACACAGTGCTGAAGGACTATCCCCAACAGTCCTTAGTTGCAGAGTTCAACGCCCTCCCTCCTCATGCCCAGAAACCAGTGGGGTATGCAAGACTGGTACTGGAAATGCTCATCTGAGGCGATGCAAATTTGAATGTAACCAAATTTTAGTCTTTTTCTTCAGCCCTTTATCTTCCATTACAGCACAGAGAGTGGGTTTTTTTTTATTTAGAAAAAAAAAAGGGGGGGGGGGGGGGGGGGGGGGGGGGAGGCAGGAAGAAAGAAAGAAAGAAAGAAAGAAAGAAAGAAAGAAAGGAAACCTTAACATCAATGAATACAATCCAATCAACAAACAAACCTCTTCATCGCTGTCGTGTCTTCTTTTCCTTTTCTTGGATTTCTTCTTACGCTCACTGCCATCTCTTTGCTTTCTCTTCCTCCCTCTTTTGCTAGGCTGTCTCTCTATTATCTCCTCATCATCATCATCTTCTTCTTCTGTAGAGACACAAACAGAAACCACCTGATGAAAAGCAGCCGATTGCATTAGTCCCATTCTTTTTGTCAGAAATTCAAATATCTAGGCACATGCATAACATCAGATGGAAGAGATAAAGAACAGAATAGGACAAGTGAAAACTGCATTATGTCAAATGAAGAACATTTTATGCAATAGGTCCTTGTCCTTGGAAGTTAAAGAGTTCTTGCATGTTACATAGAACCAATTTTAACATTAGGATGTTAGTCCTGGACAATTAGTGAACAGGTGAAAAAATCCTTGGAAGCCTTGGAGATGTGGTTTTATAGAAGAATGCTGAGAATTCATTGGAAAGCCAAAATGAGCAACCTGAACATTTTGAGGGAAGCTAAATCAAATAGACAACATCACAAACAGAAAAAAGCGGTCATAATTTGTTGGCAACAAGATGAGAAGACAAAAACTGAAACGTTGTGACAACCAGAAATATTTGTGAAAGAGAGAGAGAAGAAGACAGCGTGAGAAACTTCTTGTCTTGTGTCATGGCACGGAAGGGAATCAACACATGAATTATTCCATGCCGTTGAAGATAGCAAACTCTAAAAATACAAAACACTTGTTCAGACACAATTAAGAATCAAAATATTTTCTTTTCCAAACCGACGTTCAATCAGTTTATTTGTATGTGTACATGTTTCTATTTATAAATTGTGTTCACATGCCCATATGTATGCCCAATGGAGCGTGCATTGAGCTTTCACACACATAAAAATTACACACCAATATATACAAGACAATCATCATCATGTGCCATGCCCAAAAACTCTTGGCTGTCACCCAAAATATCTTGATTGTCTGCCAATAAATCTTGATTGTCTACCAACAAATCTTGACTGGCAACACTGAATTTCACAAATCAATTGATGGTTTTCATCTTTCTTGTAGGACTGGCATTTTGTTTTTTTCTGTCCGCCCATGGTATTCTTTAAATTTTCCTAAGAAACCACATTTCTATTATCAGATATTCTCAGCTTGTTCCAATATGTAGTGTCTTTTACTGATTAATATTTTACCAAACCGAAAGAAAAATAACACAAAAACCTATTTAAAAGCCTTCAACTCTTGACAGGTGTCACATGTATCTTTCTACACCCTTCAATTGTTGTCAACATCGATCTTGTCAGAGAAAGAATACAACTCTTAAAAAGTTGCTTAAAAGTCGACAGGGTCGACTTCATTGCACCGGATTTTATCCCATATGGCTCTGTCTCTTTCCGCAGCGCAGAAAGCGTCGCACAAAGCACGAGCTCCGTAGCTTTTAGCGATGACCCACTCTGCTAAAGAAGGCCAACTGTACATTATTATTATTATTTTAAATGAATTAAATGCCTGTTTAAGTCTAATTTCTAAAAGGAAGTGTCTATTCACAGGGCCCTGTGTATAAACAAAGTGTCTATTCACAGGGCATGGCTGGTCACGTGATTTAACGTAAGTTTGCGGCTATATTATACATTTTCGTTGATTGGAAAACATGTCGTCAGTGGCATAGTTGATAGTGTCCCCGCCTGATGGGCGGGAGCTCGAGGTTCGTTTCCTTGCCTGACATTTTTTTTTAAAAATTGTTCAGCAATTAATTGGATGAAAATCAAATGTCAATTGTTCGTTTCCTTGCCGGACAATGTTTTTTTTAATTTTTCAGCAATTCATTGCGTGAAAGTCAATCCTTCATCTCTTTGGGTATTTAGAATTGTGTTGTTTAAAGTGAGTGTAATTTAGTTAGTACCAGTTTCTCCAGTATTGGTCCTCGTTGCTTTGCACTACGGCAATTCCAATACCCAACCCACACATTTTTTAGTCCCAAACGGTCCGTTTTCCTTCTACCCCTTCTGGGGCCAGCCCTCTTCTTCCTTTTCCTCCCCCCCTCTCCCCTACCTCTTCTCCTCCGCTTCATTCTCTCCCCGCTGGCTGTTGTCAAAAGTATCGACCACAAAGCACGTACTCCGTTGCTTCAGCGATAATTCTTTGTAATATTCATAGTTGGTTACATAGGTGGGTAGTTAGACACGAAAGTGGTTAAGTAGGCAGGTAGGTGGGTTGTTAGACAGATAGATGGTTAGATAGGCAGATATGTGGGTAGGTACACAGGTAGGTAGTTAAGTAAGCAGGTATGTGGGTAGCTAGGCAGGTAGGTGGATAAGTAGGTACGCAGGTAGATGGGTAGCTAGATCCAACCCGACACTCGCTCGTCGATCATCTGTGTTCCACCATGCCAATTCATACATCTCTTTCAACCTCTCCCTGCAATACTCTGAACAGGCGGGTTGACCGGCCGAGTGACTGAGAGAGAGAGAGAGAGAGAGAGAGAGAGAGAGAGAGAGAGAGAGAGAGAGAGAGAGAGAGAGAGAGAGAGAGAGAGAGAGAGAGAGAGAGAGAGAGAGAGAGGCAGGCGGTCAGAGATACAGACAAATAAACAATGGATATATAAACTGGCAGACAGACAGCAGACAGAGTCAGACATACGCATACATACACACAGAGAGTCAACCAGACATAGATATGCATATGGAAAGACAGACAGACAGTTTGTTAGATAGAGATTCAGATAGACATATATACATATGGACAGATACATATAGCCTGATAGAGAACAAGAAATCACGCAGGCTGTCAGACGGACGGACAGACAGAGAGACATCCAGACATCTCTCTCTCCCTCCCCTCTCTCTCTTTCTTGTCTTTATCACTTTTTTATGTCTTTCAACACATCTTTCTTGTATCTCTGTCTCTCACACTATCTTCATTATCTATCTCTCTTCTCTCTTTTCAACCCGCTTCACATATACCAGGTTTTCCTGCACTTTATATGCGTAGCATTTCCTTGTTTATTTGTTAATTCATGAGGCCAGACAGTCGAAAGCCTGGTGTTTGTATTGCCTAACGACCCTAATCATGTCTCTCTGAGGTGGCGCATATTACTGTCAGCTTGGACCAGAATTATCAGGACATAAATAGTAGGAAATTATTCGGAAATAGTAGGTCGGTAACGTAAACAAAGATGGATGCCTGTAAACAGTAAGTGTACAGAAAGTTGAAACGCAAGTTAGCAATTCTTAAACTCGCCTGATATTTAAACAGCCATACTTCAAATAAGTATAAAGTATCGATTCATAGGGCCCTATGTATAAACAAAGCGTCTATTCGTAGGGCCCTGTGAATAAACAAAGCGTCTATTCGTAGGGCCCTGTGAATAAACAAAGCGTCTATTCGTAGGGCCCTGTGAATAAACAAAGCGTCTATTCGTAGGGCCCTGTGAATAAACAAAGCGTCTATTCGTAGGGCCCTGTGAATAAACAAAGCGTCTATTCGTAGGGCCCTGTGAATAAACTCTCCCTTTCTAAAATTCCCTCCATTACTTGTTGATTTGTTTTACCATTTTAAATCTTGACAGAAACAAGAGATGAAACCTTCAATTTAATTTAAGTCTTGAATACTTTATAATAAAATGTATCAACTTTCTATGGCCTTCAATTGCACATTATTAATTATAATATTAGTATTATAAATGCCCATCTTTGAATTCGTTGTCATCTACTCCATTACTTGTTGATTTTTACGGTTTTATTTTATATTTTTAAAGAAACGCGACTGAAACGTTCAATTCAATGTTAAAAGCTTTATTTACAATCAAACGCATCTACTTTCTACCCCCTTCAACTGTTTCCAATATGAAACTTGTCACAGAAAGAGACAACCCTCATGCAACAAGGACAATTATGAATTAATTTAAATCTGTAGTCCTGGTGTCTCCCCCGTCTCCGATCACCGACCCGATTGGCTTGTCCGCTCATCGATAAATAAACTAATAAAGCCATCAGCAAAACATAAATAAAACCCTTCTGTGTGTGTGAACACAACCAAATAAACATCTCCGAGACATATTTATCATGTTTTACCGCGGGTTCACGCAGAATCACTACGTTTCACGCTATAATTCGCTGACAATTTGAACCAGAAGGCCGTCACGTCTGCCGCCACCACCACCACCAACACATTGACATGCCCGACATTAATGACACTAAAAATAAACCAACAACCCCCCTTCTTGGCCCCGATACCACTAACCTTCTCCGACGTCGTCCTCCGCCTCCATACTTAAATCATCATCGTCTCTTCTGGACATCTTAAAGCTGGTAAACTTGTGTGTGGTAAATATGATGGCTTAATATCCTGACTGAAAGATATATCAACACAAATTGGGCAAACGAATCTCCCTCTCCGCCCTCATGAACTGCTTCCAATGAGGTAAATGAAGGAACATGCGCGAACGACGTTGATTGGACATCCCATAATTTCTATCCCATAATTTCCATCCCATAATTTCTATCCCGTAATTTCTACGCTGTACAGGTATGGGTATATTGGAACTATATGGCATTACGGTAATTAATCAGTGCCCACTATGTAGTGGACAGTCCTCTTCAACCTGGCTTCTTAAATTGTCTTTAATTTAAAACAAAAATTTAACGGCAATCACTTAAATTTAATTAATTATTTTACAAAATTGCCTGCTTGTTAATAAGTTCCAGAGTTTTCTGTTGTTATTTGAATGTTTCAAAACCTCTGGCTATTTGAATGTTTCAAAATCTCTGAGCTAATTAAAGTAATATATATTATATATTAATTAACTCTTTATATTCCATGCGGGGAGGGGTGTGGGTACAGTTCGTTTGGTCAAATAGAGTTAACACTAGGCGTCTGTAATACTGTAATAGGAGTTTTACCAGTAGTTCCCATACAAGTAGCACGGCAGAACGTTTGCCCGCCTGCCTGGGGATCGTGTGTCCCCATCGAGTTTATTCATTAACCTGGGTCCCAGGTTGACCAACCTAAAATGGGTACCATTAAATGTTCCTCGAAATAAAGACGGCCGGTGTGGTATTTGCTACATTGCTCATCGGGTGCCGATTATTGTATAAAATATGGGGCTGGGATTAAATTGTAAGAAGACAGAGATTATGTCGTCACTAAAAAGAACGAAATAACACATTGTAATATACGGATAAATAAGAATATCTTAAACAAGAAAATCGATATTCTTATCGGAATCTCGGAACAGCCATAACATCTGATGGGAGGTGCCTTAAAGGTATTAGAACAAGAATCAATATGACAAAGGTAGCCCTTTGCGAGATGGAAAACATAGGCTACTGACCAATAAAAAGTTGTCATTTGCAACGAGAACACGAGCGTTGAAGTGCTACATGTAATGTATACTTTGTCATACGTGTCAAAGCAAGATGCACTGAGCCACGGACTTGATGAAACAGTGCAACGAAATTCATTCGATGATGATGATGATGAAAATGTACCACGCGGGGAGCCAACGAAAAATAACTAACGCAGAGGTCAGGCGCTACACGCTGAATGAGATACTGGTGAAGGGATCTGAACACATATAGACTAATAGTTCCCTGGAAAAGGCCTACTGTGTGGCGAAGGGGCATGGGACGCAATTTGTTCTCCTGCATACCACGTTCGAAACAACTGCACAGCTGGTGGCAATGTGGAGACAGATCGCCTTGTGTTAGTTTTCATACAATGGTTTGAATGCCCTATGAACAATGACAAACTACTAAACATAAAGTTACCAAGAAATCACAAACAGCCAAATAATGCTGGGGTTGACTGAGCTGTCCTGTAAATGATTTGCAAGTAACTTTTTCCCCTTTGGAATAAACTAGGCAGGCCAAGAGAGGAATCATGCTACATGGACAACACATGGACTCTACTATTCAGCGCAAGCTTTGTGCCATAGAGAGGTTATTATGCCCTTTTACTTTTATTTTGGAAGCACAATAACTATTCAGTGCCTTCAATAAACTGTCAAACATTTGGAAGTCAAAGACACTCAGCAAACACACAAAACTTAAAATCTTCAACTCTTGTGTGATTCCAGTGTTGACGTATGGATGTGAAAGCTGGAAATCAACGGTAGCTTTAGATAAAAAATTAGACAATTATGAGAACAAATGTCTAAGAAGACTTCTAAACATCCACTGGACAGACTTTAGAACCAATTCGCAAATAAGACAAGAGACTAAGCAAGATACAGTATCCAATTTCATAAGAAGACGCCGTTGGAACTATATCGGCCATGTACTCAGAATGGACAAGACAAGACTCCCCTACCAAGCCCTCATATGGTCACCGGTAGGGAAAAGAAAACGGGGAAGACCAAGAGAGACCCTGCGTAGAACCATCATTAGAGAAGGCTCATTCAATGGCCAAGTAAATATCCAAGATCTACAACAGGTAGCAGCGAACCGCCAGGCATGGAGAGACAGGACTTCTGCCCTATGCACCGCCTTAGGCTCAAGAGGAAAGACTAACTAACTAACTAACTAACAATAACTATTCTCTGTCAAGACTGCAAGGTGTCAGTCCTCATCGTCACGTGCCATGCCAATAAGCATGGGCGGTCATGTTTCGCCATCTCACACGATCACCAGAGTCGTAAATCAACACCGTGTTCTTGTCTCAACCATACCACGTGGTCAAGCCATTCGGATATTTACTTCTCTGCCTTCCCCTTGTTCTTTCCGCCTCAGTCTTGCCCGTTGTCACCAAGTTCTCCAATGTATTTTTTCTCATAACGTGTCCAAAAAATTTTGACTGTCTAATTTTTAAAAAAATCAGTTTTCGGTTTTACTTTGTTTCTTGTAGGACTTGGTCATTGGGTTTTCTGCCTGTCCATGGTATTCTTTAGCCGGTCTCTCTGGCTGAGGGGTTACAACACTTTCTCCGTAATCCCGTTTGTCACGCAGAGTCTCGTAGCGGGAGCGAGCTGGGAGCGGTTCGTCCCCCGCTGGTGACTTGCGGGACACTGAGCCGGCCGCTCAGAAAGCAATGGCAAACTACTGAGCGTAATCTTGCCAAGAAATCAACAGACAGCTGAAAGATGCTGCTGTTGACAGCGATGTCCTGTAAAGGATATGCGAATAATAAAAAAATGGTATTCTTTGCATTTTCATCAGAAACCACATTTCCACAGCCATTAGATGTGTATTTCAGCTTGTCTGCTGATTGTCCACGCTTCACACCCATACCAAAGTACAGGTTCTAAGATGTCAGTACTTCACCTGAACGTACTATGTAAAATAATCTATAGAAGGCAGAATGATGTGTGTGGGAAACTTCAGCAAAAGGAAAACAAATACAGTGGTACCTCGGGTTACGAACGCCTCAGGTCACGAACAATTCAGGTTACGAACAACAACTTCGAAAATTTTATGTCTCGGGTAACGAACAGTGCCTCTGGTTACGAACGAAGGCGAGCGAGGGAGAGAGCAAGATGTAACGTTGGAGACAAACGATCGCGTACGGTACAAACAGTACTACAGATGAGCTTGTGGATCTTCAGAATGAACAGCTGAAGACATTAAAGGAGGAGCAGTCGTCCGATGCTGAGGAGCCAGTGACCGTTTGAACTGCCAGGATTGAAAAAATTTGCAGCAAGTGGACAGACGTCGAAGACTTCATTGTGAACCATCATCCAAACAAACTTGTTGCTAACAAGCCACATGCCCCTGTATGTGATGAATGATAACGCGATGGCCCACTTCAGAAAGATTCTCCAGCAAAGGAAGCGACAAATTTCCCTCGATAGTTTCTTGGTGGTTCGAATCGCATCGGTAACCTACGGGGTATGTGAGCCGGCCGCTCAGAAAGCAATGGCAAACTACTGAGCGTAATCTTGCCAAGAAATCAACATACAGCTGAAAGATGCTGGTGTTGACAGCGATGTCCTGTAAAGGATATGCAATTTTAAAAAAAAAAGTTTCTTGGTGCAGAAAGATTCCCAATCGGCTGCCAAGAAACAGCGACAAGATACTCCTGAAACTAGTGATTCAGAATAACAAAGAAAGTCACACATTTCCCATGATCGTTTCCTTGGTAATAAAGATAGACTAAATCTCTTTTTATTTTACATTTAATTCATTTGGTTGTTTTCTTTCTCTTTATTTAAAACGTGAAGTACACGTATTCTTTGCGTTTTGTCAGGTAAACGTTCGGATGTTAATAAAAAAAAGAACGATTCTTTCATCTTGAAACGGATTGTCTTTATTTCACTGATTTCAATGTTTCGGATTACGAACGTTTCGGATTACAAACCGAGTTCTGGAACGAATTAAGTTCGTAACCCGAGGTACCACTGTAATATTGTAGTGTATGCGACATCAAAGTCTGTGCAATATCAGAAGACAGACAGGGAGCGGAAGTGTTGGTCACCAGTGTCTGCTACTGACGAGGTACCTGAAGAAGAGCTGATCGATACGCGAGCATCGCCGCCATGTGGCATGCAATAGTAATTTGGCTGTGGCAGTGAGAGAGAGGGGGAGGGGGGGGGGGTGTGGTGAGAGAAGAGAGATTGAGAGAGAGGAAATGAGAGGGGGAAAGAGAGAGGAAAATATGGAGAGAGAGAAAGCAAGAGAGAGAGAGAGAGAGGAAAAGAAAGTGAGAAAAAGGAAAAAAGGGGGGAGAGGAAGAGAGAGAGAGAGAGAGAGAGAGAGAGAGAGAGAGAGAGAGAGTGAGAGAGAGAGAGAGAGAGAGGGGGGGGGGAAGGAGAGAGTGGAAAAGAGAGATGGATGGGAAGAGAGAGACAGAGATAAAAAGGGAGACGGATGAAAACAGAGATAGAGAGGTGGAGGGAAAAGAGAGACAGATGAAAAAAAAGAGAGAGAGCGGCGGGAAAGAGAGTGAGGGGAGTGAAAAGAGAGAGAGAGAGAGAGAGAGAGAGAGAGAGAGAGAGAGAGAGAGAGAGAGAGAGAGAGAGAGAGAGAGAGAGAGAGATGTAAAAATAATTGAAAAAGGAGATACATTGGCACATTGCGTCTTGACAGACGATAGTTTGTTACATTGTGCTTTAAAAAGGCATAATAACTACAACCCATGGCGGTAGCGAATGTGACTGATAAGGCCAATTCGCGCTGTAAATGTTCTTCCACAGTGGATGCACGTGAACACATGGTCATTTCCACCATCATGCACCATCTTACGTCTCGCACGCTAGTTGTGTGACTTATCTGCAATCATTTTCTCCTTTGTCTTTATTCCAATTCTGATATGTGCCCTCCATGCAAAACGTTCAGCGGCGACTTGCTTCCAATTTGCATTATCAGTGCCTGTTCTCACGATGTTCTTAATGAGAACCGAGTGAGATGGTCGTTGTCTAGGTTACAATGCTCCCTGTATGTCAATACGGAGTGTAAATTGAGCTAGCCACCTTTCTCAGATATAACTCACCCCCGCAGTACACATCCGCCAGTCAGTGAACAAGATTGAGTTGGCGCACATAATCTTTTAATGCAGAAGAAACACAACACACGTAACATATTTCCATATCCAGAAAACAATATAATCCACCGAATATATATATCCTCCTCACAAATTAATCAGCACACGTCACTACCTTCTCAATCTCCAATTCACAAGACAGTTATCCAGCTACTATCCACGGTTGCACCTCACACAATACAATCCACACACTGGGTCTAGGCCTCCACTAACTATTCAACCCACTCTGGGTTTAGGCCTCCACACAAAATCTAGGAGACCAACACAGGACGGAGATCTCTATCTAACTCCGCTCCTTTCCTTAGACTCCCGACCAGCTCGGAGTCAAAACCCCAACTCTCCAAAAAGGATCCGACCCTCAGTCGGTCTCAGCCCCAACTCCCTTCAAGTCTCACTTCACACAAAACTAAACTGTCTCTCACCCCATCCACCCTGGGGGTCTGCATCCACCCTCATCATTATTTCTCATCGCTGGTTTTTTTCTCGTAGCTTAGCTACAGGTCACTCACCTCACTGTCAATGACCCAGGCATATGTCATTACCCCCTCCTCAAAAGAAAACATCGTTTTCAAATGATGGGAAACTAATGCTCATGAAATATGTGACCCAGACATATTGCCTGGGTAGCCCTAAGTATGACTCCACCTCACTTTAGGTACCACACTAAATAATATATCAAATAATCATAGGAAACTCCCATATTCCACACACATTACTACAACTAACTTTCCATCTTGTGTACCAATGGATGAGCTAATACATGGCATAATAATCCACATAACATAGAAACGCATTATATTTATGTACCCGCAGGTCTATTAATATCTTCAATAACACGCAAACCATGTACCTTTGCTAATAATGGTCCATGAATGAATGTCGAGGCCCTGCATTGCCTCTGTCTTCCATCAACTATCTGGAGAGTTTGTGTACCGACCATCTATCAGGTGGTTCTTTTCTTGCATTAACCAACCTCTGATTCCTGTCGATACTGTGTCTACCCTTCATGTACCCATAACTCATGTTTCCTATATGTTTAAAACATCTGTTTGCTAATCCTAACCCTGGTTCAGTGATGTCGTTAACACTCTTTTGAACTACCTTAACTTTGCTATCTGCATATTGTACCGTTACACTGGAGTCTCTGTTTAGTCTGACCTCTTTATTAAATCCTGGCCAATATACCTGGCATCCTGCTCTCTGCTGCGCACGCCCTATTCCCATGTGTCCTGCACATGCCCTATCCTGAGCTGTTCTTGTATATAGGTCTCTATGTGCTAAGGGTACCACTCGTTGCCCACATGCAGTTCCGCCATCTGAAAATCGGCGAGTGAAGAGTATAGTTCTTCCTTCCTCCTAGTGGCACGAAATGGAATATTGCTTGGATAGCAAATCCATTACGTGGAAAGTCCAAATCAAAAGCCCATTGTGTGGGCTTCATAAAAGGTGGAAAAGTGTCCTAGTGGCATGAAATGGAATATTGCTTGGGTAGCAAATCCATTACGTGGAAAGTCCGAATCAATAGCCCACTGTGTGGGCTTCATAAAAGGTGGAAAAGTGTCCTAGTGACACGAAATGGAATATTGCTTGGCTAGCAAATCCATTACATGGAAAGTCCGAATCGAAAGCTCACTGTGTGGATGTCATCTGCAGACTGCATACTTCTGGTTTCCGGAAGAACAGCCTATGGTGAACGGAAGGCCCAATATACGGAAGTGAGGCTAAGCAGCCATGTGCAGGACGTGACGATTCCTTGGGTGAGCCCAGTACCAGAGCGCTATGTATCGGCTCTGCAAGTATGGAAGCCTCCTTGGATGGCGGGGAATGCCCATGGTCTGCCCCTGCCTTCCCTTGAGGGCTGACCAGGATCTTTGGCTGTTCTATATGGACCAGCTGGGATGGGGGATAACACCACAACAGTGAGAGTCAAACGTCCTAAGAAACCCCCGGGAAGGTTAACCCGGTCAACAAATGCCCGCAGAAGTCGGATGTGTTGGCCTAACGGCGCAAGAACGCAGCTCTGCTGTCAACAGGCACAACGCAATCACATCCGGGAAAAAAACTCCTGATGAACGAAGAAGAAGAAGAAGAAGAAGAAGTTCTTCCTTCCGAAGCACCATCTACCCTTCTTTGATTGTCTATGTCTCACTTTACTACACCCTTGGAAACATTTGTCCAGGGTATTATGTTTTCTCTGGGATTCGTTAAAGCTATGTTTGAGATCCATTCTCACCTGCTCAGCTGTACTATCCATTTCCTCAGTCCCTATGTCTACTTCAAGTGCCTCTTCTTCTTCAGCTATACTCTCTAATTTAGGTTTTCTTTTGGTAACTACCTCGTTACTACTTAAACTATGTTTCTGGTCCCAATAAACTACTTCTTCTTCTGTACAATCTGTAACTCCTGGCACATTTCCTATGATCAGATCCGCCACTGGTGAGTCTAGAACACACGCTGTCACTGTTCCTGTTATATATGGTGTTTTCACTGTTATCACGGCTAATGGGTAGAATTCTACTGTTCCATTAAATGTTATGCATCTAATTTTTTCCCCTGTGTAATCCGAGGGATCTACCAAACTTTTCCAACTCCGATGGGTGTACATCCGGAATCCATAATTGTTAACGCTGGTCTATCATTAACGAATCCATGGTGCAGCTTCAGACTTCCTCCTTCATGCACTGCTGATCCTGCTTTAACTGTGTGACCACATATTAAGACCGGTTGACCGTCTTTTTCAAAAAGAGGTTTACATCCTCTACAATTTTCGTTATTAAGTGTCTCGATCACTTGGGCTGCATTTGAGTGCTCAGTTTCTCCCATCGTAAACTCATAACTGAAATGGTTCTTTTTTCCACATTTGAAACAAATGATCTCCCTTTTCCTGTTATTCGTTGGCTCACTTGATGGTTGTGCATCACACTGTGCTGCCTTGTGTCTCCAGCTCCCACAATTCCAACATCCGGCATAACTATTTGGACGTCTCTGAAAGTTCCCCCTTTTGTATGGATAACGTCCTGCTTTGCTAAAATGGTTGCCACGGAACCCATTGTCTTGAGGTCCTTGCTGCTCATATCTCTGTGCTGAATCCACACTTTTTGATCTTGGTCTAATAACTGGATTCTGGTCCTGTTTTGTATACGCTGCACAGACTATTTCCTCACTCATTTGTCTACCAATAGAACTATTAGGATGTGCAGTCATGTAGTTTTGCCCTAACTGAGACATTGTGTCTATGTCCTTTGGTTTACGTTCTTCAAAGAAAGCCACTAAGTTTGTATTGCATGCAGATACTACCTTGTCTCTTAGCATTAAATCCACTATTCTATTAAAATCTTTCCCTACTTCTGCAAGCTCCATCCATTTATTAAATGTGTTCTTTACTGTATTGACAAAATCTGTAAATTCCTGATTTGTCTCTGGCCCTAATTGTCTGAACTTTGTTCTATATCCATGCTAAGTTAGTTGGAACTTTGTAAGCAAACGTTGACGCAAAATAGTGTAATTGTTTCTTTCTTCCAAAGGTAAATTAAACATGGTATCTAGAGCCTTACCCGTTAGAAACTCACCCAGTCTCATAGCATATTCCCCTTCTGGGATGCATAGCGTTTTCGCAGATGCTTCGAATCTCGAAAGATAAGCTTCAAGATTGTCTCGGTCCGTAAAATATGGCAATTTTAGTCGCTGTGACGACTGCGAAGGTCTTCTGCCTTCCTCACTTTGCCCCTTAGATGATAGTTCTAATTTTTTTAGTGCAACCGCCTTCTCAATCTCAAACTGATACTTTTGTTTTTCCATTTCTAGTTTCAATTGTGTCTCTTCCTGTAGACGCTTGTTTTCCATTTCAGCCTGTCTTTGTTCTCTCTCAGCTAACTTTTCTTCCTGTAGACGCTGGGCTTCAGCTACTTTTACTTCATGAGGTGTTTTTGTTGTTCAATTCTAGGTTTCAATTGTATCTCTTTCTTTCGTAGACGCTGTTTCCATTTCAGCTACATTCTTCCGTACGCGTTTGGCCTCGAGTCAGCCGGTCACTGTTCTTTTCAGCCTGTCTTTGTTCTCTATCAGCTTTTGTTTTTGTTTCTTTTGCTCTTCATACCCTGTAACTCTTTACACTTAAGGCCTAACTTTTCATCGCTTCGATATTATTCCATTAAAGTAGGCATCTTATACTTGTGGACACGTTGCTGTCTGTCAGCCAACTATAAAATGTAAAGGACTCTGCGCTAGTCTTTGTGTACTTACCTAAGTACATCACACTCACTGTGTATGTAAATTCGTAGTACTAATAATATCACTCTGTACTCACCCAGTCACTCTCCAAGCACTAGGTTGTGAGGGGAATATTTACTATTTACTCCCTTATATATATATGAAAGCTAGTTCATAAGTTCTGGAAATATGTTAACATACGTATATATTACACACCTAATGAATGATCCACAATAAGTGATGTCTATAAAACGCTAGACGCACAAGCTGAGTACACGGAGACGGTGATCACAAAGAAATAAACCACCGTAACATCCACAAGCTTGTGTGATACGACCACAGTGCGCATAAGACACCGAAAACAATCTATATAGCAGATTTAGTCGCAAGAGTTACAATAATAACATATATATACTCAAAGAAATAAAATATCATACATAAAAATAATAAGACGAAAAGATGAATCTCAAATAAATAATATACACAGATGTGACGTAGACACAAAAGGACACGGTATATTACTCCAAGACCAACACTGCACCACTGCAGAAAAAATAAATCGACCTTTCGATTTACTTCCCAGAAAATATACGGTGCACCTGTTCTGTCATGCCTCACGAATCCCGTGAAGCATCACAAAAATCTCCTACTCCTTACAAATACTGGACCACATAAAAATAATTGTGTAACACCCGAAAACAATATATAAGACGATGAGAGCAAACAAAATGTCCAAATGGTTTGCCGACAATAATCTGCTTATTAACCAGTCGCAAAAGTTCTTAGTTTGTTTTTAATAGTGCTCCACAATAGGCTGTAAATGTCTGTTGGTTAATGTTCCGAAATGTCTCCGACGCTCAATGTCAACAGCAAAATGTTCTTTTGATATGTTGTTACTTTCCCTGGACGTGGTGACAACAAAGTAATAATTCAAACGTCTTTATACCTTGGTTGCGGAGATGGCGCTTTGTTGTATCATATATGTTATGGATTCACGTTAACCGACAAGGTTCAACCAAACAAAAATGTCAGCAAATGTCCATTGCTTTAACTCTGCATAGTAAGTCCTTTTTGGCAACTGTATGCGACCATGCTTGCGGTGATGACACGTAATCCTTCGTTGTAAAAATGTTTGCTCATAACAGGGTAATGATAACAGAGGGATTTCAACAAAGACGAACACAAAGTCTGGTTTTCGTTCAAAACAACTTGTTTATCCAGTTCTACTATGGAAAATTTTAGTAACTTTACACTGTCCCTGGCCTTGACCTTGCAGGTCACCTCAGTCAGTACCTCAGTACTCTTTATCACAATAATACACCCTTAATCTGACTGTAAACTGACCGGAAACTTTTCCGTCGTACACAAACACTTCACTATCCTCGTAAACAGCGCTGACCCTCTGTCAACCCGCCCTTGACTCTGCTGTTTTTATCCTTCTTAAATTCAGCATCCCCACACACTAGACGTGAATATGTTACGGGCCATAACAAAATTCCACCAGTATTCTTGGTCAATGCGCCCCACCCGTCCTTTTAAGTGCGGTGAAAATCTTGACCTGTCGACCTGCGACCACACCGTGCGTTGCCCTCAGCACACACACAAACTGTCTGTTATCTTTGTTTTTTTCTTTTCATTCCTGTCTTTATCTCCGACAGCGATACTGTCCAACTGTGCTAACCCGCTCTTAACCTATGAAAAACACCGTACACCTGTCTTCAGCAATACTGTCCTGCTATCAAATTTACCTGTAGTGACCTTCTCGTGAACTATCTGCTAGCCAGTTCCCGCACAGGGAAAACAAACCCAGTGTTTATACCATGGACAACCTTTCACCGTCCACTCTCCCCTCTCCAAGTGAGAAATGTTATTTTTACCTGGTTTCTTGTGAACTCTGTATTAATTCTCCGACACTTTTGAAATGCGTCGTCTACTGAAAATGGTGTTTATTCTTTGTGCCATACTTGTAGTTGTAATTGGGCATCCGACTAATGTCTCTGATCTTAGTATCCTCTCTAATCGACGAGTTCACAGATAAACAGAATTACAACAATGTCTATAATACAATGGGTTTCTTGACCGGAGAGCCTCCCAGATATCTCACGATGTTCTTAATGTGAACCGAGTGAGATGGTCGTTGTCTAGGTTACAATGCTCCTGTATGTCAATACGGAGTGTAAATTGAGCTAGCCACCTTTCTCAGATATAACTCACCCCCGCAGTATACATCCGCCAGTCAGTGAACAAGATTGAGTTGGCACACATAATCTTTTAATGCAGAAGAAACACAACACACGTAACATATTTCCATATCCAGAAAACAATATAATCCACCGAATATATATATCCTCCTCACAACTTAATCAGCACACGTCACTGTCTTCTCAAGGCCTTCTTAATCTCCAATTCACAAGACAGTTATCCAGCTACTATCCACGGCTGGACCTCACACAATACAACCCACACACTGGGTCTAGGCCTCCACTAACTATCCAACCCACTCTGGGTTTAGGCCTCCATTCAAAACTGGGAGAACAACACAGGACGGAGATCTCTATCTAACTCCGCTCCTCTCCATAGACTACCGACCAGCTCGGAGTCAAAACATCAACTCTCCAAAAACGATCCGACCCTCAGTCGGTCTCAGCCCCAACCGCCCTTCAAGTCTCCTGACTTCACACAAAACTAAACTGTCTCTCACCCCATCCACCCTGGGGGTCTGCATCCACCCTCACCATTATTTCTCATGGCTGGTTTTTTTCTCGTAGCCAAGCTACAGGTCACTCACCTCACTGTCAATGACCCAGGCATATGTCAACTGTATCAATCATGTCCCGCTTACACACATCTTTGTATCGTAGTAGAGGCCGACACTGAGATCTCTTACCCATCTGTAATTCACCGAAAAAGATGTCCTTTGGTATTCTAACATCATCCATCCTCCTAACGTGTCCTATCCTCTAAGTCTACGAAGACTGAGCATGGAACACACCGTCACACAACCTAATCTTTCCAATACTTCAGTATTTGTGATTTTGTCTTGCCTCTTAATACCAAGTATTCTTCGCAGACATCGCATATGAAAGCTGTTTAAAACGTTTCTCTTGGTATACGTTTACCAGGCTTCACTGCCATAAAGAAGAGTACTATGGACATAGGCTTGATATACGAGGACTTTTGTTTTGGCAGTAAGTTTCCTGGTCTCCCAGACTCTTTTTGTTAACCTTTTCATTGTTGTTGCTGCCTTACCAATCCTGATGCTGATTTCCTGATCTAGGGATAATTTGCTATTTACCTCTGATGCTAGATATGAAAAATGGTCTAATATCTCCAGTCCAGCGTCGTCAATAAAGAGTGATGGTACCCCATGTGCACCTTGTGACATAATCTGTGTCTTCTTTTTGCTAATTGTTAAACCAAATTCAGAACAAGCATTGGAGAATGCAGATAGTAGACGTTGTAATTCTTCCTCAGAGTGCGTCGTAATTGCAGCATCATCTGCAAAAAAGCAACTCTCTGAATAGTATCCTCCTAATTTTGGTCTTGGCCTTCAATCTCTGAGTATTGTAGAGGCCGACATCTGAGCTTCAGTGAATGTATATACCACCATCCTGATCACGAAAGGCATATTTCAGTAGAAGCCAAAAGTATATTCCAAAGAGGGTAGGACATATTACACAACTTTGCTTAACTCCACTCTTGATTTCAAACTCTTCTGAAGTTGCGACATCAAACTTGATTATACCCTTTATGCCTGTGTGGAACGATTTCACAATGGACAGTAGATCTGGTCGGCAGCAAATCTTCTTTAGTGCCTTGAACAGACCCTCACGACTGACCAAATCAAATGTCTTTGTGAGGTAGATGAAGGCAATAAACATTGGCTGATTCTGCTCACGGCATTTTTCTTGCATTTGTCGCAATGAGAAGATCATATCAATGGTAGACCGGTTCTGTCGGATTCGCACTGTGATTCGGGGTAGTCTTGATCTCCCAGGACTTGAAGTCTGCGCAGAACAATTCTGGCAAATACTTTCTCAACAATACATAGAAGTGAGATACCCCTATCGTTGTTACAGTCACTCCGATCGCCCTACAATGTTATGATGCTTGAGTCTTTGAAATCCTGTGAGACTAGTCCTTCTCGCAAGCATAGCTCTATTAGCTGGTGGATCTGTAGAGTGAGTGTGTCTTGCCCACTCCTGATTACCTCTATTGGAATCCGATCCTTACCTGGAGCCTTGCCATATGCAAGTTCATTTATAGCACACTTAACTTCTGTTATAGTGGGAAGTGTGTCCAGGTGGTCAAGAGTTGGCAAGGCCTCTGTGGCGTTGAGGGAATCATCCGCTAATTTGGTCTCACTTGAGTAAAGCGCTAAATAGTGCTCTACTCATCTATCCATCTGCTGTTTCTTATCAGTGGTGATTTCTCCAGTCAAGGTTTTCAGTGGTGCACTCCTTTTGATCATTGAACCACAGGCTTTCTTTATTCCTTCATACACGCTTCTGATGTTTCCCTTATCACATGCATTTTGAATAGACTCAAATAACTTGTTCCAATAATCATTTGCACATTGCCAAGCAGCCTTTTGCTCATCCTTCCTAGCTTGCTTCAGCTCAATGAGAGTGTTACGCGTTGTTCTTTCCTTGTTTCTTAAGAGAGCTATCTTCTTTTTATCAATCAAGGGCTGCAGTGTCTGGGTGTTTGCTGCAAACCAGTCCTGCCTCTTATGATCCACAGTCCCCTCTGAAGTGTCTCCACCTTGTCGTGGTAGAGGGGCTTGCGTGTCCCAATGACCCCAAGAGCTCTGCCGATGGAAGCACAACTACATGTCGGACAGGCCCTGGGATAGGGACCAGACCAAGAGAGACACAACCTGCTGCTCTGCAGGCAGACTGAGGATAGGCAGTCAAAGACCGAATCAGGCGCACGTTACCACTAACACGTGGTTCGGACACATATTCTAAGGATCTCGGCTGATGGAAATGACTGAACGACTCTAAGTCAATATCCCCCGGATGTGAGAGCCGGGCCGAGACTCACCCACTGCAAAATGGTGGTGAGATGCTAAATGTGCTTCATGCTTGGTTCAGATGCCTGTTCGAAGGCTCTCATCCGAGGGATAAGAGGGATCCCCGGATGAAAGAGCCAGGCCGTTACTCGCTCTCTGCTGCATGGAGGTGAAGCGCTGAGCCGGCAGCGTCACTAAAGGTGAAAAAGCCCCCCCCCCCCCCCCCCCCCATTTGCACGTAGTAGTTACGATCAGATCTGTACTAGAGCTCACTGAGTGAGCGTAGATAAAGGTGGAAAAACGTATCATAAACACGAAATGGTACGCTTGGCTAGCGAATCCATTACGTGGAAGTCCGAAGCGAAAGCTTGCTGAGTGGATGTCGTCTGCAGACTGACCGTTCCTGGTCTGTGCGGCTAGGGGCGAACAAAATGCCTAATACATGGAAGTGAGGAATTAAAGCAGCCATGAGCAGGATGTGGTGATTCCTCGGGTGAGCCCAGTCTCAGAGCACTATGTGCTGGCTCGCATATTATGGAAGCCTCCCTGGATATCGGGAAATGCCCATGGACTGTACCTGCCTTCCATAGAGGACTGACCGTAAAGTCCTTGGATTTTCTACCTTGACCAGCAGAGAAGTGGACGACACCACAACATAATGTCCCTCGAAACCTCCAGGACGGTTAACCTGATTGAAAACGACCGCCGAAGTAGGATGTGCAGGCCTAAGGGTGGCAAATAAAAACTGGCACAACGCAAAAACGTCCAAGTGAAATGTTCTTCGTGCCAAGAACAGCTCTGACTACGTTGTTTTCCGGCCGCAACAGCTCTGACTATCTAGTTTTCCGGCTGGAAAAGCTCTGACGATCTAGTTTTCTGGGCACAGCGTCCGTGCACGTCCAAACCGAAAGCTCGCTGAGTGGAAGTCGTCTGCAGACTGACCGTTCCTGGTTTGTGCAGGAGTGGCCTGTGGCGAACAAAATGCCCAATACGTGGAAGTGAGGAAGTAAAGCAGCCATGTGCAGGACGTGGCAATTCCTAGAGTGCGCCCAGCACTAGAGAGCACTAGAGCGCTATGTGTCGGCTCTGCAATTATGGAAGCCCACCCTGGATGGCGGAAAATGCCATGGACTACACCTGCCTTCCCTTGAGGGCTGACCGTGAAGCCTTCGACAGTTTTAATTTGACCAGCTGGGCTGTGGACGGCACCACAAAAGCGAGAGTCCCCCAGAAATGCTAACCTGGTGGGGAAAAAACGCACGCTAAAGTCGGATGTGTTGGCCTAAGGGTCTCGAACCAAGGGTGCCTAACTTAGACACACCGCAATTACATCTGGGGAAAAAGAAAAAAAACACTCCGGATGAACGCAAAAGGAAAAGAATGATCCACAGTGCCGTAAATCCCTACAGCTGTTTTATAAAGAGTTTCCTTAAGTTTACCCCACTTTTCACTTGCTGTAAAATTTTCTGATGTATCAATGAAAGCGTCTTCAAGTTGCTGTTGAAACTCAAAACACTTATCAGGATCCTTTAAGGTTCCGCCTGATGCGGCCGTCTCTCTGTATCGTAGCACGGCACGGCCCCGGAAGGACCTTTAGTACCTGCCTAGGGGTCCATAGCAGGATGAGCACCATAACATTTTGCAGTGATAGACATTTTTCACAGCGTGTTTGCGTGGCGTTCTGATTCCTGTGGTGCGCCTCCTGGCTGGTTTCCTCCATCTTCAGCACCTTTCATTTGCTAGGGTTGCCTGTAGTTTTACTCGAGTTTAGATATGTGTGTATGTTTTGCAGTCAATCCCATTTCTTCTACCACGTGTGTTGTTCCCCCCCCCCCCCCCCCCCCCCAATTAATACATATTTGTAACATTTCTTAATCTAAGAATATTTTGTGCAATAAGTCCTTGTATTTGGAAGTTTGAAAACGAGTTATCGCATGTTACATGGAACCAGTTTTAACACACGGCTGCAAGTCATGGACAATTAGTAAACAATCGAAAAGATCCACGGAAGCCTTGGAGATGTCGTTTTATAGAAGAATGCTGACAATTCATTGAACAGCCAAAATTAGCAATATGGACATTTCGAGGGAAGCTAGTCGCAAAGACGACTCAAACATAAAGAAGAAGCAGTTTTCTTGTTTTGGCCACATTATGAGAAGACAAAATCATGGAGCATGTTGTGACAACCGAAAAGATTTGCATAAAGAGAGACAGAGGAAGACAGTGAGATAACATTTTTGACAGTCTTTTGTCATGGCACGGAAGGGAGTCAACACACAAATTGATCCATGACGTCGGAGATCGCAATTTGTGGAGAAGCATGATCGTCCACGCCTGCCGGCGAGGCACTTGATGATGAATATCTCAGGTGTATTTTTAATTTTGCGCTCGCTTGTTTTGAACTCAAGCATAATCCATACACACTAAATTTTGCGTGTGGGTTAGCTTTCCCTATTACCAGTGCCGCACGCCATCAGACGAACCGAGTCAATTCTAATTACAATTTTGGAAAATAAAATTCAAAATTCGGTCTCGTCCAACCTGCCTCCTCAACGTCGGTTACTGTTGAGATCCGTGGTTGTGTGGACTGTTAGTCCTAGTTCCTACTGGTTTTATTGGTTCCTCTCTGTTCGTCGGATATACTTATTTTGTACTATCTGGTTTTTTTTTTTCTTGAGTTGGTCCTGATAAAGAACGGTCCTTGGTCGGGCCTACTAGGGCCCGTATTATTTTGTTTGTTGGCTTCTTTTCTCAATTAGCACTGCTACGTGCTTGTCGCTTCTTGTGTTATTCTCATCGGGGCTGGTCCCGGACACGCGCCGTCCACACAAGGACGCGATGTAGGCAAAGGCAGAGCATTCAAGTGCAAGTCTCAAGTTGTCCCCCCGGTCAGCGGCACGAACTTTTACGTTTTTTTTTTTGTTTTGCGTCTTTCAACATCACGTATGGGTGTGGTGTAGCAACAAGGTGACCCGGTCTCCCTGTCAGCTTAGTTTAGGTGCCTTACCAGAAGAGCCAACCCACCTTCCTGCCATTCACCCCGTCATACTGAGCTGTCCCCCTCAGGACAACCGGTATTTAAAAAAAAAATAATCTGTGTACAGATACCTTTTTTAATTTTTTAAAAAAGAATTACAAATAACACATACATACATACATACATACATACATACATACATACATACATACATACCTACCTACATACATACGTACGTACGTACGTGACCCCAAGCGCTATGACGATGGATATACAACTACATGTCGGACAGCTCTTGAGATAGGGACCAGACCAAGAGAGACACAACCTGCTTCTCTGCAGGTAGACTGAGGATAGTTAGCAGTCAAAAGCTCAAATCAGGTGCACAAAGTCACCAATACTTGGTCCAGACACATACCCTAAGGCTACCATCTGAGGGATATGGCTGAACGCCTCTAAGCTACTAATCCCTAGATGTGAGAGCCGGGCCGATACCCACATACTACAAAAACGGAGTTGAGATGCTGAGCACACTACATGCTTAGTTCAGATAGGCTCTCACTCAGCTGGGGGATATGAGGGATCCCCGGATGAGAGGGCCTGGCCGTCTCTCGCTCACTGATGCCTGAAGGTAAGGTGCTGAGCCGGCAGCACATGTAGCCTACCTCGTGAGCGAGTACTAAAGGTTGAAAAGCGTACCAGTCGCACGAAATGATTACGGAAAATGTCTATATCTATACTCATAGAGTGAGTGCAGTCAAGGGTGAAAAACGTCTCATTAACACGAAATGAAACGCTTGGCTAGCGAATCCATTGCGTGGAAGTCCGAAGTTAAAACTTACCTAGTGGATGTCGTCCGCAGACTAACCGTTCCTGGTTTGTGCGGGTAGCGGCAAGTGGCTAGCAAAATGCCCAATATATGGAAGTGAGGAATTAAAACAGTCATGAGCAGGATATGGCGATTCCTCGGGTGAGCCCAGTCTCAGAGCAATATGTGCCGGCTCTGCGATTATGGAAGCCTCCTCGGATAGTGGGGAATGCCCATGGTCTGCCCCTGCCTTCCCTTGAGGGTTGACCTCCATGTCTTTGACCATTCTACCTTGACCAGCTGAGATGTGGGCGACACCACAACAGTAAGAGGCTAACATGCCTCAAAATCCGAGGAAGGCTAACCTCATTAAAAAATGTCAGCCGAAGACGGAAGTGCCGGCCTTCGGGTGGCAAAATCAAAATTGGCACTACGCAATTACGTTCAAGTGAAATGTTTTTCGTGCTAGGAACAGCTCTGACTAACTAGTTTTCCGAATGCCTGTCATGTCCGGAAAAGCTCTGACTAGCTAGTTTTCCGAATGTCCGTTGTGCCCGGAACAGCTCTGACGGGCACAGCGACAAGCACATGTCTGACTCGACAACTCGCTGAGTGGATACGTCTGCAGACCGGTCTGGTTTGTGCGGGAAAGGCCCGCGGTGAATGAAATGCCCAATACATTGAAGTGAGGAAAAAAGCAGCCATGAGCAGGACGTGACGATTCCCTCGGTGAGCCCAGCACCAGGGCGCTATGTGTCGGCTCTGCAACTATGGAAGCCACCCTGGATGGCGGAAAATGCCATGGACTGTCCCTTGAGGGTTGATCGTGAAGACCGTTCTAACTTGACAAGCTGGGATGTGGACGGCACCACAAAAGTGAGTCCCACAGGAATGCTAACCTGTCAAAAATGCATGCTAAAAGTCGGATGTGTTGGCCCAAGGGTGCCTAACCAGACACACCGCAATATACATCTGAAAAAACACTCTGGATGAACGCGAAGAAGAAGAAGAAGAAGAAGAAAAAGAAGAAGAATGCTGGATTCTTCTTCGGGAGACCCAGGTTCAAAACCTTGGTAAGGTGTGGAGGTATTTTCTGTCAGGGGCGAAAAGAAAACTCTAACCTGCACAAGTCGCAGCAACTGCACTAGGCAGGCGGCCTTAGTTCTTCAGGCCCAAGACCCCCCTGCCATGCACCGCAAGGTACTATATTGGCAGTAACTGACAGTATGACAGTAAAACGTGGACAATGAGCAGACAAGCTGAAAAACACCAAATGGCTGTGGAAATGTGGTTTCTGAGGAAAATGCAAAGAATACCATGAGCAGATAGAAAAACCAACATATGGCTGAAAAGCATATAAGAAATAGCAAGTCCAACAAGAAACAAATGAAAACCGTAAACTGATTAGAGAAATTAGACAAACAATTCACAGCTGACATAAATTCCTGCCTGGAAATAAAGATGAAAAGATATTTTTTCTAACCAAATCTATTCTTTATTTTTATTTTCTCATAACGGGCATATATTTACATGTTATTTGGTAGAAATGCTAATTATCTTAACACTAATATAATTATGATAGAACTTATTAAATATAAATATGGATATATCAAAATCAGAATATTATGGATGAATGTAAATGGCATGCAGTTTTGTAAAATAACTTACTGGCTCATAGTAATCAATGAATCATTGACAGAAATGCTTAACATAGATTCTCCTCTACTTACGATAAAGCTACGGAAGATGATATAATTTTACAATTATCATCATTTTCTTTCACTTTTGATGTCAAGCTCTGTGTAGAGGAACAGTTGGCACTGCAGCGCTCGATGGGTAGCACTGGATAGTGTCATTCCGTGTGATTGTACAATGTCTTTGATGTCAATCCATTTTCTGATTGGGCATCCTCATGCTCTTGTAGTAGATCCTCTTTGTTGTAGAACCAGTGCTAGTTGTATTCTAATGAGCTGAGAGAACCATTTGATCTTTTGTCTTTCAATATATGTGGCACAAGGTGCTGATCCCATTGTTTGTCTGATAACATCATTTCTTACTTGGTCTCAGATAGTTACATTGGCAGCTCTTGTCAAGCATGTCATCTCACAGGTCTTGATTTTGCCTTTCATCCGCAGTAAACTAGGTAGACCGAGAGATGGAACATGCTGCATTAACAATACATGGCCTCTAAATTCAGCCCTGGCTTTGTGCTATAGAGCGGTGAACTCCATTTCACACACTGTCGTCTGTCATGACGGCCAGGTGCCAGTCAGAACAAACAGCATCTAGATCTTGGGACATTTGTTGAGGAAAATGAAGCGGCCATGAATTCACACGGTGTGCTAGGACGTTAACTCTTCATTAACCATTCCTGGTCCAAAGTTCTCTTCTTATATTATGACCAAAATATGACGATCTCACTGACTGACTGGCACCTTGCCTTCTTGACAGACGATAATTTGTAAAATGGGGTTATCTCTCCATAACATAAAGCCTGGGCTGAATTTAGAGACTATGTGTTGCCCATGCAGCATGATCCCTCTCTCGGCCTGTCTAGTTTACTCCAGTGGAAAGGTGACACCAGTACATCTGTAACAAGACAAGCTGCAGAAGCTGCTGGATCAGCGAAGCATTGCTCTAACTTTCCACCTATCCGAGCTTTGATCCTAGACCAGTTACCAACCAAGGCCTGGTCTGCCCTGCCATGACATTTAGCCTTTAGGTTGCATCTCCTCCCAATTGCACTCTTCCGCCCGAAGCCGTTGGCACAATGTGGGGTGTCGGGTTTGATAAGCACCGCCCAACATTCAGCGCTAACAGAAGCACGTAGTACCATCTACTGTCATACGGCAGATCAGTCATATCTGACTAAGACCTGACATAATACCATATGATATATGACCAAAATATGAAGATCACTTTATCTTTAAATGGATAATAATTTATTACTGTCAAATGATCCATTACCAATGTACACATTTTTATGTTACTTATGATGGGATTTATCAAACCATGATCTATCTGTAAGTAGAGAATTGATCTCACTATACATAGAGGACTTATCAAATAATGATCTCACTGTACATAGAGGATTTATAAAACCATGATCTCATTGTACATAAACGATTTATCAATCTGTGATCTCACTGTACATAGAGGATTTATAAAACCATGATCTCACTGTACATTGAGGATCTATCAAATCGTGATCTCACTCTACATACAGGATTTATCAAATCATGGTCTCATTGTACACTGAAGATTTATCAATCTTTGCCCTCACTCTTCATAGAGGATTTATCAAATCATGATCTCACTGTACATAGAAGATTTATCAATCTTTGATCTCACTGCACATAAGGATTGATCAAATCATGATCCCACTGTACATAGAGGAGAGTCTATGGATTTAATTAACAAGTTTAATATGATCACCACTATAGACATTGTACATACTTTAAATAACAAGCATACAGAATACAGAAATATAAAATTTCTTGCTCAGAAAGCAATGGCAAACTACCAAATGTAAAATTGCCTATAAAATCAACCTGGGGTTAGAGTTGATCACAATGTTCTGCAAAGGACATGCAATTTAAAAATAAAATGTACATGTTAATTACAAACTTATTAATAAATCAGTATACAATCGAAGACAGAAACTATATATATCAACAACAAGCATATTTAATTGTGATAACAGGATCTATTTACAAGTATTTACAACAAATAACAATTAACAGATTATTTTTATTTCGTTAGAATATTCGGGTAACTTATTTGAAGAGTGTAAAAATTTTGATTCGATTTCACCATTACCTCTACCCCGTTAAACCTCAAAGAGAAGTTTTTTTACTAAGTCTTGTAGAAATCCATGTGTTGTTATCCATGTATCTTCCTTTTGTTGAACTTGCTATTTATTATTTTTCTTTTTTTTGCATTTGCTTGCTTTGAACTCAAGCCAGAGCATACTGGAGAAATCTGGCTTCCAAATTTGCCACTTCTGCTGTATGTTTAGTATTTTAAAAAGTAATGCAGTCATGATTTTTCATAATGGTTATTTCCCCCTTGGAAATCTGTTGCAATGAGTTGTAACTTCTTTTGAACCAGACATTTCTGAAATAAAAGCTGACAATGTATAAAACAAATATGTCAATATTTATCACTGGAGAGAAATTACTGAAAATGAGAGCAAGAATATTTTTTTGAATGCAAACCGTAAACAGATGACAAAAATTAGATATAGACAGTCAAGATGTTTTGGGCACGTTATAAGAAGGAATAAACAGGAGAACTTGGTGACAACTGGCAAGATTGTAGGGAAAAAGAACAAGGAGAAGGCAGAGAGATAAATATCTATATGGCTTGGCCAAGTGCTATGATCAAGACAAGAACACAGAGCTGATCGACAACTCTGGTGAGATGGTGAAACATGACCGCCCACGCTTATCAGCATGGCACATGATGATGATATTTCTCGTGGCAACAAATGGGCATGAAAGTTGAACATTTAACATGAAAGCTGAACAGTATATATGCACCTCTGAATATAAATTCACAGAAGAGTATTAATAATTAATTTGATGATGAGTGTTTTGATTTAAATCAATATGCCTGTCTTCGAAGATGTTCAATAATGCTGTAACCACACAAGCTATCAGATCATGTTAGTCAGATCTTAGTCAGATACGACTGAGTTACTGTATGACAGTAGATGGTACCACCTACTTTCTGTTAGCACCAAATGTTGGACGGCGCTCATCAAACCCGACACCCTACATTGTGCCAATAGCTTCAGGCAGAGACGCGCAGTTGGGAGGGTACAAGCCTTATCCTAGTGTGAGGAAATGTAACCTGAAGACTAAATGTCATGGCAGGACAGACCAGGTCCTAAGCCTGGTCAAGGATGGAAGTTCTGACAGGTGGACAGTTAGAGTATTGCTTTGCTGATCTGGCAGCTTCTGCAGCTGGCCTGTTCCAGATATATTGGTATTACCCTTCCTCTGGAGTTAATTAAACAGGCCGTGAGAAGGATCATACTGTATAGGCAACACATAGACTCTACAATTCAGTCCAGATTGTGTTCTATGGAGAGATTATACCTTTTTTCTTTGAAGCACAATAGCTATCATCTGTCCAGATGGCCAGGTACAAGTATCAGACCAATGCAAGTGCCATCGATGTGATACATGTATGTATCAATGTCAGTATGAGGGTAAACTTACATTTATTGTGCTGTGATTATTATACAGTAACTAGCTGCCCAGCCCGGCTTCGCCCAGGCTCTGGCGGGGATCTATGTATGTATGTACGTATGTAGTATGTATGTATGTATGTACGTATGTAGTATGTATGTATGTATGTATGTACGTACGTACGTACGTACGTAAGTATGTATGTATGTGTCTGTCTGTCTGCTTGTCTGTCTGTCTGACCCGGCCCGGCTTCACCCAGCTCCTGGTGGGGAGCATCTCATTTAATTCATATAAGTAGTAATATAAGCTCCCGTTCCCGACTATCTATCTGTCTGTCTGTCTGTCTATCTGTCTGTCTGACCCGGCCCGGCTTCGCCCAGACCCTGATGGGGAGCATCTCATTTAATTCATATAAGTAGTCATATAAGCTCCCGTTCCCGATTATCTGTCTGTCTGTCTGTCCGACCCGGCCCGACTTCGCCCAGGCCCTGGTGGGGAGCATCTTATTTAATTCATATAAGTAGTCATATAAGCTCCCGTTCCCGATCTATCTATCTACCTACCTACCCACCCACCCATCCATCTATGTATGTATGTATGTATGTATGTATGTATGTATGTATGTTCGGCCCGAACATAACAACAAAATATAGATAGAATAGAAGAATAGATAGAAAATATGATTGGAAGAGATCTATCTAAAGTAAACTTGGCTCCCGTTCCCGACTATCTGTCTGTCTGTCTGTCTGTCTATCTGTCTGTCTGACCTGGCCCGGCTGCACCCAGTCCCTGGTGGGGAGCATCTCATTTAATTCATATAGATATCTATAGCCAGGGGACTTAACTTAAAATATAACAATGCTACTAAAAGTTATATCCCTTTTTTATATTTTTTTAATGTTAAGTCATGTAATTACAAAATTAAATTTTAGGAAGGTAATAGCTGATAGCTGATAGATAAAACTATGACAGTTGGTTGCACAGGAATGAAAGGAAAACGTGTAGAAAATTTCATCTCAATCGGATGGACCGTTCGCGAACGCATAAAGGACGGCTCCACATACATCCATACAACGATTTTTATAGATATAGATATAATGGTCAAAATTATTATCAAGCCATGATTATGTATCAATGTAGTGAAGATAAGGGCATTAGCCTTATTTAGGTTATTTCATATAATTTGGGTTTATCCGCCTACAATATCAAACTGGGAGAAGGTAGGTGACATGATCCATGTTTATGTCCTTGGATGAATTATAATGTGCATGACTATTAGGGAAGGGGGTTGAGACAGGGCTAACAAAGTGTGTGTAGCATGGGTACGTGGATGGGTACAAATAACACAGAACTATATGGAGTTTAGTAGATACGTGCATGGTATAGTGGACTCATAAGCATTCAGGATTCAGATGTCATGACATCGTGATCCACAAATGAGGAGGTCTTGCTGTAGTTGTGTAGATTAGATAGTGCGGGACATATAAATTAAAGTATAATAGTTTCAACCCATATATGTGATAATGCTCAATTGTTGTAAATTTACAGGGTGTTCATGAGTATATACAATGTTAGTATAGAATAAAGTATGAATGGACTGGTGTCACTATTACAGGATCTGTAAGACAACGTTCATGTTCTGTTATGAGGCTGCCGGTCTAACAAGTAAGAATGGACATAATGCCACTTTATAGCAAATGAAAGAAGAAGAATGCCACTTTATGACAATATACAAGTGTACAAAGCAGATATACATGTGTACAAAGCAGATATACAAGTGTACACAAATTCTACTCACTCAGAATGCATTGATGTTCATTTTCGGTGATGCACTTAAAATAAAAATCTTTACGGATTATAAAAGCTTTATTATCATTTCAGTCATACATAGTTGAAAATCTGGCTTATTATCACAATACAATTGAAAACAATATTACATTTGCAACATTTTGATGAAGTCAGTTAAACACAGAATGCCCTAATACGCTAAATACAAAATACGTTCATTGCCTGGTGGTATTTCCATAAAGGCAGTGAAACCTGGCATGTTTGGATATGCTAAAAATTCAAAATATGAGTGTTAGAAAGTTGATTGCAAAATGTGCTGACAATGTCATGAGCAAAGTTGGACATGGGTTTAACACCCGGGCTCATCACCTGTAAAAGTGAAGGAAAGATAGGCCACCTATTTCTCTATGCATTCAGGCCTACACATTTTGATGGTACTATCACATCATTATAAAAATGTTTTTAAAAAATGTTAATTGCCTAATTGGATTTCAATAAAGTCAGTGAAACCTGGCACAACTTGTTTGTAGTTTAACACACAAAATGCTCACACGTTAAAGCTGGCAGAGGCTATTGCCACTCATTTACAGAAACCAACTTTGTGCAAAAAAAAAAAATAAAATGATAGTTTAAAATGACCGTGATAGACAATTCAAATTACTGTGTGAATATGTGTGTTGTATATTTCAGCTTGAAGGATTTGTCTAATTACTTTAGTTTATGTTGTGTGAATTCAGAATTATGCACCGGATGAGATGCAGAAAAATATGCCAGGCAAATAAATTGTGCATTCTAATGTCTGTGTCTTCGTTATTCAAAATAACTTGACACAGTTGAAATACAAAATCTGTTAACTGTCTGCTGATGATGACTTCATCATTAACATTGTGAGTATAATATTGTTTCAATGTTTTTGTGACTCAGTAGTCTAAATCTCCTATGGCATATAACATTTTGACAATGTATGAGGGGGCTTCAAATGAAAACCTTAAAAGTGTGATAGAAATTACAATAACCATGCCATTCTCTTGTAACCTATCAATATTGTTGTTAAGGATTTCAAGAGTGTTAAGCACATGACAAAACAGTGCAGACAAAAACAGTGACGTAACAGGACAGTTTAAAGATGGCTGCCCCGTATTTTACATGCACCAAAAAGGAGCAGCATTCTGTTATCCGTTTTCTGATCAGTGAAGGGGTGAAACCTACAGAAATTAATTGGCGAATGAAGGTTCAGTATTGTGATGCATGCCTGTCAGTCCAGCAAGTGTATGAGTGGAGTAGGAAGTTTCAAAACTTGTCAGTTCGATGATGAGGTACAGCAGGTGGTGCATGAGTGGTTACACACACGAACAAGAGAATTTTTTTCTACAGGAATCGGCGCTGGTGGACGTGCATTACACAGTGGTGACTACATCGAAAAATGATATATTTATTCTTTACTTTTTCAGAATATATACACATTAAAAACAAAACATTTACGGTTTTCATTTGAAGCCCCCTTGTATGAACAGCTTATGAAGACTCATTAGGCGTATCAAACATAAAGGGGACGTATCGATTTTCACCATCATCATCTTCGGTGTTCTGAACCAACATTGTATTGGCTGGTGTTTGCCCTTGTTCGATGATCGCCTGCAAGTTATCAACAGATTCATAGATGTTTTCTTCATAAGAATTACCATACATGTGTTCCATGTCATCAGTCTCCGTGTAGCCACCTTGGTCAAGTTGCTGTCTGGAAACTCTGGGCACATCATAAGCATATCTGCTGTCTGACTGCTCTCTCCTAATTTCATCATAGCAATTTTCAATTTCCTTGGATACCGGACGAGAACTTGTTTTGTCATAACCTGTGGCCGTGGGTTGCTCGTTTACTGAAACGTAATGACTTTTGTCGGAATCCTTCTTGTTAGTGCGTGGCATTCGTGTCGTTCCAGCAGGTGGCGTGTCATAGTTGTTCATAACACATCTTTGCTGTGCTGGAGGCGGCACTGGTGGGAGTTTGGTCTCCCTGACATTCTTGGATGTTGCACTAGCCTTGAACCCAACAGATGAATCAGCTTTGCCACTACAAATAGCCACAGAACCAGCTTCCTGTTCCTCTGTCTCACCATCAGTATCATCACCATTACTGCTAGTTCCTTTCTTAGCGAGACAGGCTTTGGCTTCTTCATAGTAAGGATTTTCATAGCCAATGCCTCGGTCGTCTTCTCGAATCTGCTTTCTATGCCTGCGAAAAAAAAAAAAAACCAAAACCATATACAAATATGCTAAATGAAGCTCAATGAAAATTTAATACTGTAGTACTAACATGTCAAGTCTTAGCCAGATATGTCTGATCTACCGTATGACAGTAGATGGTACTACTTACTTTCTGTTACTGCCGAATGTAGGGCAGCGCTAAACAAACCCGACACCCAATATTGTGCCAATGGGTTCGGGCAAAGGAGTGCAATTGGGAGGGTACGGATACACGCCCTACCATAGTGTGAGGAAATGCAACCTAAAGACTAAATGCCATGGCAGGGCAGACCAGGCTCTAAGCCTTGGTCGGCAACTGGTCTAGGATTGAAGCTCCGACAGGCGGACAGTTAGAGCAATGCTTTGCTGATCTGGCAGCTTCTGCAGCTTGTCTTGTTCCAGATGTATTAGTCTTGCCTTTCCTCTGGAGTATACCAGGTAGGTCTAGAGAGTGATCATGCTGCATGGGCAACACATGGTCTCAAAATTGATCTCTGGCTGTGTGCTATGGAGGGATATAACTCAATTCTACAAACTATCATCTGTCAAGACAGCAGGTGCCAATCAGTCAGTACTAACAACAAAACATCATCATCGTGTGCCATGCACAAGCAGGCAGACACAAAGAGAAAGAAATACATCATCATCAGTATCCTGTGCAATGCTGAATGGCACAGGCATTAATGTATCTCCACAGATTTCGGCCTTAGATTTTTTTGATTTGGCGCTCGATGTTAACCCATGCGTAGTCCATACATGTGCTACTACTTATTTTTGCATGTGGATTAGCCTGACCTATTACCAGTATCCCTCACCATCAGGAAAACCCACTCTGACTTCAGAGGTAGTTGTAACTTACATCCCCAAGTCAAGGACGAGAACATTTTACTTCAACTGTCCAGTGAGGAGTTGAACCCGCTACCTCGGCATCAGCACACTATAAATTTAAGAGCGAGCGTTCTTATCTATTCTGCCATGCTAACCTCTAGTCAGCCCTCGGTGTTCTGGAAGATATTCCTTCATGCCATCCATCATTTTAGGCCATCCAGTATTATTTCTCTCCGTATATCCCAGACTTTTCTGGCGCTGATCTTTCCAGTTGTCACAATGTTTTTCAGTGCCCTCTCATCTCATTACGTTACTAAAGAACATTGTCTCTTTCTTGTAATTGTTCGTCTTTTCTCAGCCTTTTCCAGGCAATAATTGCGAATTACTCTGGCAGTTTAAGGTATTCATAACACCACACACTTATCCACCAGGATAACTGGACAGCTCTGCAAGTGAACTGAGCAAGGGCAGGGCACTCACTTGCTCTGACAGACAGAAATGGCTGACAAAGGCAGAAGTTGCATCTCCCTAGTATGGATATGGAAGGCAAGAAAAAAAACCACCACTATCTTCCCAGGATATTCATGAAAGAGAATGCTGAAATGCTATATAGAACCTGTTTTGCTGTATGGCAGTGAATCTTGGAATGTAAATGAACAAATTAGGAAGAACTTGGAAGTAACAGAGATGTGGTTTCTGAGATGAATGTTGCAAATTCGTTAGACTGTGAGAACAACTTACAAAGATTGCCTGAGAGAGTCTAGTGAAACTAGAACATATACAACAATAAGAAAGAGACAAACAGCTTTCTTTGGTCATGAGATGAGAAGAAAGGCATCGAAGAACATCGTGACAACTCAATGGGAAGAGAGGCAGAGGCAGACCACGAAAAATGATGCTGGATGGATTGAGATGGTGGCATGAAGGAATATCATCAGTAGAGTTGATCCAGAAAACCAAGAACTGAGATCTGTGGAGAGTCATGAATGCCTATGCCAGCTGGTAGAGCACTTGATGAAGTTGATCTTCTTTGGATTTCATGGAATTCTACATACATATGCCAAAATACAAAAAAATAGAAACACAAATTTTGGTAGAGTAATTATCAATGATGGCAAACTACTGAATGTAAACTTGCCAAGACATCAACATCAGCAGTGGTGGTGTTGGCAGCGATGTCCTGTAAATAAGATATGCAAAAAAACAAAAAAAATCAATGCATTGACTGACCTTCTTCTCATGATTAAAAAAATGCAAAGCCCAGCAGCCAAGCTTGTTAAAACGGTGATAACAACTACAGCAACAGTGCCTGCAAGAAATACCACGGATAAGAAAAAAGCACATCAGAACAAAATACTTAAGAACACAAGACAAAACTGGTTAGAGAAAGTTCTTCATCTGCTTTCAGGTGATTGGTTGTTGATTTAAGACTATCAGGGTTGAAAGGTCAAAGAGCGCTCTTTGCTGTTTTGGAGCTTCTTTCGTTCGCTTGAAATTTGACTACATCTGCAATGCTGTCTCTTTGATGAACTTCACTGTCTTATTTAAGTTCACCCAGTGGTCCATTTAGTTTATCTTCCACTGTTGTTTCTCTAGGTCAGAAGGTGTACCTAGATATATTGTATTGTGGGCAGTCTTGGAGTATGTAACTGCTGTCTGAGTTGCCAACCTACATGTGCACATGGCTGATTCACCAATCTAGAATTGTGTATATATGTGGCTGCATAATCTATTGTGTCCTGTTCTGAGGGAAAGAACAGATTTATTCTGGTCTGTCCATAAAGTGGTAATCGTCTTGTGCTGGTGTTGGTGGTTTTCTGATTGATTTGATCTTTTCCTTTGGTGGTATGTAACAGGCACATCAGGTTGTTCTTCTATTGCTATTTCCTTAGCTAGTCGATCAGGTCTCTCGTTTCCAGGTACTCCACAGTGAGATGGATTAAGTGTGTTTTTCGTGGTGAAATGGAGTTCGGACCATGCAACGGAGTTCGTGCACGCGCACCCGGACTTCCTTCGGCGTATCATCGGCACCCGGTGGCGATAGTTAAGCCTGACATGACGACCAGACGACCGGCGAGGACACAGCGTGGGAAGAGGACAGGCGCACGCAGAAGGCGTTTAAAATGTGACAGATTGGGTATCGGAAACGTTCGAGTACTGTACTGGAACTGTGCTTCTTTTAGTCAACACCGACCCATTCTTGAAAATCTACTCTACGGAAACGATATTGTAGTCTTACAAGAAAAACTGCTCGGCGATGGAACAGTCAATGTCGCGGGATTTCAGGGATTCTTTAACAGGTGGCACCTCAGACAGGCCATTCTGGTCCGCGACAACATACTAGTGTCTGAGATCGATATGTCTTCCTGGAACAGTGATGCCCTGCAAGTGCAGGCATTAAGAATAATGACGCCAGTGCAGCTTGTAATCATGAACGTTTATACGCGAAATGGGAAGGTCGACATGCGACAATGGCAGAGTTTGTTTGATATGGATGAAAGGCATATCATATACTGTGGGGACTTCAATGCCAGAGGCAGTCAATGGGGGAATTGCATCACCAATAGACAGGGAGAAGATCTGGAGGACGCCCTGGCATCTGCTGCCCTAATTTGTCTGAATGATGGGAGGTCACTAGAATAGCCACTCGACCAGGTGACTCTGACAGCGTCATTGACCTGGCTCTGGTATCACCCACCATCACACCAAGGTGCCGGTGGGGCACACTGGGATACCACGATAGTGACCACTACCCTTGTGTCATCCTGATCAAGAAAGACAGGGCCATGAGTCAAAGAAACAAGACAAATGCCTTCCCGTACGACAACACTGGTCAAGACACCATAAGCAAGATCAGAAGAAGAAAACTAACTTCCTCCCGCAGGAGACAAGAAAGATGGTTGCAGCCACCATGGTGGAATGGAGAGGTCGAGAAGTCATGGCTGGGAAAGAGGCAGGCTGTCAAAGACTGGCAAAAGGCCAGAAAGGCTAACATGACACAGGTTGAGTTGGCGAACCTGAAGATTGAGGTCGATAGGACGATGACTTTATTCAAATCCTGCGCCAAACAGGCCAAGGCAGAGAAATGGGACAAGTTCTGCAGGAAGGTGTGCTCCGAGCGATCTCTTACGACATTCTGGCGCCTCCATAAGAGCATGAACGGTGCTGCACGTAGGGGTATTCCAGACTTTCAAGGCACAGACCTCACATGGAAAAAGTCGGATGCGGATAAAAGTAAGGCCCTTCTTGCATGCTACATAGAACAGACTGACCAGAAAGACGAGCCCGCCAGTCAGCGGACCACAACGACACTCTCTCAGTTGTGCGAGGGGGTCGGGACAGACGAAGAATGGATAATCACAGCTGAGATAGTGCGTGCGATGCTCGAAAAATCACCTAGCACCGCCCCAGGCCCAGACGGCATCCGATATGGTGACCTACTGGTGATATCAGAGGATGACATGGAAGAACTGGCCAGAGAATTCAACACCAGTATCCAGAGGGGTCAGATCAAAGAAGAATGGCTACACAGCTACTTGCTGCCGCTGCCAAAACCGAACAAAGACCATTCCAAGATAAGCGGCTACAGAATCATTACGATGCAGAACACTGCTGGCAAGTTACTGGAGAAAATTGTAGCACACAGACTTGCTTGTGACTTGGAACAACTCAGCTGCTTCCCGCCCACACTTGGAGGATACAGACGCAACAAAGAGTCATGGCTGAATGCGGCGGTCTTTGCTCAAGATGTTTACGAAGGATTTCAGGTCAGAGAAGAGACATGTGCGGCCGCCATAGACTTAGAGGACGCATATAACAGAGTATCTTTCGAGCACTTGATGCAAACCCTCCTCAGACTGAAAGTGCACCCTCACCTTGTACGATGGATAGCTGCAGTTCTGCTCCAAAGGAAGGTGGTGCTAAGATGCGGGAGTTGGTCTTCTGAGCCGATAACGATATGTCCAGGATTGCCGCAGGGTTCACCACTGTCACCAGTACTATTCAACGTGTATACGGTGCCGATCACTGAACAACAGTTGGACGGGAGGGGTTGGACTCTGTCATTCGTTGACGACATCCTCGTGCATCGACAGGGTCGAGATAGACAGGCTGTTGCCAATGATATGCAGGGCGAACTAGATCGAATTTCCTCATGGTGTGCTGATGCCGATGCCCTTGTCAACCCTGCAAAGGCATCGGTTACATGGTTCTCCCTAAACAACCATATTGTGAAAACAGACATGCCGGCAGTAAGAATGGATGGGAGCATTTTGAGTAGAACCCAGTCAATGACATATCTTGGCGTGAGGCTTGATCGTAGCCTGTCCTTCAGAGATCATGTCGATTATGTCATAACGAAAGCTCGAAAAGGTTTGTCAGCAATGAGAGTCATGGCGACTGCCAATATCGAGCAAAGACTGCTAATACTTCTGTTCCAAGGACTTGTGCTTTCACGCATCGAGTATGCCCTGGCCATCCTCACTGTCAGCCCTACACAGATTGGAAGACTTGAAAAGGTACAAAACGAAGCCATGCGCATCATTTTGGGCTGCACGAGAGACACCAGCTGTGTAGCAATGAGATACCTCCTTGACTTCCCGACAATGGAACACAGGATCAAGATCTGGAGAGCTCGGGCATACTTAAAAATAAATGCAGATGAGCAGCACCCTCTGCATGACGCTATATTCAGAGAAAAGGGTGACAGGCTAAAGAGGGGCAAATCATGGATGGGTCGGGCGGAAGATGTCGTCAGACAGGTCTGCAGTCTTACCAGTATCAACCCCGGCAAGGAATGGGTGCCGGTGCCTCCAGCTTTTAAGTGCACTTTCTCCTGCATTATCACACTCGACAGACGGTGCAGAGAGCAGAACCCTGCCGCTGTCAATGCTGAGGTTAACGCGCTCATCTATGAACACTCAGATAGCCCCGAAGTGCTCATCTATACAGATGGATCTGTTGTAAAGCAGCAGAGAAGTGCGTGGGCATTTACAGCCCGTTCAGCTGGGCCGAACCGTTCAAGAATCCAGTGGTGCCCACTCTATGACCACGAGCAGCATGACGATGGAGGTGATGGCAGTTACACAGGCTTTCATATGGCTGGAATCACAGCATTATACCAACGTGTGTGTACTAAGTGATTCAATGAGCATGATTCAGAAGGTCGAAGCTGGATCTGTACGTAGACAGTGGACTGAGTCGCTGCGGAAGTCTGTTGTCCGTAAAGTCACCTTCATCTTCGTCCCGGGACATGCGGGAGTCGAGGGAAATGAACGAGCTGATAAACTGGCTGGCTCTGCACCCCCTGTAGATGGCCAGCCCTGGATCGTGCCGATGTTATTAACGTCCTCAAAGATATGGCGAGAACAGAGGACTTTGACGTAAGTGATTCCACATCGCTGTCCAGGATGAAAGACTTGGGAGTAAGATTCGGCACAGCCAGACGCAAGAGGTACTTCGGGAAAACAAAGCGCCTAGTCAACCAACACAGAACTGGCACTATTAGCCACCTTACGCTGATGCATATGCTGGAGGGAGGATCTGAGCACCTATGGACATGTCTGGAGTGCAATGAAGATACCCCAACTGATAACTGATAACGGAGTTGGTATCCACTATATGGTGACCTTACACTTTCTGCCAAGTTCAGAAAGTAGTGTCCATAGTACTGGCAATTTCCCAGACAGAAGCACCTCGAGTACTGATTTTCCATCTGTCAATAGCACAACAGGTTGTGTACCATGGTTGGTATTTAGTAATTTTGTTGAGGAGCTGAATAACTGATGTCTACAGGTCTCATTTGTTATTAATCTTGTCAGGGCAGGAATTCTCCATTTAATACTGGAACACAGAGTTTCATGGCAACATGGTCAAGCCAAATGCCTCACATTAAGAAGGTCTTAAGTTCATTTTCTTATTGTGTCATTCAATACAATTTTTCCAGACACCCCTGGAGGGTCATCGCTGAAACTAAGGATCGCATGATTTATGTGATGTTCTTGGCAGGCAGTTTACCCATTTGGTGTAAACCCAGTCCACAAATCCAGTCCTCTCACCAATAAACTTGTTTTTTATTATACTGTAACAATAGTGCGAGGAAATGCAACCTATAGACTAAATGTCATGGCAGAGCAGACCAGGTCAGCAACTAGTCTAGGACCAAAGCTCTGACAGGTGGACAATTAGAGCATTGCTTTGCTGATCTGGCAGCTTTTGCACTTGTCTTGTTCTAGATGTATTAGTGTTACCTTTTAACTAGGCACACCAAGAGAGGGCTTACACTGCAACACACAATTCAGCCCATGCTTTATGCTATGGAGAGGTTATAACTCCATACCTGGTCTCTGCCAAGGGATGTAGTTATAGCTTTTTTAAAGCACAATGTAACTAACTATCATCTGTCAAGATGACCAGGTGCCAGCAATATACCAGAACAACAACACTGATAGATATTATGAAATTGTTATCATCAGAGTTATAAACAAATAATTATCTCACGCATGTTTAACACATAAATCCTTAAATGATGATGTGAGCCTCTCCATTCACATTCATATCCGCCACAGCCAAGGGTTGTCTACATAACGAGATTCAGCCTCAGAATGACTACTCCTGGCAAGTCACCTTGCCATCATATCTTTTCCATATCCCAAGTGAAATACATGCAGAGTACAAGATGCCCATAGTAATATTCACTGTGAACAGGGATCATTCAGCTGAATCAACAACAGGCATTCCCAAACTCTTAACACACAGCCTCCTCCTAATCACATTAGTCCAACCGTAATGTCCAATTTAGAGCTTTCACAATCAAGGTCTAATGACCAAAGAACATTGTTTGGCTCTTTCTTATCATCAACATGTGCCATGCCGATAAGCATGGGCAGTCATGTTTCGCCATCTTACACGATCACCAGAATTGTGGATCAGCTCTGTGTTCTTGTCTCTTTCTGATAGTTTTATATATAATGTTCTACTTTCTTACAGTTTTATATATAATGTTCTACTTTCTAATAATTTTATATAGTGTTCTACATTCTTATAGTTTTATATAATGTTCTACTTTCTTATAGTTTTATAGTGTTCTACTTTCTGATAGTTCTATATATATATATATATAATGTTCTACTTTCTGATAGTTTTATATATAATGTTCTACTTTCATTAGTTTCTTCCAGGTACCCATTGTTAGTTGTTCTGGCAGTCTAAGGTATTCATTACATTTGTTTAAGAAACCATATCTCTGTTGTGATCAGGCTCTTCCTAATTTGTTCACATTCCAAGATTCATTGTCATTTGAACAGTACCATGATAAAACAATTTCACTTTAACCCCTAGCTGGCACAAGGAATAACAGTTGTGATCAAATGGGACTGATTGAAGCATGTCACGAAATCTGGCAGTGCTGAATGCACTGATATTCAAGCATGGCGGGAAAGGACATTGAAAGTCCTAGCTACAAGATCAAGAAAGAGTCCCAGGACAGACAGGGTGAGAATCCATCTACAAAACTGAGGATTATAAAGTGGGGTGTTATGATTGAATGTAGAGAGGGGAAAAAAACCCTCATCTTAGAAAAGAAGGAAAAAGAGGACATGAGGATGAAGAAGAAGTGGAAGAAGAAGAAGAAGAAGAAGAAGAAGAAGCAAGAAGAAGAAGAAGAAGAAGAAGAACAGAAGAAGAATAAAAAAAGAAGAAGAAGAGAAAGAAGCAGAAGATAATTAACAGAATGCAACAAACCTAAATTCATGCTGGCTGCTGACGCTGACATCCTTTCTTGAACCTGTTCTTCTCTGGCTCCACCCATCCCGACTGAAAATACAAGAAATAGGTCATAGGGTGAACTTAGGAAGACTTCTCACAAATTCTCAACTGTCAAATAAAAGGTAACATCATTGATTGTACAAGGTAACACCCATGGCTGTACAAGATAACACCATTGGCTGTACAAGATAACAGTATTGGATGTATAAGGTAACACCATTGGCTGTACAAGATAACACTATTGGATGTATAAGATAACAGTATTGGATGTATAAGGTAACACCATTGGCTGTACAAGATAACACTATTGGATGTATAAGGTAACACCCTCAGCTGTACAAGATAACACTATTGGCTGTATAAGATAACAGTATTGGATGTATAAGATAACACCATTGGCTGTACAAGATAACACTATTGGATGTATAAGATAACAGTATTGGATGTATAAGGTAACACCATTGGCTGTACAAGATAACACTATTGGATGTATAAGGTAACACCCTCAGCTGTACAAGATAACACTATTGGCTGTATAAGATAACAGTATTGGATGTATAAGGTAACACCATTGGCTGTACAAGATAACACTATTGGATGTATAAGATAACAGTATTGGATGTATAAGGTAACACCATTGGCTGTACAAGATAACACTATTGGATGTATAAGGTAACACCCTCAGCTGTACAAGATAACACTATTGGCTGTATAAGATAACAGTATTGGATGTATAAGATAACACCATTGGCTGTACAAGATAACACTATTGGATGTATAAGGTAACACCCTCAGCTGTACAAGATAACACTATTGGATGTATAAGGTAACACCCTCTGCTGTACAAGATAACACTATTGGCTGTATAAGATAACAGTATTGGATGTATAAGATAACACCATTGGCTGTACAAGATAACACCATTGGCTGTACAAGATAACACTATTGGATGTATAAGATAACACCATTGGCTGTACAAGATAACACTATTGGATGTATAAGGTGACACCCTCAGCTGTATAAGATAACATCATTGGCTGTACAAGATAACACTATTGGATGTATAAGATAACAGTATTGGATGTATAAGATAACACCATTGGCTGTACAAGATAACACTATTGGATGTATAAGGTAACACCCTCAGCTGTACAAGATAACACTATTGGATGTATAAGGTAACACCCTCAGCTGTACAAGATAACACTATTGGCTGTATAAGATAACAGTATTGGATGTATAAGATAACACCATTGGCTATACAAGATAACACCATTGGCTGTACAAGATAACACTATTGGATGTATAAGATAACACCATTGGCTGTACAAGATAACACTATTGGATGTATAAGATAACACTATTGGATGTATAAGATAACACTATTGGATGTATAAGATAACACTATTGGATGTATAAGATAACACTATTGGATGTATAAGATAACACTATTGGATGTATAAGATAACACTATTGGATGTATAAGATAACAGTATTAGATGTATAAGATAACACTATTGGATGTATAAGGTAACACCCTCAGCTGTACAAGATAACACTATTGGATGTATAAGGTAACACCCTCAGCTGTACAAGATAACACTATTGGCTGTATAAAATAACAGTATTGGATGTATAAGATAATACCATTGGCTGTACAAGATAACACCATTGGCTGTACAAGATAACACCATTGGATGTATAAGATAACACCATTGGCTGTACAAGATAACACTATTGGATGTATAAGGTGACACCCTCAGCTGTATAAGATAACACCATTGGCTGTACAAGATAACACTATTGGATGTATAAGATAACAGTATTGGATGTACAAGATAACACCATTGGCTATACAAGATAACACCATTGGCTGTATAAGATAACAGTATTGGATGTATAAGATAACACCATTGGCTGTACAAGATAACACCATTGGCTGTACAAGATAACACTATTGGATGTATAAGATAACACCATTGGCTGTACAAGATAACACTATTGGATGTATAAGGTGACACCCTCAGCTGTATAAGATAACACCATTGGCTGTACAAGATAACACTATTGGATGTATAAGATAACAGTATTGGATGTATAAGATAACACCATTGGCTGTACAAGATAACACTATTGGATGTATAAGGTAACACCCTCAGCTGTACAAGATAACATTAATGGCTGTATAAGAAAACAGTATTGGATGTATAAGATAATACCATTGGCTGTGCAAGATAACACCATTGGCTGTACAAGATAACACTATTGGATGTATAAGGTAACACCCTCAGCTGTACAAGATAACACTATTGGATGTATAAGATAACACCATTGGATGTACAAGATAACACTATTGGATGTATAAGGTGACACCCTCAGCTGTATAAGATAACACCATTGGCTGTACAAGATAACACCATTGGATGTACAAGATAACACCATTGGCTGTACAAGATAACACTATTGGATGTATAAGGTAACACCCTCAGCTGTACAAGATAACACTATTGGATGTACAAGATAACACCATTGGCTGTACAAGATAACACTATTGGATGTATAAGATAACACCCTCAGCTGTACAAGATAACACCATTGGCTGTACAAGATAATACTATTGGATGTATAAGGTAACACCCTCAGCTGTACAAGATAACACTATTGGATGTATAAGGTAACACCCTCAGCTGTACAAGATAACACTATTGGATGTATAAGGTAACACCCTCAGATGCACAAGACAACACCATTGGCTGTACAAGATAACACAATTGGATGTATAAGGTTCAGCTGTACAAGATAACACTATTGGATGTATAAGATAACACCATTGGCTGCACAAGATAACACTATTGGATGTATAAGGTAACACCCTCAGCTGTACAAGGTAACACTATTGGCTGTATAAGATAACAGTATTGGATGTATAAGGTGACACCCTCAGCTGTATAAGATAACACTATTGGCTATAAGAAATAATAATTTTGGATGTACAAGGTAACACCATTGGCTGTATAAGATAACACCCTCGGCTACACAAAGTAACACCATTGCTGCACAAGATAACACCATTGGCTACAAGATAACACCCTCAGCTGTATAAGTAACACTCTACTTGTTTACAAGATAACATGATTTGCTGTATAAGATAACAAAGTTGTTGGTATATCGGTTGTATAAGGCAACATCATTGACTGTACAAGATAACATCATTGACTTACAAGACAACATCATTAACTGTACAAGGTAAAATCATTGGCTGTATAAGGTAACATCATTGATTGTAAAAGGTGTACAGTATGGGAAACATACCATAGCTCATCTCTCACATCATGGAATATAGGAAACATACCACAGCTCATCTCTAGCTTCACCAGACTATGGGAAACATACCCACAGCTCCTCTCTCACATTATGAAGTATGGGAAATATACCCACAGCTCCTCTCTCACATTATGGAGTATGGGAAACATACCCACAGCTCCTCTCTCACATTATGGAGTATGGGAAACATACCACAGCTCTAGCTTCACAGAGTATGGGAAGCGGAACTGAAATTATATCTCTAGAGAGAACAAGTAACAGAAAAAGAGGGGGGACAGTTGAAACATCAGTGATACTTTTCAAGCGAAAACAAAAGATCTTACCATGAACTACATCAGCTGGTTGGAACACAACCTCAGGATCCTCATCTTGTTTCTGTGTGCTGTTTTGTCCTTTCTCCTCTTGATCACTTTGTCCATGAACTAGATACTCAGAGTTCAAAATCTTCTCTGTAAAACTCACAGCTACTGAAGTCCTGTTGACTGGAACAGTTTCTGTGGCTGTCTGAACTGCAGTTGAGGATGCTGATGTTAATGGTGTTGATGCGACAGTTGTCGTGGTTGGCGTTGTTGACGTCACTGTTGTTGTTGGCTCTGGTTGCATATCTAGAGAGAACAATTTTAGGTTAAACAACTGCATGTTGATTTTCTTTTGTTGTTTTATTTCTGTCATGGAGTGTCTGCACAATGAGAAAACCCGATAGCTGCATAAGTGGGTTGTCCCTAGTCTAAAACCAACAGGGCAATGAAATAGAACATACATAGAGGGCCAAGAAATAGAACATACATACAGAGCCAATGAAATGGAACATACCGACAGGGCCAAAGAAATAGAACATACATACAGGGCCAACGAAATAGAATATACAGGCCAATGAAATAGAACATACATGGCCAATGAAATAGAACATACATGGCCAGTGAAATAGAACATAGAGGGCCAATTAAATAAAACATACATACAGGGCAAATGAAATAGAACATACATACAGGATCAATAAAATAGAACATACATAAGCTGGAAAGGCTAACCTGGTTAACAAACACCCGCAAAAATCAGATGTGTCGGCTGAAAAGTGCAAATATCGCACCTCTGCTTGCCCAATTTGTGACCCTTTGAAAATAAAGTTCGCCTGTTCGTTCGTCTTGTTCCTCTTGTACCTTGCAGTGTCGAGGTGAAGCATATACAGTGGGTGAGTGCCCATTTATGGGCTTCATATATTGAGATTCCCAAGGACTCTTTTATTCTCTCTGTCCATCGTTTACATGGTTGGCCTCTTCTTCTGGTTCCATTTGGTCTGTACAACAACTTTAACTCTTCCATGTGTTTAAATAACCAGTAGGCATGTTCCTTCCTTTCTTTCTGAGTTTGAATTTCAAAAACGTAGGGATACTGATTGTTTTTATAGCACACTTTATTATGAATACATCCATATTATCCCTATCTCTGATCATACCTACTGAAGCCTTAAATGATATTTGGTCACAAGTGAAAATAAATCTGGCAGAAAAAATAGCAGAGCTCCAGTACCACAGCTTTTCTTGTACCGAACAAATATCTCTTAGAAACAAATTCACAAAATTATCATCATCATATGGCAGTTCCTTTAGTGTATGTCACCGTCAACATGTTGCACCAAAGAGATGATCAATCCTTTACCTTTTTCCATGCCTCATGCATTTTCTTGCACATGTTTTCTGCAATGTCCTGTGTTCATTTTCGTGCTGTTTGACCCCTGACTCCTTCCCAACGAACCATGTCTTCCACAACTGTTCTCACAGTAAAACAATGATATTTTGCATGTGAAAGGAGGTAAGTCGTTGATCTTGACTCCTTGTGGCTTTCTCCACATCGCAACGTATTTCTTCCAGAACCACCTCCCCCAATCTTGGTTATCTGGGTTATTCTTCATTCCTGATCTTTACACCTGTTCATAATTGGTTGGTTTTTGCAGCTAAGTTTTCTAAGAAATGGAATAGCCAGCACTATGCCAACCCTGCTTAAGTGCCTCTTATGGCATGCATGGTAGGGTACAGTATTACTATTCCTTGCTTCCCTTTAAAGGTCTCAGTTACTCTTGGGTGCAGGCCTGTACTGGTCTGAAAACAAAATCCTACTACTGTAGTAAAATCGAAGGGAGTCAACATACAAATTGATCCATGCCGTCGGAGATCACAATTTGTGGAAAAGCATGATCACCCACCCCAGCTGGCAAGGCAATGGATGATGATGATGATGATGATGATGATGATGATGATGAGTGAAATAGATGATTATTACTGACCGTATTCACAGATAGAGGAGTAATCCTCGAGCCAGCTACACCTGTAGTCATGCCAGCGTCCACTCTCCTTCCACCTCATGACTGCGCAGTCCTCGAAACAGAAGAACCCACAGCTTGGCTGTCCAGGTGCCCATCTGCTGAAGCCATCTTTCACCTTTTCACCTGAAAATTTGACATGTTTATTTTTACTATTGTATGTCCATTAAACAAGCTGATTCCTACTTTTACATGTCTATTAAACTAGTTTATTCCTGCTTTTGCATGTCCATTACACAAGTTTATTCCTACTATTACATGTCTATTAAACAAATATATTCATACTTTTACATGTCCATTAAACAAGTTTATTCCTACTTTTACATTTCCATTAAAAAATTATTCCTATTGTACGTGAGTGAAATGTTAGACTTTCACATATTCTAGGCTGTGACATATGAAGTGAGGTAACCAATTCCTTTCCACAGCATAATGTCTTCCAAGATAATTGAAAGATATTTCTGAAAATTGTCTGGCACCCATTTGTATGAGGTTGGATTGACACCCGAGTCGTGCTGGTTGCAAAAAAAAAAAATCCTTCCTCTACTGGGAAAAAACCTGTACCAATATCTTGGCATGCAGCTGCACTAACCACTATGCCAAAGTTTCACATGTACATTAAACAAGTTTATTTCTACCTTCATCTGTACATTAAACAAGTTCTATTTCTACCTTCATCTGTACATTAAACAAGTTCTATTCTACTTTCATCTGTACATTAAACAAGTTCTATTTCTACCTTCACCTGTACATTAAACAAGTTCTATTTCTACTTTCACCTGTACATTAAACAAGTTTATTTATACTTCCATCTGTCCAAAGTCAAAAGCTTTACATACCTAGGAAGTAAAATGACATCTACAGGGGACTCAACACCAGAAATATCATCTAGAATCGCACTGGCATCTAGTGCCTTCAATAAACTGTCAAACATCTGGAAGTCAAAGACACTCAGCAAACACACAAAACTTAAAATCTTCAACTCTTGTGTGATTCCAGTGTTAACGTATGGATGTGAAAGTTGGAAATCAACGGTAGCTTTAGATAAAAAATTAGACAATTTTGAGAACAAATGTCTTAGAAGACTTCTAAACATCCACTGGACAGACTTCAGAACCAATTCGCAAATAAGACAAGAAACTAAGCAAGATACAATATCCAATTTCATAAGAAGATGCCGTTGGAACTACATCAGCCATGTACTCAGAATGGACAAGTCAAGACTCCCCTACCAAGCCCTCATATGGTCACCAGTAGGGAAAAGAAAACGGGGAAGACCAAGAGAGACCCTGCATAGAACCATCATTAGAGAAGGCTCATTCAATGGCCAAGTAAATATCCAAGATCTACAACAAGTAGCAGCGAACCGCCAAGCATGGAGAGACAGGACTTCTGCCCTATGCGCCGCCTTAGGCTCAAGAGGAAAGACTAACTAACTAACTGTCCATTATATTTATTCATACAAAAAGAACATTTTTTGATGAGGAATGTAAAGGTCACATTAACTGCACAGCAAATATTACTACAAAAGCACTAAATGACTAACTTCAGACATACAAGGTGGGACTAAGATCACTGCAAATGAGATGATCCAAAATAGAGTGGCTAATTAATTTCCATCAATTGCACTATTATTATGTGTGATGTGGCTATCTGGTTTATTCATCCCTTACATGTTTGTCAATGACATCTATTAATCTGCCAAGAATAATCATGTTAAATATTTTTTTCAAAGAAGTGACAATAACATTAATTCTCTATGATTTTCAGGTCTCCTTTATTTGACAGCTTCACCTCTTCAGTCTGTGGGTATTACTTGGTTTTGTTTACTTTCCTAAATAATTTGTGCAGTAATTCAGCAGAGGTTTCATATCAGCTTTAATAGCTTCTACTGGGATACAGTCTAGGTCAGCAACTTTTCCATCCTTCAAGAGTATTTATTTCTTAGATGGTTTCTCACAGTTGATTTCTAGCTCCACCTTCACGGGCTAGATATTTGTGACTCACGCCAAAGTAGTGGCATCCATTTGTAAATGTACTAGTACAGGATGAAATCAGACATGCAGACACAATGGTTGCCCAGGTAACTCAAGCGCATTAAAAACAATACATACCTGAAACCCACACCCATTCCATTTCTTTATCTTTATCTGTTGCCCCAATCCAAAGACCATTTCGTGGCCATTTGAGGTGTGCCAGAGCATTCAGAAGGAAAATCTAAGTGAAATAAACAAATGTATGGGTGAGTAGTTGCCCATGTGTTCTTGGGCCAACAAAGGAAGCAAAGAATTGAACCCTGTCATATTCAGACAACTCTGATTATTGATTATTTGGTTGTTTCAGGATTTGAAATTTAAATATTGAGCACAACCCACTACTGGCAACGCTGATCGTATTCTGGTATGAACCTAAGGTCTATCCACATCAATATGGAAGCACTATACTCGAGTTTCGCTCTCGTTTGAGCTCGTCAGTAGTGCATATCCCTGACCGGATCCGGAAACAAGCCCCGGTTCACTGGCATGTGGAGCGGGTGTGTAACCATACGGCACACGCTGAACACGCCAAATTATCATAACAGAATATTACAAAATCCAGAAACAACCAAATAATCAATTTGAATATTGCTCACTGGATTTTAGGAGGCCTGGTGTTCCTTGCCAGTGAGAAGTCCTGATTGTTCGGGTCCACATCGATTGACGGACGTCAGTCGCGGCGATTGGGCAATCTTGAGCATTGCCTACGATGGGTAACGTTGTAATATTCTGTTATGGGATATGCACTACTGATGAGCTCAAACGAGAGCGAAACTCGAGTATAGTGCTTCCATATTGACGTGGATAGGCCTTAGGTTCATACCAGAATACGGTCAGCGTTGCCAGTAGTGGGTTGTGCTCAATATTTAAACTCTGATTATCACACAGGTGGTTGTAATAACATATCAAGAAAATTATCAACTAAAAAGTAAATAATGACAGATCTGATTATTACACAGCTGGTCATAGTAGAATATAAATAAAATTATGAACTAAAAAGCATGCAATGACAGATCTGACTATCACAGATGTAGGCAATATTAGTATTATCAATAACATAATAAGAAATGACAGTCTGATTATCATGCACTAGGCAACAATAGAATTTAAACAAAGATGTTATAAATGATTTATTGCCTGGCATATTTCGCTGCAATTCATCAGATGCATACTACAGAGTCACATATCATATGAAGTGAATAAATGAATAATACTTTGGCTGAAATTCTAAGTGCATGCTCTCCGATACTGTTCAAATCTGGGGTATGCTATCCCTATGGAAGTCTAAGATTTAACAAGAAGCTAAATATTCTGAATGGCTTCTGTTTAAATTCACTAAGGGAAGACATTGTTTTGAATAATAAAAATATCAATAAAATTATCAATAAAAAGGTAAGTAATGACATCTGATGATGACACTGTAGGTAATAATCAAATTATCAACTAAATTAGTAAGTAATGACAGGATTAAAAATTGCATAGTATGTAATAATATAATTATCAATGCAAAAAGTAAATAATAACAGATACGATGATCACATTGTAGGTGTGAAGCACCAATAAAAAAAGTTAAGAAATGACATTGATGATATCACACGGAAGGTAATAGTAGAATTATCAATAAAAATAATAAGTAATTATAAACAATGTATTTCTTTAGAAAATTTTGATACAAACGCCATCAATAAGATATTGCACAGATTTCTTGTGGTGACTATGTAAACAGAAGGGCTTCCTGCTAAGTGTTAAACTTCCGTGGATATAATGTTCTACATCAGTGGTTCTCAACCCTTTTTGGCCCATGCACCCTTTCATCATATATTCAGAATGTCATTCCCCCCCCCCCCCCCCCCCCCCCCCCAATCTCCAAAATGTCATTCCCCCTGTTTTACACCCATATATATACATATACACCCAAACACACACTATCATATGTATTTACACACACTCATACACTCACACAGATTTCAAGAAAGGGAGACGATAGCATCTTGTGTGGTTCTGAAGCCAGTTTGAGTCTGCCAGTCTGTGGTCTTAAATCCCCCCTGGGGGGAAATTCCCCACTGGTTGAGAACCACTGATCTACACAATCGTGCAGTATCAGCGATGATGTAGATCATATTTCAGCCAAAGTATCATTCATTTGTTCACATAACATGACATATCACTAGGCAGTATGCACCTGACGAGATGCAGCAAAATATACCAGGCAAGAAATCCTGCAATATTTTATTTAAGGCATATGTGTTTCTTCTTCTTCTTTCGTCCGGAATATTATTTTATACGTAACTGAGCTGTGCCTGTTTACATTAGAGCTGCAATATTTGAACCTTTCGGCAGACACATCCAACTTCTTCAGGTATTTGTTGGCCGGGTTACCTTCCCGGGTGTGTCTGCATTTAAACGATAATTAATGGTATTGATGATCACACAGAAGATAATAATAGAATTTAACAATATAACAATAAATAATGATATTATTATTGACTAAAAACTGAAATAGTAACAGAACTATTGACAAGTTAATTTATTTGTGCCAGAAACATACATTACAAAATGAAACAAACATTGGATTATCAATAAGAAAAAGATAACTGTGGAATTACCAAACAAAAATATGAAGCAATAACAGACCTATCAACTAACAGTAAAATTAAGTAATAACATAATTATTGATAAAATAACAAGTAATCACAGCTTTATTTACAAACAATTATGTTAATGATCATTATCTCCCCATACCTGGATGCGCTCTTCTTTGATGGTCACCAGATGGCCTCCTTTTTTAGCACAGATAGTGTTTGCTTCCCTCCAAGTTCTCTCCTGTAAATTAAACTCATAGCACTTGCCCCAATCTGCTGCCTTTAAGAAACGTGTCCGGGGCAAATGTGGTGGACATCGACTGATCAGATCTGCAAAAACAAAGGCAACATATAGTTTGTGTAAGAATAATATGTAAAAAAAATAGTTTGAAGTAGTCAGCATGAAGAAAATTTGGGCAGTGAAGTAGTTAATCTGTTTTTTTGTTCAAAATTTATGTTTGTTTTGAATATTCTATTTAGCCTTCTTGGATTATAATTGACAGATATAATACACTGTAGTATGTTGTTTATCATTTTTTCATATATAATTTTACACACATATAATTTTTCAACACGTTATATTGCTGTATAATATAATAATATAATTACAATGCGATTCTACCACATGTTTATACTGATTATCTTTATATATATATATATATATATATATATATATATATATATATATATATATATATATATATATATACACACACATATATGTCTTTGTGGCGAAGGTGTTATGGACGCAGTTCGTAATCCCGTATACATGGGTTCAAAACACAGCGGTGCTGATTTTTTTAAAGAAAAAGATATAGGTGCCGGTCGTTCAGAAAGCAATGGCAAGCTAGTGAATGTAAAATTTGCCCAGCAATCACTAACAGCCAAAATGCTGGGATTGACTGCTATGTCCTGTGAAGGACATGCAACTAAATTTTAAATTTCACACACACACACACACAACACAGAGAGAGAGAGAGAGAGAGAGAGAGAGAGAGAGAGAGAGAGAGAGAGAGAGAGAGAGAGAGAGAGAGAGAGAGAGAGAGAGAGAGAGAGAGAGAGAGAGAGAGAGAGAGAGAGAGAGAGATATGGTTAAATAAGAAGATCTGATACAAGAGAAATAAGACGTTGGAAAAGAAAATGGATTGAGGACATAAAAGGCATTGTCCAATCACACATTATGACATTATCCATTGGGCACTTGAACATCAACTATTCCTTCCCACGTCATTTGACGGAAAAAGTGGAAGAGGATGATGATGATATATAGTTAAGTATTTTTAAATATAATTTAATATATTAATTTATAAAGTACGTTGAATGAACTATCATATAGTTGTGAATTTTTATACTGATTGTCAAATGTAAGTTATTGTTAAATATTCATTTTATAGTTAACTAGCTGACCCTGCCCGGCTTCGCCCAGACCCTGGTGGGGAGCATCTCATTTAATTCATATAAGTAGTCATATAAGTTCTCGTTCCCGTTACCGACTGACTGTCTGTCTGTCTGTCTGTCTGTCTGTCTGTCTGACCCGGCCCGGCATCGCCCAGCTCCTGGTGTGAAGCATCTCATTTAATTTATATAAGTAGTCATATAAGTTCCTGTTCCCGACTGTCTATCTGTCTGTCTGTCTGTCTGCCTGACCCTATCCGGCTTCGCCCAGTCCCTGGTGGGGAGCATCTAATTTAATTCATATAAGTAGTCATATAAGTTCTCATTAAATTCATACATCAAAAAAAGTAACTTAAAAGAATGTCCTTCCACACACCATCTATTATTTTTAATGAAAACTCTTTCTAATCACCTGCATGACTACAGTAACTTCTTAAGCAAAAAAAGATGAGTTACAATGTTATGCATTGTGCATTATTTTTATGAAAACTTTGAAAATGCCTTACAGATTGTATCATTATTTATTATAACTCATATGCCGGTACATAACTATGGACAAAGAGTTTATAAATCTTTGAAAACGATGCCACAATATGACTATAAGTTATACAGAAAAGTTATGCCCCTTGAAATAACTTTTACAGAGTTATGTCCCCTGAGATATATGAAATTATAATGAAAAATGAAAAATGAAATAATACTGAGTAAGCAGGCGATTTCACACTAACAAAATATCACAGTTGGCAGCGCTGGAATGAAAGGAAGGCGTGTAGAAAATTTCATCTCAATCGGATGGGCCGTTCGCGAACAAATAAAGGACATACATACATACATAAATACATACAGACATACAGACAGACGGAGATCCTAATTTATATATAAGATATTACATAGTCATGACCGCCCACGCTTTCCGGCATGGCACATGATTGATTGATTGATTGATTACATAGAATTCATTTTAATATATGTTATGTTACTTAAAATATATGTATAAAGTTGTTCTATCTATTATATAGTTGTGAATGTTTATACTGAATGTAATATGTTATATATAGTTAAGCATTCATCTGTATATAATTTCACGCAGACATCACTTCTCAGTGTACGTTATATTAATCTGTAATGTATGCATAATGATGTTTTGTCAATCATACAGTTGTTAAAGTTCACACTGACCATCACCTTTGATGAACTGAGCACAATTTTAACCTTTGACCTTAAAAAGTCGCTTAAAAGTTGACAGGGTCGACTTCATTGCACTGGATTTTATCCCATATGGCTTGGTCTCTTTCCGCAGCACGGAAAGCGTTGCACAAAGCACAAACTACGTAGCTTTTAGTGACGACCCACAGGAGTCTCTGAAACATTTAACTTGTAAACCGAAGGACGCGGCCCGAAATCGGACCCACAACCTTCGGAGCACGAGTCAAACGGCTTGACCACTTCGCCACAGAGACTCCCTACCTTTGATAACACTCAAAATTATATTTTGCACTTTCCATGTTTAATCTTTAACAGATCATCATCATCATCATCAAGTGCCTAACCAGCAGGCGTGGGCGTTCATGACTCTCCACATATCTTGGTCCTTGGTTTTCTATAACTGATAACCCTCAAAATTTCTTATTGCACTTTCCATATATATACCTCCTATATAGGGGTTTCATAAGGGAACAAATACAAACTAGAATCAACTCTGGAAATAAGATATACTATGCACTACAACATCTACTAAAATCAAAGGTGCTATCTCGTAACACCAAAATCACAATATACAAAACACTGATCAGACCAGTTGTGCTGTATGGCTCTGAAACCTGGAGTACAACGAAAGGAGACGAAGCCTTGTTACAAACCTTTGAGAACAAAATTTTAAGACGCATCTTTGGACCCATTAGGGATACACAAAGTGGAGAGTGGAAAAGAAGAAGTAACAAAGACATTTATGATCTGTTTAAGTCCCCGCTAATCACTGGTATCATGAAGGCTAATAGACTACAATGGGGCATATAGAAAGAATGGAAGATAATAGGGAAACAAAACTTGCTTACACTCAGGAAATAAATGACCGTAGACCCCGAGGTAGACCAAGAAGACGGTGGAGAGATAATACATGTACAGACCTACAAGCACTTGGAATCAATGACTGGCAAGAGAAGGTCCACCAGAGAGACGAATGAAGACGGATTGTATTTGCAGCAAAGAACCTCAATGGCTCGGAAAGCTGAAGAAGAAGAAGAATAGGGGTTTCAGGTGTACTTATATACTGCTTTACTTTTTGCCTCATTTCTCTGGAGGCATCTATCTGCAGCAGGGTTTCTACTGACAGAGGCAAGCTGCAGTAGCACACATATTCTATGAGAGTAAGTTAATAAGTAAGTCACAAATGGCTGTAGAAAAATAACTAAATATGATAACAACTTGAAACCAATTTATTTTTATACATACATTGTCCCTTTATTTCTCAACATAATTTCCACCAACATTGATACATTTATCCCATTGTTTTATCAGTCCTCCCAAACCGGCTGCATAGAACTGTGTGCTTTGTTTTCATTTACCTGCCATCCCACAGAACTGTGTGACTTACTTATTGACTCGCCCTTATAACGTTTTCTACCCAGCTATGCACTGCTTTACGAGAAATCGCTAGGAGCTAAATCCACTGAAAACCCACCTTGGCGGGAGACATTTCGCAAATGACGCCAAAGTTCAAAACGTGGTTTAGAAAACAGAGCACACAGTTCTATGCAGCCGGTTTGGGAGGACTGATAAAACGATGGGATAAGTGTATCAATGTTGGTGGAAATTATGTTGAGAAATAAAGGGACAATGTAAGTATAAAAATAAACTGGTTTCAAGTTGTCATCATATTTAGTTATTTTTCTACAGCCATTTGTGACTTACTTATTAACTTACCCTCGTATGAGTGGTTTCTCCAGTCTATTATAGAGTACTTCTATTATAGAGTCCCCATGCTCTGCAAAAGCACTAATTAATGAATATTTGGTCAGCATGGCGGAATGGATAAGAGCTCTTGCTCTTAAACTTCCAGTGTGCTGAAGGCGAAGTAGCAGGTTCAACCTCAACATTGGTCGGTTGGACTAAAATGTTGACTTCCTGTCCTTGATTTGGGGACATAAATTACAAGTACCTCAGAAGTCAGAGTGGGTTTATCTTACCGATGGCGAGAGACATTGGTCATAGGGAAAGCTAGCCCACACGAAAAAATCAGTCCAGTGAGTCAGTTGGACTAAAATGTTTACGTCTCCTTTACTTTGGGGTGTAAATAACAAGTACCTCAGAAGTCTGAGTAGGTTCACCTGATCACGGGAGGCACTGGTAATAGGGAAAGCTAATCCACACACAAAAAACAGTCCAGCGGGGACTACACTTGAGTTCAAAGCGAGCTAACGAAAACAAAATTATGAGTTTTGTTTATAAGTAACTGTTTATACTGCGTTCGAAACACAGCTGCGTTGGTTTTTTATTAAATGGTATGGGTGCCGGTCATTCAGAAAGCAATGGCAAACTACTGAATGTAAACTTGCCTAGGATTCACGAACATCCAAAAAATGCTGGGGTTGACTGCTACGTCCGTAAAGGATAAGCAACTAACTAACGTAATCGTTGTCTGTTTCTAATCTAAAGTAGTATTAATTTAACATTGCAATTAAATATTCTAAATTTACCTAGCATAACCTACAAGTCTCCCCCGATGGTGTTTCCACCTTGTCGTGGTGGGGGAGCTTGAGTTTCTCAATGACCCTGAGAGCTATGCCGGCGGTAGCGTAGCTACCAGCAGGGCCTCCCAAGCCGGACAGGTCAAAGGGTAGAGAACAGACAAAGAGAAACACCCTGGTCCTCCAGGTTGGGGGTTGAAGCGTGGGGTTAACATCCCCACCTTTGTAAAAACCTTTCTTTGTTACGAAACAAATACATGAGCCTCGATATCGGACTGACTTATCTGGACAACGACCTTGGAACGTTAAAGGACTTTTGAGATTTGGAACATGGAATGTACGGACACTATATCAAGCTGGAGCGGCCGAAGAACTAACCCGGGAGCTGGTTGAATATCAAATGGATATCACAGCAATTCAAGAAATAAGGTGGCCAGGAGAGGGTACTTTAGAGCAAAATGGAATGATTATAATATATGGAGGAAACACCCAAAATAAACATGAATTAGGAACAGGATTTGTCATCAAAAAAGAGTTATGGGGGAACATTTTAAACTTTAAAGCTTTTAATGACAGGATTAGTAAATTACGAATAAAAGGTAAATGGAAAAATATAACGATGATTAATGTACATGCACCTACTGAAGAGAAAGAAGATGATATTAAAGAAGACTTTTATAATGATCTGGAAGATGTCATAGAAGAAACCCCCAAACAGGACATCCTGATTGTGCTGGGAGACTTCAATGCAAAAATAGGTAGAGAGCAAACTAATAAAAAAGTGGCCGGTATGGAAAGCCTACATACAACTTCAAATGATAATGGATGGAGAGTCATCAACCTGGCAGAAGCCAAAGGACTGCAGATTAGCAGTACCAGACTACAAAGAAAGGATATACACAAACAAACTTGGAAATCATGTGACAAGAGAACCTATAATCAAATAGATCACATTTTAATTAACAACAGAAATGCATCAAACATACAGCAAGTCAGAAGTTATAGAGGAGCTGAGTGCCACAGTGACCATTTCCTCGTTGGAGCAAAATTTAAAATAAAACTTAAGAGAGCTTTCTATACTAAATTACAAAGATTACACCCAACATATAACAGAGAAAAACTACAAGACATTACAGTCAAAGAGAAATTTACAGATGAAATAAAATGTAAACTTGAAACTTTTCAAAACCCTTTGGAGGAAAGCGTTGACCAAACTTGGTTGAACATCAAGAATACAGTTCAATCTACCGCAGAAGAATGTCTCGGTGTGTCAACCACGCATAGAAAGAACAGATGGTTCAATCAAAAATGTGAAGAAGCAGTCACTAAGAAGAAGAATGCCAGACATGTATGGTTAAATGACATCAATAACATCCAAAAGGAAGAGCATTATAGAAATGAATGTAAAGAGGCTACAAAAATAGTCAGACAGCAGAAGCGAGAATATATGAGTAATATAATCAAAGATATGGAAACTAATCACCAGAAAAATGAATCCAGAAAGTTTTTTAAAGTACTGAAGTCAATGAAACGAGGGCACCAACAAAACACATATGGTTTAAAAGACAAAAATGGGAATATGATAAATACCAATGAAGAAATGTGCAACACATGGAAAGAATATTTTATTGAATTACTAAATTGTGAAGCTCCAAGTAACATTTTCCCACAGGAAGAGGTTCTAACATGCGAACCACAAATTGAAGAACCTACATTTGAAGAAATCCTATATGTAATCACACGACTTAAAAACAATAAGGCAACTGGGACTGATGGAATTGCTGCTGAATTTATAAAGGCAGGTGGCCATGCATTACATCTAAAGCTATACGAACTAATAATAAAAATCTGGAGGACAGAAGAATTACCCCATGACTGGAAAGAGTCATTATTGATACCTATCTTTAAGAAAGGAGACAAGTTCCAATGTGGAAATTATAGAGGAATATCACTACTGTCCACAAGCTATAAGATACTATCCGCAGTATTACTAAATAGACTAAAACCATATTCAGAAGACATATTAGGTGACTACCAGGCGGGTTTTAGACAAAACAGATCAACAATAGATCAGATATTTATCTTACGACAAATAGCCGAGAAACATTGGGAATATAAAAGAGATCTCCATAACATTTTTGTGGATTTTAAAAAGGCTTATGATAGTGTCCATAGGAATAGTCTATGGAAAGTTATGCAGGAATTTGGAATACCAAGGAAGTTAATTAACATGACCAAACTATGCATGGAAGATACTTATAATATAGTAACATATAAAGGCAGGAAATCAGACCCCTTCCAAATAACATCTGGTTTGAAACAGGGTGATGCACTATCGCCGCTACTCTTCAATCTGGCTCTAGAGAAAGTTGTAAGGAAGGTAAAGGAGGAATGTGATATTGGAGGAACATCCAGGCTGCTTGGTTATGCAGATGATATAGATATTATAGGGCAAAGTGAACAAAAGACATTAGAAATATTGACTCACTTAAAGGAAAAAGCCCAACAGATGGGGCTGGTTATCAACCAAGATAAGACAGAATATATGGTAATTTCAAGAGACGGAATGGCTAAAAACTCTGGCCACATACAAATAGATAATATGACCATTAAAAGAACGGAAACATACAAATACCTGGGTACAATCTTCAACTGCTCCAACATCATAAGGGAAGAAATACAAACTAGAATCAACTCTGGAAATAAGATATACTATGCACTACAACATCTACTAAAATCAAAGGCGCTATCTCGTAACACCAAAATCACAATATACAAAACACTGATCAGACCAGTTGTGCTGTATGGCTCTGAAACCTGGAGTACAACGAAAGGAGACGAAGCCTTGTTACAAACCTTTGAGAACAAAATTTTAAGACGCATCTTTGGACCCATTAGGGATACACAAAGTGGAGAGTGGAAAAGAAGAAGTAACAAAGACATTTATGATTTGTTTAAGTCCCCGCTAATCACTGGTATCATGAAGGCTAATAGACTACAATGGCTGGGGCATATAGAAAGAATGGAAGATAATAGGGAAACAAAACTCGCTTACACTCAGGAAATAAATGACCGTAGACCCCGAGGTAGACCAAGAAGGCGGTGGAGAGATAATATACATACAGACCTACAAGCACTTGGAATCAACGACTGGCAAGAGAAGGTCCACCAGAGAGACGAATGGAGACAGATTGTATTTGCAGCAAAGAACCTCAATGGCTCGGAATGCTGAAGAAGAAGAAGAAGAACCTACAAGTCATCTCATTTCAACAGCTCTCCGTCAACCAACTTCTGTTCTGAAGGTTATGATCATGTCGTTCCCCCCCCCCCCCCCCCCCCCCCCCCCACCTTCCCCCACCCCCACGCAGAACCCTTAGTGGTACACTGGCGGAAGAACTCTGCCATACACTTATGAGAATGGTATATGTGGGTTTCCTCCCTTCCGAAGTATCCACTTCAGAACACTTAAAAGTGAACGCCTGGTTTTAGAAGTGGCGGCTAGGGGTAACCGCACCAAACAGAGTTTCATGTATCTATTTACTCTACCATATATGTTTTGTGTATATTTTAACTCAACTAAACACCATTGTATGTATCTTTTAACTCTCCAGAAACAATTTTGTGTATCTTTTAACTCCACCAGACACCATTTTGTGTATCTTTTAACTCCATCAGCACACAATTTTGTGCATATTTTAACTCTACAAGGACAAGAAACTATTTTACGTTCAGATTTCCAAGCATATGCTGATAGGAGGCCATGACCCATTGTTAGCACCCTTCATGTTACCTTCGGTACCTTTGATCACACTTCGTTTACTAGTAGCGGAATATTTTGTAGGTGCCAGGTGTTAGATATGACTGAGCTACGGGATGACAGTAGATGGTGCTACCTGCCTTCTGTTAGCACCGAATGTCGGGCGTAGCTGACCAAAAGCAACACCCCACATTGTGCCAACAACTTCGGGTGGAGAAGCTACAACTGGGAGGGTACATAGCTTTATACTAGAGCCAGGAAATGCAACCTAAAGATAGGATGGAAGCTATGATAGGCGGATAGTTAAATCCGGCAGCTTCAGCAGCTTGCATTGTTCCAGATGTATTGGTGTTGCCTTTCCTCTGGAGCAAACTAGGCAGGCAGAGAGAGGGATGATACTGCATGGGAAACAGATTATATCAATAATTCAGCCCAGGCTTTGCGCTATGGAGAAGTATATAACATTCACTACAGCCGTGGGTTGTAGTTGTGCCTTGTTAGAAGCACAATGTCACAAAAAAATCTTCTGTCAGTATTTTGTATTGTATTCTTGGCCTTAACTTCTGGTGCGTTGATACTGAGGTAGTTTTCTCGTTTCGTACACGGGTCCAGTTTTGGACATAACGTTGACTTCGCGTTGAGAAAGCCCTGGCAATCTACTGAACGTAAACTGTCCTAGAAAATCATCAACCTGTGACTGGGCGTTGAATGCAACGCTCAGCAAAGGCATTCAGTTTTTAACAAATCTGGCACGAACAAGACCAGGTCTTGATTAAACAATGTGGCCAAGCCATCCATGTATTGATCTCTTTGTCCTCACCTTCCACCGGCGCCTGTTGGTTTGGGGGTTAGTGAACCGCAGTTTCACAATTCCCCGACATACCAAGCAGAGAGTTTGAAAACAGCCGTGGGCATTTGCAATCGGATCGCTCTATAGCGGCCGATACATGCCGGTTTGTATTTGTTGATAATATACAACGAGTGCACCCTATGTTGTAAACAAAGAACTATAAATATGCGTAGACAAAAAACGCAGCACAGTTTTTGACTTCCATAGAAACTCAGAATTTGAGATATTGAAAGCGCTGATAGGGGCGCTGTATGGGAAAGAGAACGGGTCTCGGTATTTCAAAAGGTGTGTATAGATGCTGGAAAAATGCAGGAACGAAAGAAATTGGCTTGAAAAGGGTTAAGGATTGGCTTGTCAAACCTGTTTTATAGTCTGCGTTTTATTTAAGTCAACAGCAAACATAAACACACACAACGGAGAGAGAAATAGAAAGAAAGATATATAGATAGATAGATAAGATAGATAGACAGACAGACAGACAGACAGACAGACAGACAGACAGACATACAGACAGATAGATAGATAGATAGATAGATTGTGAATGAGTTAAACCGGGTTTTATTGCCAAACACATCCCTCGTATTTACAACCCACTCCAAGTGGTTTCCTGTATGTTTGTTTCATAACGTCTGCCAACTATAACATAGCGCGTGCACAACAGCAACAGTTAAATAGGCCAGTTGCCAAACGCTAACAGGTCCACCGTTCATATATAAGTACCTCTTGATGTTTCCTAGTTGGTGTGACTAATCTTCCAGCTCCGAGTTTACCCCAGTAGTCCCCAAACTATCACAGACAACCCCCGTCTTTGCTTTCAAAGTGGCGATTTTACCGCCACTACACATAAGATGAGTCGAGTCTTGAACCGACATCTCAGCAGTCGAAACATTCCCATACGAGCTCCGTCCTCATCTTCAACAGCCAGCGAAGAGTTTCAATACTGATGGTACCAGTTGCAGTGTGATTATGTGTCCGGCTTGACTTTCCTCGAATCACTGACTGTCGGCTGGATTCTCTGATCACTCCCTGCCACAACATTCTCACGAGGCAATGATGATTTAACTGTGTTTACACGCTATTCACACGATCCCAAAAGTCCCTGACCCCACATCTGCCTTATCATGCACCAATACCCCCCACTAACGGTGCAGACCCAGCCAATCTGTCCGCCTGCTTGTTTCCCAACATACCAGCATGTCCTCTACACACAAAGGTAAAGGTCACCGCCATGACAGATTACTGCGGTAGGGCGTGTTTTGATGTTGTTGTGGTTGGTTGTTTTGTTTTCTCCCTTTGAACTCAAGTGTAGTCCATACACGTGCTACTACTTCCAGTGCACAATGTGGATGAGCTTTTCCTATTACCAGTGTTCCTCGCCATCATTCCAACTCACTCCGACGTCAGAAAACGGCCTTCACTAAATGCGGTGTCTAAAAAGTCATCAGCCTGGCAATGGCCATGGGTTAGAATGTCCGCCTCCCGGTAAGGTTAACCCGGTCAACAAATGCCCGCAGAAGTCGGATGTGTCGGCCTAACGGCGCAAAAACGCAGCTCTGCTGTAAACAGCCACAACGCAATCACGTCCGAAAAAAAAACACGCCGGATGAACGCAGAAGAAGAAGAAGAAGAAGAAGAAGAAGAAGAAGAAGAAGAAGAAGAAGAAGAAGAAGAAGAAGAATGTCCGCCTTGCACACCGTGGGACTTGAGTTCGATTCTCGCTTATGCTTCAGATTTAAAAAAAAAAACAAACCAACCAAGCATGTGCACTACGGAATGATCGTTTGAGTAGGCAGTCTTTATTTATCAACCAAGAACACACTATTTTTCACGTTGGGTACTTGATACTAGACTTATAGGGTGTATTTTTAATGACTGTTCAGTTTTTGAAAATATTGCCGTTCCAAGTTTGTATTTACCTATTATGTTGCATGAACTCCACAGATGGATAAATACAAAACTTGGAACGGTAATATTTTCAAAAAGTGCAGTCATTAAAACTTTTTTTCGTTTGCATTTCCTTTACAGGACATTGCTGTCAACATAAGCATCTTTCAGCTGATTGTCGATTTCTTAGCAAGATTACGCTTATTAGTTTGCCAATGCTTTCTGAGCGACCGGCTCACGACCAGCCGGTAAGTTACCGACGCGGCGAGAACCGCCACCGATTCTAGCGCAAGTCACGTTACTCACGAGAGTATACAGGATTACGGAGAAAGTCGCTAACTCCTAGGCCAGGGAGAACGACTCATTAAAACTACGCCCTGTATATATTTTTTTTAAACGACACCCTGTATATTTTTGGTATAGATCAGTCGGCACTCGGTGGGTGATTGATCAATATCACGCCGGGTACCTTTACTCCCCAAGTCATTTACAGGTACCCCTATTTTAGGCTGGGCCGACATGGAAACCCAGATCAGTTTTTAAAATGCGCCCAGTACGGATTCGAACGATGACTCATCAGCTTAAAGGCGAGATTCTAGCAACTACGCAACCGCGGCTCCCTAGGGTACAGGATGTTAGCTGCAGGTTTGTTTTAGAACAATCGACACTCGATGGGTAAAGGGGTTAGCGTTACATCGGCCGTGTAATGACAGTAAGAATCATTGCTGCAAGCTTCGTTGTATTTCTGGCGTTGCCCACTCTGAGAATGATTGCAGTAAACGCTATTGTCTTTCTGGTATCGTAGTATGTACACTTTGAGAATTATTGTTGGTTGCGATGTTGTGTTTGTAGTATTGTCCACTTTGAGAATCACTACTCTAAGCCCTAAGCTCGGTAATGTGACTAGTACTGTTCACTGTGAGAACCATTGTCGTACGCGTTGCTGTGCTTGTGGTATCATCTACTTTGAGAATCATTGCTATAAGCTCTATTGTGTGTCTGGTACTGCCCACTTTGAGAACTATTGCGATAAGTCTTGCCGTGTTTCTGCAATGTGCGTGATCTTGAAGTCAGTCGCCCACCTGACAGATGTCCTGGTACAAACGCGGTCCTCGCACGAGCTGCACAAGCTGTTTAAAAAGTATACACGTCATGAAAGGAGAGAGGAAGGGCCCAAAGCAATTGGGGGGGGGGGGGTGAAGGTGAGGAGTAAGGATTTGGGAAACACGGTAAATGACACGGAAGCCAGCTGCCATTTTGTGTGAACTATTTGGCAACATTCTTTTGGGTCTATTTGTCGGCTCCACCCAAGAACATGCTGTAACTTTTCTTCTGCTGCGATCAAAATTTGCTATGCGTGGTGGATACCACCCATTGTAGCGTGTAGAGCCCGTTTTCTAGTCCCGTGCCACTTGGGCCAAAATCTTCCCACTTCGACGGTTGGGGTTTCTTTTCTGGATCCCCCCTCCTATAGGCTGATTACCTTCCCGGGCTGGTGGGCCCTGCCTGCTCACATTTTCTGTTACACGAATTTCAACAAGGCAGTGGTGGTTTGGCATTTGGTGTGTCCTTCACGTATTCGTAGATGGATTTCGTTCCAGGGTTTATATGCTCCATCAGCCCGTTTTATCTGCTCCCTTTTTTTAATTTATCAAGCAAAGAATTTTGCATGCGAGCACAAAGATACATTCCGACGTTAGTAGTGATGTCACAATAAAGGAATTTGACCAGGGAGTTGAACACAATGTGATATGATTCTATTCCAGCACGGGGCACACATTTTTGTAGGACTCTGTGCACAGGCGGTTGTTACCGCCACTCTATATCCTAAACTGTTTTTATTTTACAAATGTCTGGGTCTATGGTCGCCTGACCGGTTTTCCGGCACAGTACTGTTTTTTACCACTGTGCCGAATTCTTTTCCGGATGCTTGCGTATTCCGGGTTTTTCCCCTGTCAAATGTTTCTTATATTCCATGCCGTGTGGAGTTGGTGATCATGTTAGTGATCACGTCTGTCTACAGCCTTCTGTCTCGTGTACTGCCAATCTTCTTACCGCCCATGCCGTATGGATTTGGTGATAATGTCTGTCCACAGCCTTCTGTCTCGTGTACTGTCAATCTTCTTATATTCCATACCGTGCGGCGTTGGTATTCATGTCTGTCCACATCCTTCTGTCTCATGAGCTGCCAATCTTCTTATAGTCCATGTAGTGTGGCGTTGGTGATCATGTCTGTCCACATCCTTCTGCCTCGTGTACTGCCAATCATTCATACCGACGATCCTCTATGTCACGATGTCAAACTGTACATCATCCATCTAATTTTAACCGCCTCATTAACCACCTCTAGCCGGTTTTATGCAAACAGCAAACATTCCAGTTAAATTTTAAATTACCGCGGGGATATCAAATGCTCCACATTCGAGCAATACCCGTGACTATATGTTTTAATTGTTTCAGCTAAAATATTATTAATTTATTCACTTAATATGATATATAATTCTGCCGTATGCACCTGACGAGATGCAACGAGGTATGCCAGGCAATAAATCGTGCGGCATACTGTTTGTGGCTTTTATGTGCTCAAATTCACTACTTTAGATTTTGCAGGGCAGCTTTGTTGATCTTACAATTTATGTCATGACATTTCCATAGCTTGTCAACATATGACCTAGATATTCAAACCTGTTCACTTTCTGTAATTTATGTCCATTGATGGGACCAGAATGGAAGCAGAAGCAGAGGCCGACGATGTAAATGATGGACAGAGTAAATCACAGAGTCCATGGGAATTTCGATATATGAAGCCCATAAACGGGCACTCTCCTGCTGTTTATGCTTCACCTCGACACCGTAAGGTACAAGAGGAACAAGATGAGATGATGATGAGATGACACCGCAAGGTACAAGAGGAAAAAATGAGATGAGATTATGAGATGACACCAGCAAGACTACAAGAGGAACAAGATGAGATGATGATGATGAGATGACACCACAAGGTACAAGAGGAACAAGATGATGATGCGATGACACCGCAAGGTACAAGAAGAACAAGATGAGATGAGATGAGATGATGAGATTACATCGCAATGTACAAGAGGAACAAGATTTGATGACACCACAAGGTACAAGAAGAACAAGATGAGATGAGATGATAAGATGACACCGCAAGGTACAAGAAGAACAAGATGAGATGATGATGAGATGACCCCACAAGGTACAAGAATAAGATGAGATGAGATGACACTGCAAGGTACAAGAAGAATAAGATGAGATGAGATGATGATGAGATGACACCGCAAGGTACAAGAAGAATAAGATGAGATGAGATGACACCGCATGGTACAAGAAGAACAAGATGAGATGAGATGACACAGCAAGATACAAGAAGAACAAGATGAGATGAGATGAGATGACACCGCAAGGTACAAGAAGAAAAAGATGAGATGAGATGACACCGCAAGGTACAAGAAGAACACGATGAGATGAGATGACACCGCAAGGCACAAGAGGAACAAGATGAGACGGGGTATGTGAGGATGTGTATATGACCATGTTGCCCATGAGCTAACGGAGCAACACCCCCCCCCCCCCGATACAAGCCGTAAGATGCGACCAAGGAGGGGTGGTAGGAGACTGACCTCATCCCGTAGAACACTGCAGCTGCAACATTTAACAATCATGAACAAGCATACACAAAGGACTTAAGTGAGGGCCTATGTTCCATTAGAGCAGGGGTTTCAAACTCAGTCGCTCAGCGAGCCAACACTCAAATCACACGTAAGATTGCGAGCCGAACAGGATAAACATTCAATAAGCCGAAAAATAAACCTTTTTAAATTATTAATAAAAATTACAACAGGTAAAATAGCTGTGCATTGTCAGTCGTCTCATTAGTTTCATCGACAGCAAGGGAGAATGCAACAAAGTCTTTGCCTTTTTCGATCAGCTGTGTTTTCACATTAGTGGCCATCTCACAAACCCAATCAACAATCGTATTTCTGCTAAGCCTTACCTTTGTAAAAATCTGCTTTTTGTCTGAACACAAGACGTCACACGCTTTCATCATACAGCGCTTTAGAAACTCTCCTTCTGTAAATGGTTGGCTGTTTTTTGTGATCTCCTCCGCCACAATAAAGCTTGCTTTCACGGCAGTTTGTGATTTTGCTTTGGTGATAAACATCTGCTGTGATGTTAGATGCCTCTTCAAATCTTCTACCTTCTGTAGCTTAATGCTCTGCATTCAGGCTGTTTAACTTGTCTTGATGTTTAGTCTCGTAGTGCCGTCTCAGTTTATATTCTTTGATCACAGCCACATTATCTCCACAAAATAGACACACAGGTTTAACGCCAATATCAGTAAACATATATTCAGCCTCTCAGCGGCTTTGAAAGGCTCTGTTTTCAGAATCAACTTTTCTTTTGGTCATTTTAAAGACTAGCTTTGATTTTTAAAAGATTGTGCATCTACCTACAGAAGCTTGATTGATATCAGGTTAGCCGTAGAGGGAAAAGGTGATGTAATATCCGGGCACTACACTACTTTCATTTCTTATGCGCCAATCCAAAACGAGCGACTGAACGTTGCTAAGTCACTATAACGACGAACATCCACTCACTACACAACTTTTATTTTCGCTTATTATGATCGAAGCGAGAACGCTCTCAGGTAACCTATCATTCGACAAGGCTGCAAATTGGGGATTTGATTTGCACTTTATATCGTGACCATTAATATATATTTTTGCCCAAAATTCTCTCTCAGGCCAAATATATTATTTGTACGTCGGTTGAGACCTCTCGGGCCTGATATGATTGTACGCCGGGCCTGATGTGGCCCGCGGGCCTTGAGTTTGACATATGTGCATTAGAGGATGAAATGCAGAAGTAGAAGAGGAGGAGGGGTGGGAGGGGGCAGAGGAGGAGGAGAAGGAGGAAGAGGAAGAAGAAGAAGAAGAAGAAGAAGAAGAAGAAGAAGAAGAAGAAGAAGAAGAAGAAGCAGAAGAAGAAGAAGAAGAAGAAGCAGAAGAAGAAGAAGAAGAAGAAGAAGAAGAAGAAGAAGAAGAAGAAGAAGAAGAAGAAGAAGAAGAAGAAGAAGAAGAATGAAACATTCGCGAAAACTCGCCCAACAGTCTTTTTCTGATACGACACGGAAAGGTGTAATGGGAACAAAGGAACGAATAAGAACAAAAATACCAAGATGGAGAAGGCGAAGACATAGAGAAGGGGGACGAGAAGAAGAAAAAAGATGAAGTAGTAGTAGTAGTAGTAGTAGTAGTAGTAGTAGTAGTAGTAGTAGTAGTAGTAGTAGTAGTAGTAGTAGTAGTAGTAGTAGCAGTAGTAGTAGTAGTAGAAGACAAAGTAGTAGTAATAGTAGTAGTAGTAGTAGTAGTAGTAGTAGAAGAAAAAGTAGTAGTAGTAGTAGTAGTAGTAGTAGTAGTAGTAGTAGTAGTAGTAGTAGTAGTAGTAGTAGTAGTAGTAGTAATAGTAGCAGTAGCAGTAGTAGTATAAGAAGAAGAAGAAGAAGAAGAAGAAGAAGAAGAAGAAGAAGAAGAAGAAGAAGAAGAAGAAGAAGAAGAAGAAGAAGAAGGACGCAGAGGTATTTCCATGGCACCAGGGCCGGGTCCTATACTACCAAGACCTACTAACACGCCCTAGTCGTGTGTTCTGGGCAACAGGTCCTTTCGGGGTCCTGGCATTGATTCCTCCGAAATCGGAGAGTATCTACCTCCACGGCGAGGCATCACTACTCTGCACACCAATAAGCCAGACATGGGACAACGGATACTCGCGCAAACCTCAGGTCCTGTCCTGTACGACATCACACTGATGTTGGACAACAGGATGTCTTCATCCGACATACAGGACTTCACGCTGGAATTCACAGCCAGCGAACGCAAGCAAGCAAGAACAATAAGACAGAAAGAGGAGAAAGTGCAGTGAAGGGGAGAAAGCGGAGTTGAAGCAGCAGCAATGCTGTATCAATAATGAGATTGGCTTTGCCAATCTAGTCCCGCCCACTCCATGTTCGACACTGTATGAAAGAGAAATGTCATTAAGTACACAAATGGTCCCGACAAAAACATGTTAACACACCGAAACAGAAAAAAAAAAGTGTAACGCATTTCTTCCTGCCCACCATGGGCGACGTTACAGCAATAGATAATAATGTAAAATCAATACGTAGAATTTCTGCAAACAAATAACAGAAATTCAGTTTTGTTTGCTTTAGCTAAGAAGTTTCAGCGGCGGAAAACTGGCTTAAAAAAGCTCTATCACTGTAACAAACATGAATGGAGAAACACGAAGAGAACGCAGCATGTTTGGCGAATTTGGGACTAATTACCTTGGACAACAGGATGTCTTGACTATAGTCTGTCCAGAAATAAATGCCTTCATTCACGATCAATTATTTTGAGAACTATCTGTTGCATCGTTATGGAAACTTTTCCTGCCGTCTTATATTTACCCCCACCCAAGGAATATGTCTTTGATAGGTCCAAAAGTAACTTAAATCATAGAAAGCGGCGACATTTCTTTGATGTTTTGGTGAAAAACTAGTGATTTCTCGCTAACAAACTTGTTTTACAGTAATGCCCCGTTCCACTACACGAGACTCTTGTCATAAGGCCAATCCCATGCCCCACGAGAAAATTAACTATTCAACGATAATGTTTCCGTGTGAAGACGTAATACATTTAATAATGTGCACTTCATCTTTCACTCGTAAATTACATACCGCATATAAACAAACTTTGAAATCTGCTGTACAATCTCCAGAACAAAAACTTTGTTGTTGGGTGGACATAATGATAAGGTTATATGCTAAATCTCATCATTTTTCCTTAGTTGGTTACTGAGATGTAGAATTTTATATTGGGGCAGACAAAAGTAAACAGACTGTAATTACCTTGTTGTGTTGTATTCATAAGATTGTCCTTAATTAGGGACCAATTCCCGTGTAATTTTGTATTCTTACTACTGTACTTAATCGGAAATAATCCCATTGTAATGGTGTATTCACACGACTGTACTTAATCGGAAATAATTCCCATGTAATGTTGTATTCTTGCGACTGTACTCTGTCGGAAATAATTCCATTGTAATGTTGTATTCTCACGACTACTTAACCATGAAATAATTTCCTGGTAATGATGTATTCTTACGATTGTACGTAATAGGAAATAGTTCCATTGTAATGTTGTATTCTTACGACTGTAGTTAATCGGAAAAAATTCCCTTATGTTGCATTCATACGACTATACTTTAACGGAAATAATTACCGGATAATGTTGTATTTAAACCGCTGTCCTTATTTCCCCAAAACATAACAGAGACTCGGCTTCGCTTTGTGTAAGCGAAATCTGCAAGTTATTTATCAGGAATACCGATTTTAGGGGATCGAGACTCGGCTTCGCTTTGTGTATGCGAAATCTGCAAGTTATGTTCGCAGGAATACCGATTTCGGGGGGTCTATGGGGAGAGGGGGAAACTGAAATATCATCATCATCATCACCATCGCCACGATGAAGAAGGTTCTTGGCAGAAAAGGGCTCTCAACGAATACCCCCGACAAGTCTCTCCATCGCTGGCCAGTTCTCTCGCCTCATGAACAAAGTGAATGCAATGTTTTGTTTCCATCACCGTGCTGGTCTACCCCTGTCTCTACACGCAGAAACAGTGCCAACCATTGCTGCTCTCTCCCAGCCACTGTGATGTTTCATATGGCCAACGTATTCCAGTCTCCGAGACATGAGACTGTTTTATGAGCCAGATTTCTTCCATGTTCAGACCTTGTTGAATTTCCGTATTCTTCTTCTTCTTCTTCTCCTTCTTGGTCCACGATATTCTAAGAATATTTCTGTAACATTTAAGTTCAAAAAGCCCCAATAAAAATACTGTTATTGATTTCCTGGGTTTATTTCTCTTTGTGGTTTGTTTGCCGATGAAGACTGCTTAGCCACAACGCCCATTCCATCGTGTAGTATGAGCGTGTCCATGAAGAACAGTAGAAGCATTTTCTTGGCCATTAGATCTATTTGACGGTGCCATGTTGAATTTCTCCACCTTATTAATGAGATCACGTTTTTGTTTGCACCGTCATACGAGTTTCTGGAGTTCCTCTATGTGTTCATGCAGTGGGCCAGTATATGTTTGCTGTACACAGGACAACCCTACAAAACATGTTCAGTGATGATCTAGTGGGTTATATATGTTCCTGAGCTCGCTGTACAGAGGATAACCCTGCAGAATATGTTCAGTTTGTTTGCTTACTCTAAACATTGTAGTGACAAAAACAGACGCAGCCCATCATCATCATCTTCTTGTACATTGCCGTTGGTGTAGTCTCTCATTTCTCTCCACAGATTTCATTCCTTGGTGTTCAAGATCAACTCTGCTTATGATATCCCTCCATGCCACCGTCACAGTCCACCCAGCATCATTTCTCTCGGCATACCTTTGCCTCTCCTCTCAATGATCTTTCCAGTCGTCGTGATGTTTTCCAATGCCTGTCTTCTCGTTGTATCACCAAAGAACGCCGTTTGTGTATATAATGTTGTATATAATGTTCTACTTTCATTAATCTCTCCCAAGCAATCGTTGTTTGTTACCCTGGCTTCCAAGGTATTCGCAACACGCGTCTCAGGAATCACATCTCTGTTGCTTCCACTTAATCTGTTCATTCATGTCCCATGATTCACTGCCAGACAGCAAAGCGAACATTTGAGTACTCTCATTCTGACATGGAATAATAGTGACTTGTTGCATAAGATATTTTTCATTGTGTGAAATGCAGCGTTGTCTTGGCCTATTCTGGTCTTAATCATGAAACCCATATATGTGTGTATACAATCTGTTACGTCCTGCTCTGAGTAGGATTATGATTTATCCTTATCAATCAAAAATTGTAGGTCGTTCATTAAGTTAAAACTTAAAACACTAGACAAGAAACAGACATTGCAATCAATGATAATGCTAAGACACACCGACAACTCGAGCACAATATCCCCCCCCCCCCCCACCCCCCACCCATTGGGAGATAGAGGGTAAAAGAATAATAATATGCGCATCTGTTCACTTCGTAAACCATTTTTTTTATAAGCAAGACATATCTATATTTACATCGGCCGTGGTGAAATCTGCGTTAAGTATACGTGGGATGTGTGGGAAAATAATACATTGAATAATACGACCAATATTTCTAAAGCGGTGTTCCGCGGCAATGCAGTCTGACTTTAAAGTGATCTAGGGCAGGGATTCTCAAACTTGTATCATTCTTGGCCCATTTTCATATCGTGATATATTTTAAAAATCTCGACTACCTACCTGACTGTTTGAAAATCATTGGATGCTAAGACTATGTAAATTGAATTATATAAATATAAAATGGTAAATATAACTCCCGCCCTTAATTATTTTTACAACGAATAAACCACACACACACACACACACACACACAGACACACACACAGACATACACACACAGACACACACACACACAGACAGAGACACACACACACAGACACACACACAGACACACAGACAGACACAGACACACACACATAGACACAGACACAGACACACACACATAGACACACACACACACACAGACACAGACACACACACACAGACACACACAGAGACACACACACACACACAGACACAGACACACACACAGACACACATGTAGACACACACACACAGACACACACACACAGACACAGACACACACACACACACACACACACACACACACACACACACGTAAACGAGAAGTATACGGCAAGCTTTACTAGAACGCGATCACTAGTAACACAATGGACGTTGCGGTCAAAGCTTTCGTCAACACACAAACAGCATACAAACAACAGATACACGCCGATACAACTGCACGAAAAACACTACATGAAAATATAAATATACCAGTGACTTATCTGTATCCTTGTTGTGGACTTATAAAAAAAACTCGCTTAAGAGTCGACAAGGTTGACTTCATTGCACTGGGTCTTTATCCCGTATGGCTCAGTCTCTTTTCGCAGGGCATAAAGCGTCGCACAAAGCATGAAAGCCGTAGCTCCGGCGACAACCCTCAGGAGTCTCAGAAAAAATGCACTCGTGAGCCGAAGGACGCGACCTGGAATCGAACCCACAACCTTCGGTGCCTGAGTCAGACGGCTTAACCACTTCGCCACGGAGACTCCTCTTGTTGCGGACTTGACACATGTTTCATGGGATCCGCTTGCATGATTCCAACAATGCGACTGAGCCGGAATTGTGGTTAAGAGGGTCATGTGGCTAAAGGTCAATAACATCACGAGCCCACGGATTGCTACAACACGAGAGGACAACACTACCTGGGGGTGGGTGATGGGAGGGGCAGGGGCGTCCAGGTGAGCGAACTGTAAAACAGTGATTTTAAAATTTATAAGCAAGTCACACAGGGGGTCGTAACCCTTGCATGAGAAGCCTTGATCATAAGGTGCGGCGGCAACTGATATATTAAAAACAAAAACATTTGGGTTTAATGACAGTCCAAGTTGGTGTATTAAATACATAGAACCTGTACTCTTATATGGATGTGCAGCTTGGACAATGAGCAGTCAGGCTGAAAAACATCTGATGGCTGTAGAAATGTGGTTTCTGAGGAAAATGCAAAGAATACCATAGACAGCCAGAAAGACCAATGAACAAGTTCTTCAAGAAACAAATGAAGATCGTAAACTGATTAGAGACATTAGATGTAGACAGACACAATTATTTGGGCATGTTATGAGAAGAAATGGTCTGGAGAACTTGGTGACAACTGGTAAGATCGAGGGGAACAGACCAAGGGGAAGACCTAGAAGCAAGTACCTGGATGGCTTGGTCTTGTGGCATGGTCGAGACAGGAACACAGAGCTGATCCACGACTCTGGTGATCGAGTGAGATGGCAGAACATGACCGCCCACGCTTACCGGCATGGCACATGATGGATGGATGGATTCATGAGAGTGTTCTTCAGTCTGATGTTTTGGTCACATTATGAGAAGAAAAGGCTCGATCCCAAAAGAATACTTGGGGATGAATTATTATGTAATAAAAACCGGGACTGTCGCGGTAAACCGGGACAACCCAAGAAAATCTCATAATTAGAAATTCCATTCTCTGAAACCCACAAGGTAAACGAAGAGAGATACTTAAAACACACGGAGAAGAGAACTGGACAGCTTAACAGGAGAAGAGGCAGAGGCAAACCGAGAGAAATCATGCTGGATGATGACCTAATAGCGCGGTATACAGGAATACTATCAACAGCATTCTTTAGTCATGTGATGAGAAGAGAGGCATTGGAGAACATCGTGACCACTGGAAAGATCAAGGGGAAGCGAGGCAGAGGCAGGCCAAGAGAAATGATGCTGGATGTACTGATACAGTGGCATGAATGAATACCATCAATATATTTTGGGACCCAGAGGTGTTTCCAAGGCACCAGGGCCAGGTTCTATACTGGCCAAGACCTACTAACACGTCCTAGTCGTGCGTCCTGGGCAACAGGTCCCTTCGGGGTCCTGGCTAACGTAGTAGGATCGCTGATTCTTCCGAAGTCGGAGAGTATCTGCCTGCACGGCGAGGAACCACCAGTCTGCACACCAATAAGCCAGACATGGGACAACGGATACTCACGCAAACCTCAGTCCAGTATGACATCACACTGATGTTGGACAACAGGATGTCTTCATCCGACATACAGGACTTCATGCTGGAGTTCACAGCCAGCGAACGCAAGCAAGCATCAATAGATTTTTTATCCAGAACACGAAGGACCGAGATCTATGGAGAGACATGAACGCCTACGTCAGCTGGCAGGGAATTTGATGATGATCAACAGAAGTGATCCAGAATACCAAGATCTGTGGAAGCACATGAACACTTACGCCATTTGGAAGTGCATACGATAAATACGAGGGTAAGTTAATAAGTAAGTCACAAATGGCTGTAGAAAAATAACTAACTATGATACAACTTGAAACCAGTGTATTTTTATACATTGTCCCTTTATTTCTCAACATAATTTCCACCAACATTGATGCACTTATCCCATTGTTTTATCAGCCCTCCCAAACCGGCTGCATAGAACTGCGTGCTCTGTTTCCTAAATCATGTTTTCACTTCACATTCAACTTCGGCGTCACTGGCGAAATGTCTCCCGCCAAGGTGAGTTTTCAGTGGACTTAGCCCCTAGCGATTTCCCGTAAAGCAGTGCATAGCTGGGTAGAAAACGTTATAAGGGCGAGTCAATAAGTAAGTCACACAGTTCTGTGAGATGACAGGTAAATGAAAACAAAGCACGCAGTTCTATGCAGCCGGTTTGGGAGGACTGATAAACGATGGGATAAGTGCATCAATGTTGGTGGAAATTAAGTTGAGAAATAAAGGGACAATGTTTGTATACAAATAAACTGGTTTCAAGTTGTTATTTATTGTTAGTTGTTAGTTATTTTTCTGCAGCCATTTGTGACTTGCCTATTAACCTACCTATTCTCATTGCGACAGATGCAAGAAAAATGCCGGGAACAAAATCAACCACTGTTTATTGCCTTCATCGACCTCACAAAGGCATTCGATTTGGTCAGTCGTGAGGGTCTATTCAAGGCACTAAAGAAGATTGGCTGCCCACCAACTCTTCTGTCTATTGTGGAATCGTTCCACACAGGCATGAAGGGTATAATCAAGTTTGATGGCTCAACTTCAGAAGAGTTTGAAATCAAGAGTGGAGTTAAGCAGGGTTGTGTACTATCCCCCACCCTCTTTGGGATATACTTTTCACTTCTACTGAAATATGCCTTTCGTGATCAGGATGACGGTATATACATTCACTCACGCTCAGATGGTGGCCTCTATAATGCTCAGAGATTGAAGGCCAAGACCAAAATTAGCAGGGTACTAATCAGAGAGTTGCTTTTTGCGGATGATGCTGCGACTACGACCCACTCTGAGGAAGAATTACAACATCTACTATCTGCATTCTCCAATGCTTGTTCTGAATTTGGTTTAACAATTAACAAAAAGAAGACACAGATTATGTCACAAGGTGCACATGGTGCACCATCAATCTTTATTGACGACGCCGAACTGGAGATAGTAGACCATTTTACATATCTATGATCAGAGGTAAATAGCAAATTATACCTCGATCAGGAAATCAACATCAGGATTGGCAAGGCAGCAACAACAATGAACATGTTAGCAAAAAGAGTCTGGGAGAACAGGAAGCTTACTGCCAAAACAAAAGTCCTCGTCTATCAAGCCTGTGTCCTTAGTACTCTTCTTTATGGCAGTGAAACCTGGACAACTTACTCACGCCAAGAGAAACGTTTAAACAGCTTTCATATGCGGTGTCTGCGAAGAATACTTGGTATTAAGTGGCAAGACAAAATCACAAATACTGAAGTATTGGAAAGATCAGGTTGTGTGACGGTGTATTCCATGCTCAGTCTTCGTAGACTTAGATGGATAGGACACGTTAGGAGGATGGATGATGGTAGAATACCAAAGGCCATCTTTTTTGGTGAATTACAGACGGGTAGGAGATCTCAGGGTCGGCCTCTACTACGATACAAAGATGTGTGTAAGCGGGACATGATTGATACAGGCATTGATAATGCACATTGGGAGCACGTTGTCGCTGAACGTGTTGCATGGAGGGCAACTATCAGAAACGGAATAAAGACAAAGGAGAAAATGATTGCAGATAAAGCACACACAGAGCGTGAGAGACGTAAGATGGTGCAAAATGGTGGAAATGACCATGTTTTCACATACACCTACTGTGGGCAAACATTTGCAGCAAGAATTGGCCTTACCAGCCACACTCGCCACCGCCATGGATCGTAGTTATTAAGCCTTTTTGAAGCACAATGTACCAAACTATCGTCTGTCAAGACGGAAAGGTGCCAATGACTATTAACCTACCCTCGTAATAACATTGCGACTGCTTCATACATACAGCTGCCATGTTCACAAATATTATGGTGTTGTCATTCGTAATTAGTCTCAACACCCAACAGAAACCAGCGAAGAGGTATTTAAGAAAGCCAAAGTAAACAAACGAAAGAATGCAATGGCCGTAATCAATAAAACATGTTTGATGAGGAAATATTAGTTCCAGGGGCCGGGGTTTCGCCATCGGAGTGTGTTGTTATGATGTTGTTAGCTTGGTGCGCACATCTGTGTGTGTGCATTCATCCTGCACGCAGCTGTTAGCGCTGTATAATGTTCGGTATGTTATTTACAAATCATTATTTCTACTTCTTCAGCTTCGAGTCTAAAATATGTCAGGCGCTCTCGAAGAAGTAGGCACATAACCATATACTTGTACAAACCCCTAGGTTATAAGTAAACAGACAGACAAGATAGATGGAAAGACAGACACAGACAAACAGATATGCAAAGACATTAAGATAAACAGACTTACAGACAAAGATAGTAAGATACGCAGACAGATAAACTGATAAAGACAGTAAGATACACAGACAGACAAACTGATAAAGACAGATACACAGACAAAGATACTTTACAGACAAACTGATAAAGACAGTAAGAAACACAGACAGACAAACTGATAAAGACAGTAAGATACACAGACAGAAGATAGATACACAGACAGATAGAGCCCGTAAGATACACAGAAAGACAGACAAAGACAATAAGATACACAGACAGACAGACAAAGACAGTAAGATACAGGGCACACAGACATAGAACATTTATCAACACATATGTGACATGGCGACAGACACCAAGCTGAATTTTCTTTGTGGGTGGTTAGCCAGCACAGCACCATCGACGATAGTATGGAGAACAATAGACAAGGAAACGGTCGCTTCATTCCAAGACATGGCATTTTGATAGCAAACAGGACCTGGGAGGTGCGGTGGGGGGAGTTAATCACGGGTTGTGTAAACCAACCTGAAAAAAATATCCGGACAAAGGGAGTGTAAACAGACGAGAACAAAACAATTTACGGGCAAATCACGCCCTGGTTTGTCACTTGTTATGAATTGTTTTCTTACCAGCCGCGCTGGAATAAAACAATGTCAAGTACTAAATTATTAGAGACTCATGGAAACAATGGGAACTTGGAATAAACCTAATAAGTGAATGGAAATTTATAGCAGGAAACGTTCTGAAATGTAGTCTGTGATAAAAACAACACCTGCTTAGGGAGTGACCAAATACTGATTACTTGAAAGAGCTATGCTGATGCTGAGGTAGGGGGTTCAACATCTACACCGGTCAGTTGGACTAAAATGTTGACTTCTCGTCCTTGACTTGGGGACGTAAATTACAAGTACCTCTGAAGTCAGAGTGGATTCGTCTCACGGCGAGGGACATTGGTCAAAGGGAAAGCTAATCCCTACACAAAATTCAGTCCAGTGCCACTGCAAGTAGTGTGTATGGACTACGCTTGAGATCAAAGCGAGCGAGCGCAAAATAAAAGAAAATTACCAACAAACATAGATCATTTACCCACAAACAACCACACACAGAACAACTGCTCACCACGTGTTTATGTTTAAGTAAAAAAAAAAAATAAACAATAAAGAATTCTCATACACACCTTGAGAGTCATTGAGACGCACTGGGCACATGTCGCCAGATCCACATTTGTGTAGGACTACGGACACTATCACCACTCCCTGGCACATGTGCTCACTATCGGCACTCCCTGGCACATGTGCTCACTATCGGCACTCCTTGGCACATGTTCTCACTACCAACACTCTCTGGCACATGTGCTCACTATCAACACTTCCTGGCATATGTGCTCGCTATCAACACTTCCTGGCATATGTGCTCACTTTCAACACTCTCCTAGCACATGTGCTCACTATCAACACTCCCTGGCACATGTGCTCACTTTCAACACTCCCTGACACATGTGCTAACTATCAGCACTCACTGGCACATGTGCTCACTTTCAACACTCTCCTAGCACATGTGCTCACTATCAACACTCTCCTAGCACATGTGCTCACTATCAACACTCCCTGGCACTTGTGCTCACTTTCAACACTTCCTGACACATGTGCTAACTATCAGCACTCACTGGCACATGTGCTCACTATCAACACTCTCTGGCACATGTGCTCACTATCAACACTTCCTGGCACATGTGCTCACTATCAACACTTCCTGGCATATGTGCTCGCTATCAACACTTCCTGGCATATGTGCTCACTTTCAACACTCTCCTAGCACATGTGCTCACTATCAACACTCCCTGGCACATGTGCTCACTTTCAACACTCCCTGACACATGTGCTAACTATCAGCACTCACTGGCACATGTGCTCACTATCAACACTCTCTGGCACATGTGCTCACTATCAACACTTCCTGGCATATGTGCTCACTATCAACACTTCCTGGCATATGTGCTCGCTATCAACACTTCCTGGCATATGTGCTCACTTTCAACATTCTCCTAGCACATGTGCTCACTATCAACACTCCCTGGCACATGTGCTCACTTTCAACACTTCCTGACACATGTGCTAACTATCAGCACTCACTGGCACATGTGCTCACTATCAACACTCTCTGGCACATGTGCTCATTATCAACACTTCCTGGCATATGTGCTCACTATCAACACTCCCTGGCATATGTGCTCACTATCAACACTTCCTGGCATATGTGCTCGCTATCAACACTTCCTGGCATATGTGCTCACTTTCAACACTCTCCTAGCACATGTGCTCACTATCAACACTCCCTGGCACATGTGCTCACTTTCAACACTTCCTGACACATGTGCTAACTATCAGCACTCACTGGCACATGTGCTCACTATCAACACTCTCTGGCACATGTGCTCACTATCAACACTTCCTGGCATATGTGCTCACTATCAACACTTCCTGGCATATGTGCTCGCTATCAACACTTCCTGGCATATGTGCTCACTTTCAACACTCTCCTAGCACATGTGCTCACTATCAACACTCCCTGGCACATGTGCTCACTTTCAACACTCCCTGACACATGTGCTAACTATCAGCACTCACTGGCACATGTGCTCACTATCAACACTCTCTGGCACATGTGCTCACTATCAACACTTCCTGGCATATGTGCTCACTATCAACACTTCCTGGCATATGTGCTCGCTATCAACACTCTCTGGCACATGTGCTCACTTTCAACACTCTCCTAGCACATGTGCTCACTATCAACACTCCCTGGCACATGTGCTCACTTTCAACACTCCCTGGCACATGTGCTAACTATCAGCACTCACTGGCAGATGTGCTCACTATCAACACTCTCTGGCACATGTGCTCACTATCAACACTTCCTGGCATATGTGCTCGCTATCAACACTTCCTGGCATATGTGCTCACTTTCAACACTCTCCTAGCACATGTGCTCACTATCAACACTCCCTGGCACATGTGCTCACTTTCAACACTCTCCTAGCACATGTGCTCACTATCAACACTTCCTGGCATATGTGCTCACTTTCAACACTCTCCTAGCACATGTGCTCACTATCAACACTCCCTGGCACATGTGCTCACTTTCAACACTCCCTGACACATGTGCTAACTATCAGCACTCACTGGCACATGTGCTCACTATCAACACTCTCTGGCACATGTGCTCACTATCAACACTTCCTGGCATATGTGCTCGCTATCAACACTTCCTGGCATATGTGCTCACTTTCAACACTCTCCTAGCACATGTGCTCACTATCAACACTCCCTGGCACATGTGCTCACTTTCAACACTCCCTGACACATGTGCTAACTATCAGCACTCACTGGCAGATGTGCTCACTATCAACACTCCCTGGCATATGTGCTCACTATCAACACTCCCTGGCATATGTGCTCACTATCAACACTCCCTGGCATATGTGCTCACTATCGGCACTCCCTGGCATATGTGCTCACTATCAACACTCCCTGGCACATGTGCTCACTTTCAACACTCCCTGACACATGTGCTAACTATCAGCACTCACTGGCAGATGTGCTCACTATCGGCACTCCCTGGCATATGTGCTCACTATCGGCACTCCCTGGCACATGTGCTCACTTTCAACACTCCCTGACACATGTGCTAACTATCAGCACTCACTGGCAGATGTGCTCACTATCGGCACTCCCTGGCACATGTGCTCACTATCAACTCTCCCTGGCACATTTGCTCACTATCAACACTCCCTGGCACATGTGCTCACTATCAACACTCCCTGGCACATGTGTTCACTATCGGCACTCCCTGGCACACGTGCTCACTATCAACACTCCCTGACACATGTGCTCACTATCAACACTCCCTGACACATGTGCTCACTATCAACACTCCCTGACACATGTGCTCACTATCAACACTCCCCTAGCACATGTGCTCATTAGCCACCGGTCGCCTTTATTTCCTCAGACATTTACTGGTACCCATGTTAGGTTGGGGTCGACATGGGAGCCAAGGTCAGTTACCATTTCGAACCCAACCCGATGAGACCCGAACCCATGGCCACACGGGGCGGCAGGCAAGAGTTTAACCGCTCGGCCACCACAGCTCCCTGTCCTAGTGTTTATTTAACACAATTGGGTGGGCGTGGTTGATAGGTTAAGGTGCCCGCTTCAGGTTTTGAAGGTATCCGCTTCGATCCCCGCACAGGACTAGACATTACCACACAAAAAATGGTATCTAATTATTATATCACACGCCACCCCTGACCTCTTCGGCAGTGAGCTCGCATACACAGCCACCTCGCATAATGACGAAAAACTGTATGTCCCGCGGGCAGGTTGTGGGCAGTTGGAAATCGCAAAGAGTAGGCAGTAAAGCCACTACCTTGGCAAATTGTTAGGAAAAGTGTTTACAACCAAAAACCTATCCACGGGTAGATGGAGACCGTGACCTGGGGTGGAATCTGTCTAGAGGAAGAAAACCTGACACCAATGCATGCCGAGGTCAGACACACTGACCTTTAGACGTGGGGGTGTCGAACTCATCTCGAAATAGACACAGAGAAGATTTCACATAATTGTCCTGCCAGCTCCTATATCCAAGGTGAGCAGGGGAGATTACCCACAACAAATGTGGCCCCATTTGGGTGGCATCTGCGCAGAATCAGTTGCCTCTTAAGTTAGCGGTGTTTTGTGGGTGAGCGAGGCCCCGCGCACACGTCGTGTGCACACAGACAAAGATACGGCATGCATGCATATTTTTAGTTGGGGGGGGGGGGGAGGAGGGTAAGTTAGGAGTGCTGATAGAGAGACAAAATGAATTTCGCACTTGATAAAAATGGGCTTAGTTCCGACGGGGGTAACGTTATTTGGATAAATAAATATATCAATGCCATGAGAGAGGGGGAGGGGGAGGAAAGAGAACGAGAGAGTGGGAGAGAGGAGGGAGAGGAAGAGATGGAGAAGGAAAGAGAGACAGGAATGAGTGAGTGGAGAGGAGAGAGAGACAGTAAGAGAGAGACAGTAAAAGAGAGGGGTGAGATATAGACAGAGAGAAAGAAAGAGAGATGGAAAGAAAAGATGAGAGAGTGGGTGGATGGGAGAGAGAGGCAGAAAGAGAGAGAGAGAGAGTGGGTGAGAGGGAGAGAGTGTGGGGTGTAGAGAAACAGACAGACAGACAGACAGACAGACAGATAGATAGATAGATAGATATATAGATAGATAGATAGATAGATAGATAGATAGATAGATAGATAGATAGATAGATAGATAGATAGATAGATAGATAGATAGATAGATAGATAGATAGATAGATAGATAGATAGATAGATAGATAGAGCAATCATCCCTAATGACAACCTCACTGACAGTAATCTGTCATGTAAACTGACAACCGACCCCCAATTTACTTCCTCGACAGTTTTATACAAAATCTCATCTTACCCACGACAATGAAATGTTTTCGACTAATGAGAATGGAAGTATAACTTGCGCCTACATTAAAACGCGAAACGACATCTAGCACACGAGAAACAGAAATTGCTAAGAAAACAGTCCTTAGTTTTCAGGATCCATTTCACTTATATTATTCCACCCCTCTGCTTGTCTCCGCCTTGTATTGGTAGAGGGGATTGCGTGCAGTAACCAGAAGCCTTCTTTGGGTAACATCATCATCACGAGTCATGCCAGTAAGTGTGGGTGGTCATGTTTCGCCATCTCACATGATCACCAGATTCGTGGATCGATTCTGTGTTCTTATCTCGAACATGCCACATGGCCAAGGCATCCAGATATTTACCTCTCTGCCTTCCCTTTGTTCTTTTCCTCTCACTCTTGTCAGTGTCACCAAGTTCTCTAGTTTATTTCTTCTCATTAAAAAAAAAATTAACTGTCTACGTCTAATTTCTCTAATGAGTTTACGGTTTTCATCTGCCTCTTTCAGGACCTGCTCATTGGGGTTTTCTGTCTGTCCAAGGTAATCTTTGCAAATTTCTCAGAAACCACATTTCCACAGCCATCAGATGTTTTACAGCTTGTCTGCTCATCGTCCACGCTTCACATCCACACAAAAGTACAGGTTCTATGTAGCACTTCAACACTCTTTTTTTCTCTCTCGTTGCAATTAACATCTTTTCATTTTTACTATCGGGCGAGGTCCAAGCGGAGAGTCTTCTTATGTGTTGTGTAAATATACAGTTCCCTGTCTTTCTAGAACCTCTATGTATTTTGTTTTGTTTTGCTTTTGACGTTCACTAGCTCTGAACTCAAGCGTAGTCCATTCGCGTACTACTACTTCTGGTACACTGGGCTGATATTTGAGTGTGAATTAGCTTTCCCTATTACCAGTGTCCCTCGCCATCAGTCTTCGATTTCAGAGGTGCTTGTAATTTACGTCCCCAAGTCAACGTTTGGCCGAGTGGCTAGAACGCCGGACTCTCCTTTGGGATACCTGGGTTCGATCCCTCGGTAAGGTGTGGGATTTTTTTCTGTCCGGGGCAAAAAGAAAATCCTAACCTGCACAGTTCGCGGCGACTGCACTAGCCAGGCGGCCTTAATTCCTCAGGCTCAAAGACCCCTCTGCCATATACCGCAAGGTACTATATTGGCAGTAAATGACAGTCAACGTTTGATTGTTATCTTTTTTGTTTCCATGAAATACGACACATTCTTCCGTATATCCACACCTCCGTGATCTCTACTCGACTTTCTAATTTCTTGTAACTACAACAACTATATCCACACCTCCGTGGCCTCTACTCGACTTTCTAATTGCTTGTAACTACAACAACTATATCCACACCTCCGTGGCCTCTACTCGACTTTCTAATTGCTTGTAACTACAACAACTATATCCACACCTCCGTGGTCTCTACTCGACTTTCTAACTGCTTGTAACTACAACAACTATATCCACACCACCGTGGCCTCTACTCGACTTTCTAATTGCTTGTAACTACAACAACTATATCCACACCACCGTGGCCTCTACTCGACTTTCTAATTGCTTGTAACTACAACAACTATATCCACACCACCGTGGCCTCTACTCGACTTTCTAATTGCTTGTAACTACAACAACTATATCCACACCACCGTGGCCTCTACTCGACTTTCTAATTGCTTGTAACTACAACAACTATATCCACACCACCTCTACTCGACTTTCTAATTGCTTGTAACTACAACAACTATATCCACACCACCGTGGCCTCTACTCGACTTTCTAATTGCTTGTAACTACAACAACTATATCCACACCACCGTGGCTTCTACTCGACTTTCTAATTGCTTGTAACTACAACAACTATATCCACCCCACCATGGCCTTACTCGACTTTCCAATTGCTTGTAACTACAACTATATCCACACCTCCATTTGACTTGCTAATTGCTTGTAACTACAACCACCAGAATGAAGGTTCTACGCGAGGAAGTACTGTCAGCAATACAAATCCTAAAGAACAGAAAGTCCGAAAGTGCACGAAGAAAAAGAAACGTGTACTTTAATGATAAGAACAGTACTTGATGCTGTGCTGAGACTACCAGCTGCAGGAGTTCGTGAAGCCAACAGACTACTCGCTCGGTGTCTCGTACTACAGCGTGATCCTCCTGAAACACTACGGATTCTGTTTTTCCCATGCGGTTTGCAGTGATTTACTTGCAGCCACGAATGCCAGCGTGGGTCCAATCAAGCCTCATTTCGGCCGTGACGAATGTTGTTCTAACAGCTGATGTTGGCACCAGTTCGGCTGGGTTGTGCTAGCCAACACAACAGGCGCGGGTATAGTTAGCACAACAGAGATTTGCGCAGTTATCACAACAAGGCTATGTGCAGTTAACACAACAAAGGCAGATATAGTTAATACAAGTACGTTAATTTTAAACAAAGATGCCAAAGCAAACAACAAATGCAACAATAGCCGCTTTTGTTTTAAACTGTCAGGAGAAAAAATACAGTTGACAGGAATTTCTCAACAATGGTTCTGCCCTTGTCCCTGTCGAGAGAGGTGAGTTCACAACAGTCTCGCCGTTTCTGTTCTTCCACTATAGATCCCAGACCACAGGCCCGCGGTTTCTGTTCTTCCACTGTCTCTGTACGAGACCACGGGCCTGCGATTTCTGTTCTTCCACTGTCTGTAGGAGACCACGGGCCCGCGGTTTCTGCTCTTATACTGTCTGCACGAGACCACGGGCCCGCGGTTTCTGTTCTTCCACTGTCTGTACGAGATCGCGGGCCCGTGGTTTCTGTTCTTCCTCCGTTGGTCCGAGACCTGCCGTTGTTCTCCCTTCTTCTAGTATCCGCTTCCATGCCCTACTACATCACGTCTTTTCTAGAATGTTCTGAATTTCTCGCGGGTGAATTTCATAACCATATTTACTTTTTGTTCCGAGTCGCCATGTTTGCTGACTGTTACTGTTTCGGTCCCCCCTCCCCACAATTATGTTTGCGTTGTTGCTTCCGGTATTAAATTGGTTTTGAAGTCGCCAGGAAAATAAGAGACACTGGCAGTCACTACTGTGAGAGACAGACGTGGTTGTTAGGAGCTAACAATACAGAAGAAGAAGAAGACATACCATATATCTCTCTGGGATGAAAGCTAGATGAGAAGGCAGCCAGTATCCTCACCTCATAACGATGTCTCAACTACTACGACTACATCTAACATCCGGCCACTAATATCGTCGTCTTTCCCTGATTAAACCTACAGTGATGTCGTAACAACAGCTTTACCAACATTCCTATTCGCAATGCCCACATAAGAGTTCAAATGTGAAAGGTCAAGTACAAACGTGTGGACTGCCGATGTGGAAAAAAGGCGGATATTTTTAGATGGCAGAGACCCCAGGGCAAGGAAAAGAGGTCACTTAAGTTGCGTTAGTCACAAAGAGCAGAGGTTATGTGGTAGACGAGTCATAGGCGACAGGAGACAAAAGTGGATAATGTTCGTGCCGGACAATGCAGTACCTGTTGTGTAGTGGGAAGAATCAAGTCACTCTTTGACAAGAACCACACTACAATAAGCCACACACAATAGGATGAATCACAGAATGGAAAGATCCACACAATGAGATGAATCACACAGTTGAAAGATCCTCACAATCGGATGAATCACAGTTGAAAGATCCACACAATAGGACGAACCACACAGTTGAAAGATCTACACAATAGGATAAATCACAGAATGGAAAGGTCCACGCAATGGGATGAATCACACATTGGAAAGATCCATACAATGGGATGAATCACAGAATGGAAAGCATCACAGAATGGAAAGCATCACAGAATTGGATGAATCACACAGTGGAAAGATCCACTCAATGGGATGAATTACATAGTTGAAATATCCACACAATAGGATGAATCACAGAATGGAAAGATCCACACAATGGGATGAATCACACAGTGGAAAGATCCACACAATGGGATGAATCACACAGTGGAAAGACAATCGGATGAATCACACAATTGAAAGATCCACACAATAGGATGAATCACACAGTTGAAAGATCCACACAATAGGATGAATCACACAGTGGAAAGATCCACACAATGGGATGAATCACACAGTTGAAAGATCCACACAATGGGATGAATCGCAGAATAGAAAGATCCACACAATGGTATGAATCACAGAATGGAAAGATCCACAGAATGGAATGAATCACAGAATGGAATGTCCACACAATGGAATAAATCACATACGTGTGTCTCTTTGATATATTTATGTATAATATTCTACTTTTACTAGACTCTTCCAGACAGTCATTGTTAGTTACTCTTGCTGTCTAATGTACTAGCAACATTCCTTTGTAAAACCATATACGAGGTGGCTTCAAATTAAAAATTCTATAAATGTGACAGAAATTACAATAACCATACCACTGTCTTGTCACCTATCAATATTGTTGTTAAGGGTGTCAAGAGTTTTCAGCACATGACATCACGGTGCAGACGAACATTGTGACGTCATACGGACAGTTTAAAAGCCGCCCCGCTTTTGACATGCACCAAAGAGGAGCAGCGTTCTGTTATTGGTTTTCTCTTTAAAATAAGTAACTTCCACTTTCAGTGTGTACCACATCCTTAGCGCTGGCCAGACCTAACCCCCCCCCCCCCCCCCCCTCCCCCCACCAAGTGATTTTCAATTTTCACCTGTTTCGGACACTCAAAGAGTCAATGGGAAGACAGACTTTTTCTGTCCGATGAAGAGGTACAGCAGGTGGTGCATGAGTGATTACACACGCTACCAAAAGCATTTTTTTCTACAGGAATCAAAGCATTTTATCGGCGCTGGAGGACTTGCATTGAACGCAGTGGTGACTACATCGAAAAATTATACACATGTTCTTTACTTTTTCAGAATATATTCAAACACAACAACAACAAACATTTCAATTTAAGGTCTTCATTTGAAACCCACTGGTGTTTACTGTCTCCAAGCTCTTCCTCGTGTGTTCACATTCCATGAATTTCAGGACTCATAGACAGATGTCGAGAGCGGAGGACTTTGACAGATAAGCGAAGGATACGAATGACTAAAATTTCCATCCGCAGGTCCGCATGACCGAATCGATAAGAACGCGTGTTCTTAAACATCCGGTGTGCTGATGCCGAGGTAAGCGGTTCAACCCTACACCAGACAGCTGGACTAAAATGTTGACCTGTCGTCCTTGACTTGGGGACGTTAATTACAAGTACCTCTGAAGTCGGAGTGACTTAGGTTCGCTTGATGGCGAGGGACACTGTTAATAGGGAAAACTAAAACACACGCAAAATTCAGTCCATCACTACCATGAATAGTGTGTATGGACTACGCTTGAATTCAAAGCGAGCGAGCGCCAAAAAAAAAAAAAAAAATCCATCCTATACACTCAAAATTAAATAAATAAATTAGGAAGAATTTAGAAGCAACGAGAGATGCGGTTCCGGAGAAGAATGGTGCATATTCTTAGGACTGCCAAAGTAACTAACGACGATTGCCTGGAAGAGGCTAATTAATGACAGTAGAGCATTATATACAACAATAAGAAAGAGACAAACAACTTTCTTTGGTCATGTGATGGAAATAGAGGCATTGGAGAACATCGTGACAACTGGAAATATCAAAGAGGCACGTGCCGACCAAGAGAAATAATGCTGGACGGTCTAAGGCAGTGGCATGGAGGAATATCATCACCAGAGTTGATCCAGGACACCCAAGACCGAGATCTGTGGAGAGACATGAACGCCAACGCCAGCTGGCGGATACATGATAATGCTGACACACAAAAATATGCGCAAGATGTCGTTATTTCACCTCGCTGAGACGCCCACTTCTCGCGTGATGATATCTGAGATTCTCATTTAGCATTCCCTGATGGTTCGGTATTGATTATCTTCCATGTGTGAATGTCCGTTCAACGATGTGTTTGTATCTCCTTTCGCCTTTTGATCTCGCGAAAGCTCTTTGCAGCAAACTGTCTTTTTTATGCTCATCTGCCGTTGATTTTCCCGTCGTTCAATAGCCAGTTCTGCTAATGCAGGAAGCCATGTTGTGGATGAGAAGACCACCACATACCGCAGGGCTTCTACAGACATGTCTAGGCTCATTAGCTCTTATATTTCGCACAGAAAATCGTCTGTTAAGATGCGCGATTTTATTAGCAACGAAGGTATCAGAAGGAAGATGTGTGGCAGAGATTGTCAGCAGAATAGGTCAAGTAAAAGCTGCATTTCAGAATATTGTTTGTTTGTTTGTTTTCATTTCAGAACATTGTTTGTTTGTTTGTTTTCATTTCAGAACATTGTTTGTTTGTTTGTTTGTTTTCATTTGTTGGCTTTGAGCACAAGCGCAGTCTATACACGCGCTACGACTTCTAGTGCACAGGACTGATTTTTGTGTGTGGATTAGCTTTCTCTATTACCAGTGTCCCTCGCCATCAGGCCAACCCACTTCGACTTCTGAGGTAGTTGTAATTTACGTTCCCAAGTCAAGGAGGAGAAGTCAAAACTTTAGTTCAGCTGACCGGTGTAGGGGTTGAACCCGCTACCTCGGCATTAGCACACCGGAAGTTTAACAGCGAGCGCTCATATCCATTCGGTCATGGTGACCTCCATTTCAGAACATGAAATGTATCTTATGTAATACATCTCTGACATCGAATGTTAGAGAAAGGGTTAGTTACTTACTTAGCTGGTTAGTTAGCCAGTTACTTAGCTGGTTAGTTAGCCAGTTACTTAGTTGGTTAGTTAGCCAGTTACTTAGCTGGTTAGTTAGCCAGTTACTTAGCTGGTTAGTTAGCCAGTTACTTAGCTGGTTAGTTAGCCAGTTACTTAGCCAGTTACTTAGCTGGTTAGTTAGCCAGTTACTAAGCTGGTTAGTTAGCCAGCTACTTAGCTGGTTAGTTAGCCAGTTACTTAGCTGGTTAGTTAGCCAGTTACTTAGCTGGTTAGTTAGCCAGTTACTTAGCTGGTTAGTTAGCCAGTTACTTAGCTGGTTAGTTAGCCAGTTACTTAGCTGGTTAGTTAGCCAGTTACTTAGCTGGTTAGTTAGCCAGTTACTTAGCTGGTTAGTTAGCCAGTTACTTAGCTGGTTAGTTAGCCAGTTACTTAGCTGGTTAGTTAGCCAGTTACTTAGATGGTTAGTTAGCCAGTTACTTAGTTGCTTAGTTAGCCAGTTAATTAGTTAGCTATCTGTTGGTGTGTTACACTTACACTCCGGACAAGTCCATAGGTGCTCAAATCCACCCCCCCCCCCCCCGGCCCCCAATATATGCATCAGCGACCGACGGCTAATAATGCCAGTTATGTGTTGGCTGACGAGGCCCATCATTCTCTCGATGTTCATTCTCGTGTCTGGCCTTGCCAATTCTAACTTCCCAGTCTCTCTTATTCTGGACAACGAAGTGGATTCACTTGCGTCAAAGTCCCCCGCTCTCGACATCTCTCTAAACGTACTTTATTAACAGCGGATGGAACTTGTATTAAGGAAGTTAAATGTAGATTAGCCCAAGCAAAGGCAAAATCTACTGGCAATGACTACAGGCCTTCTGTAACTACATTGAAGGCGACTGTCCCAAATATTTCGCCCCGGCCTCAAAGAGTTATTCCATACACTACCCTCCCCCACTATCTTCTTGGCATTTACGCTTCTTGTTTTGAGCACTGTTTGCTGATAATGTAATGACACTTGATGACCGAAATTGGTGTCATGTAGGTCACGTGAGGTATAATGGTCTCTCTACACATGTTAAACCAGCCATTGCTAGGTTTGGGCAGGCGATAACTGCGCTGTATCTGTCTGTGTTTCCCAGGTCTTTGTTCATCTTGGAACTCGTTGTGGTCAATGACAACTGCGTAGACGATTTTGAGCGTTTTCACAATTTGTAAGATAGAAACTACAGTTCTTCTTCTTCTTATAGTCCATGCCATGTGGTGTTGGTGATCATGTCTGTCCACATCCTTCTGTCTCGTGTACTGCCAATCTTCTTATAGTCCATGCCGTGTGGTGTTGGTGATCATGTCTGTCCACAGCCTTCTGTCTCGTGTACTGCCAATCTTCTTATAGCCCATGCCGTGTGACGTTGGTGATAATGTTGGTCCACAGCCTTCTGTCTCGTGTACTGCCAGTCTTCTTATAGTCCATGCCGTGTGGTGTTAGTGATCATGTCTGTCCAAAGCCTTCTGTCTCGTGTACTGCTAGTCTTCTTATAGTCCATGCCGTGTGGTGTTGGTGATCACGTCTGTCCACGGCCTATGTCCCGTGTACTGCCAATCATTTCTGATACCGACTGTCCGCCATGCCATGATGTCAAACTGCCCAGCATCTTTTCCAACTCCAACGTTCCCGTTGTGACGACATACTCCAGCTGTTCTCTTCTCATGACATGTCCAAAAATGTGGACTATCTTGTTCTGATGCGAGTAACCATTTCTCTTTGTGGGTTAACTTCTTTCAATATATCTTCCTTGCTCTTTCTATCGGTGCAGGTTTCTCATTATTCATCTATAAAACCACATATCAGCAGCTTCCACACTTGTTTGCTAATTGTCCAGGATTCCTTTCCGTACACCAGGATTGATTCAATAGAGCTACTGAGGACTCATTCCTTCACCTCCATTGACAAAAATATGCTAGAAAATATTCTTCATCTTGTGAAATGCTGGGCTGTGCAATAAATAACAGTAATATATGGGAAGTTGCCGACAACAAGCATTATTCTAATGTGAGGAAATGCAACCTATAGACTAAATGCTATGGCAGGGAAGATCTAGACCCTAAGCCTTAGTCGGCAACTGGTCTAGGATGGAAACTCCGACAGGCGGACAGTTAAAGCATTGCTTTGCTGATCCGGCAGATTCTACAGCTGGTCTTGTTCCAGACGTATTAGTGTAAACTTTCCTCTGCAGTAAACTAGGCAGACCGAGAGAGGGATTATACTGCATGGGCAACACATGGTGTCAACAATTCAGCCCAGGCCGTCGTGTTATGGTGAGGTATAACGCCATCCCTGGCCTTACCGCCATAGGTTGTAGTTATTATGCCTGTTTCTTCAGCACAATGTAACAAACTAGCGTCTGTCAAGACGGCCAGGTGCTAGTCAGTGAGTAATGTGAGAAGTACTGGCTGAGATCTTAGGGCGTTGGCCTCTGGCTCAAAAAGTACCGGCTTCTACCTCAGCACAGGGCTGGAAGTTTTTCTAAGAGCCACAGGTTTCTAACAGTACCACACATCACGCTAATCTCCTGGGTAATGAGATCGATGCCTCACCTGCTCCAATGAGTGATGAGTGCGGAAAACAGAGGTCACGTGTGCAAGTTAAAAAATCCCACGGTAGTTTGAAATCGCAAAGAGTAGCCCGTAAGGCCTCACTCCTGGCAAAACTGTTAGGAAAAACATCTACCCACTGTAAGAAGACACCCATGGTCTTGGATGGAATCTGTCTAGAGGGAGTAAACCTGACACAAATGCATGCCCAAGTCAGACAGATTGACCACTGAGGTATGTGACTGGGTGTGAGGTGTTCCTCGCAAAACAGAACAAAGAAGAGGAAATGATAATATAAAGAGCATCAACTTCATCAAAATATCAGATGGCAGAGGATTGGAGAGTACGAACAACAACAACAACAACAACAACAACAAATCCTAATGAATTTTCTAGTGATAACAGTTTTTGAACCACTGCTTTAGTAGAACGGTTGATTTGAGTCAAGAACTTCTTGACAAGAACAGACATCACTGCACTCAGGACATTCCCATACAGGCTCCTGTCCTCATCTTCAACAATCAGCGAAGAGTCCCAGTATCAATGGTACCAGTTACAATCTGGTTATGTGTCCGTGGGTCCCTTTATCAGATTACTGAGTGTCGGCTATATCTTCTTGTCACTCCTTGCAGCGCCATTCTCTCCAGGCCGTGATGATCTGTCTGTTATTCCACTATATACACAAGATCCCAAAGGGCCCTGACCACGTCTGCTCTATCATGCACCAATACCTGACCCAGTGATGCAGACCCAGCCAATCTGTCCGCCTGCTCGTTTCCCTCCACACCAGCACGCTCTTGGAAAAAGATCCAACAAAAGCATGCTCCATATTTGTAAGAACAGCAAACATTATAAAGCGTCCATTTGCTGGGGCAGCTGCCAGAAATAGCTGAAGCCATTGAATCATTTTCTGCGAATCTGTGCACATTTTAGCAACGGCAATTTGCTAATTTGAAAATAATCTCTGTCAGATAATGGGACAATAATGTCAGCCAGAGCTCCCTGCCTGTTTCAAAATTCAGGAGCATTTTTAGATCTGATTGCACTTCGCATTTCATAAAATTATGTATTGATTAATCAATTTTAAGAATATAAGTTATACATGTACAGAGTTTCAGTGGCGTAGTGGTTAAGGCACCTGCCTCGCACACTGAAGGTTATGGGTTTGACTCCGGATGCCGTGATACAGTTCATGAGTGCAGTTTTTTTTCCCCAGAGACTTCAGGGGGTCGTCGCTGGAACTACGGAGTTCATGCTTTGTGCTGACGTTTTCGGCAGGCCGCCCTGCTGATAGAAACCGAGCCATATGGGATAAAACCTGGGGCAATGAAGTTGATCTAAGCTCTTTAAATGCCTAAAGTTATAAACGCATATTTTTGCATCTCTGCCTGCCTGTCTGTCTTTGTGATTTACTGCTGTATTAGTAAAATAGAAAATATTTCAATTGCAAAGAGAAAAATTATCCCATATGGTATCATCTGGTTTTTAAAAAATGATATCCTGGGTGGAGAAGTACTGTTAAAGTGCTACATAGAACCTGTACTTTTGTATGAACGTGAAACGTGGAAAATGAGGCTGTATAAGGAGGCCGCACTGGCTAGGAGATTTAAGGCGTTTAACATTTATCTTTTGATAGTCATGCAGTCTCTTCATCACACACACACGGGTATGCGTGGATTTATATAGTGACTTCTCGTTCAGAAAGCAATGGCAAACTACTGGACGTAAAGTTGCCTAGTAAGTCACCAGAGTGTGGCTCCATGAGCCATGAATGGGGTACAAAGAAGGGTATTTGGCAACGAAGACGAACGCTGGCGCATAGCGAAGCAACAAACACGGAGGCAACAAAGGCAATGATCAGGGAAGAAGCTGGCTTCCCATGGCCACAGGTGAGGGCATGAAGCACCGGGTGCACAAAGCTCTCCCCCACGAGTGAGAGGTCGCTTGGGAGTAGGCATTTTTTGCAGGTATGGAACAAGCACGGAAACAATGCAAGGACAACGCAAAGAACGAACGTCTTGGAACATAATTCGACCGCACGGCAGGGGAAAGACACCTGGAGTAATGACCAGTCATAATCAGTTAAGACAAGTCTAACATGTGTGTTATTTTTACTACAATAAAATGGTTGAAAGGCAAGAAAATCGACTTAATTGCGCCAGGTTTGATCCCATATGGCTCAGTCTCTTCCCACAGGGCAGCCTGCCGACAGCGTCGTGCAAAGCATGAACTCTGTAGCTACAGCAACGAGCCTCTTGTGGTCAATATGATATCATGGGAAGTGAGGTAGTGGTGGACATCATGACACTGGGCACGAAGATTGGCTATTACAACAAGAAAGAGACAAACAGTGTCCTGTGGTCATATCATGATATCATGGGAAGTGAGGCAGTGTGGGGAACATCGTAACATTGGGACAGGTCAGTGGGAGAAGTGGCACAGTTACACCGAGAGAGAGAGAGAGAGAGAGAGAGAGAGAGAGAGAGAGAGGAGGAGAAAGAGGGGAGAGAGATTGGAGAGAGAGAGAGAGGAGAGAGGGGGGAGGGGAGAGAGATGGAGAGAGAGGAGAGGGAGAGAGATTGGGGGAGAGAATAGGAGGGGTGGATAGAGAGGGTGAGAGAGAGGGAGAGAGAGAAGTATGAGAATGAGAATGAGGAGGGAGAGAGAAGGGGAGAGAGGGGGATGGAGAGAGAGGGAGAGAGAGGAAGAAAGAAAGGGAAGGAGAGAGATAGGGGAAGAGAAAGAGAGAGGGGTAGAGAAAAAGGGAGATAGAGGGAGAGACGTGGAGGGGAAGAGGAAGAGAGAGAGGGGTAGAGAAAAGGGGATAGAGAGGGAGAGAGATGGAGGGAGAGAAGAAAAAGAGAGGCAGAGAGAGACAGAAACAGAGAGAGACAGATAGAGACAGAAAGAGAGATAGAGACAGAAAGAGAGACAGAGACAGAAAGAGAGACAGAGACAGAAGAGACAGAGACAGAATGAGAAACAGAGACACACAGAGAGACACAGATGTAGATAGAGACAGATAGAGAGACAGAAAGAGACACATAGAGAGATACAGAGATATAGAGAGACAGATAGAGAGAGATGCTGCTGGTCTGAGACGGTGGCATGGAGGAATTTCATCAGCAGAGTTGATCCAGAACACCAAGGCCCGAGATCTGTGGAGAGACATGAACGCCTACTACAGTCTCCATGGCACATGATGACGATCACTCCAGTCATTATTGACATCAGGCTGTCGGGATGACTCACGCTCACTGTGACACACAACCAGCTCAACAGGGTCAAATTGTCAACAAACACACTACTGTCTACACACAGCAGTTTCGTCAACAGTTCTTAACCTTCTTGTTATTATGTCGCCGTCTGTCTGAAATTTTCAAGTTAAACGTCATAATTTGAAGTTATTTAATGTAAAACGTAAAACTTACCCGCAGATTCTGATGGCGAGAAACCAAGAACCAGAATAAACAGCAAACACGAACTCCAAGTAGAAAAACCAACAGGCATTTCTGACATTTTCAAGTATAAACAACTGCCCATTAACAAATCTCTATACCATTATTTTCACACAATCCTCTTTTCGGTAGTTTTAAAAAGTGTATTCTTGCGAATTATAAATGTATTAATAACTAAATAATTAAAAGTATATTTAAACTCGATAAAATTTCATTAAAACACAGGGGTAAGTTGTAATCCCTACACAAAAAGGCTTTACTTTATTGGTGTCTACAATTCAAAAACAGGGTAAGTAGTACTAGTAGTTACCCAGAACGGACCCTAATTACAAAGGTATATTAAAACATAAAGAAAACGAAGTTTAACTAAAGCGTTTTATGCCGGCACTAACGAGCAAATGCAATTCACACTGCCTGGCGTTGTTTGAGATAGCGAAGTTTGAGAGGACGAAAAAATCACAGAAAGCGAAACAATGCAAATACACACATTCCGCTACTGGTGGGTTTCATGTGGAATGGCGCAGAATTTTCCTGTGTTGGGGAACACGAAAAGCGAGGAGACACACCGCGCGACATGCTGCGGGGACTTGTCTGCCTGCACAGTGTGGAGAAGGTTTGGGAGCCTACTTTTAGCTTTAGCATAGCGGCAGGGAGATCTGACTAGCCGGGCTGTTGCCTGAGAGGTTATTACGTCAGCAGGGAATTTGTGTGTTTATAATTCTCATCTGCGAATAATAAAGGACCATGTTGGCAGCAAACAGCAGCCGTAAGAATAAACAACCTTTTAGGAACGTTTCTGTACATAAAGAGGGGTGTCAGACAAAGATGTGTGACATCCCGATTTATTGTCATTATCAAACAATCCGTTAGGTGCAGTCTTCACCATGAAGGTTGATTACAATGGATCTAGAGTAGGGACCTGATTCTTCCGAAGTTGGAGAGTGCCTGCCTGCACGGGGAGGAACCACCAGTCTGCACACCAATAAGCCAGACATGGGGCAACGTGTACTCACGCAAACCTTCAGGTCCTGTATGACATCACACTGATGTTGAACAACAGGATGTCTTCATCCAACATACAGGACTTCACGCTGGAGTTCACAGCCAGCGAACGCAAGCAAGCCAGCAAGCACAATGGATCTACAACACTCATTGTTTCTCTACCCTTGTTGTGGGCTCTGGAAGACTGCTGTTCGTCCATAATTTTATGTCATTCTCCCACTTGTATCGCTGTCTATCTCTTGCTCGCCTACCCTCATCTCTACCCCCCCCCCCCCCCCCCGCCAACCCTTTAGTATGATTTTTACAATCGTGCTATGTCTTAATTAACGTGAAATATTTAATGTCGGTGGCCTAGGGGTCGTGAACTCCATTTGGCAATCCCAACAAATCAGCACCGAAGACAGCTGAAGGCGACTTGCAAGTAGACCGCTTTGCGTTGGTTTTCACGTTGCGTCGATTTGTTGGTTGTCTGTGATTTTCTAGGCAATTTTACTTTTTCAGTACTTCCCCATATTCTTCTGAACGACCGGCGCTCACACAATTGTGTCCCGGCAACGCTATCTGCTCCCAAACCGCCCTCGGCTGATTATGAACCCGACATGTCGTGATTGTGAAACCGTGATCACTACGTTTAAACCACAGATGCCACAATTGATTTTAATGCCCTAGTGAAAAAACAAGGTCTTCCCTCAGTACCGTCGTCTGCCATTTCAATCCAGTATTTCACAGACGTCACTGTGAAGTACTAGATTGAATGGGTCACTGTGAAGTACTGGATTGAATGACGCATGTGAAGTACTGGATTGAATAACGTCTGTTAAGTACACATAGACGTCTTTGTGAAGTGCCGGATTGAATTACGTCTGTCAAGTGCACACAGATGTCACTGTGAAGTACTGGATTGAATGACGTCTGTGGCGCACATACAGAGACGTCACTGTGCAGTACTGGATTGAATTACGCCCGTGGCGCACACACAGAAGTCATTGTGAAGTACTGGATTGAATGACGTCTGTAGCACACACACACAGAAGTCACTGTGAAGTGCTGGATTGAATAAATCTATGAAGCGCACAATTGTGACCGTGAAGTACTGGATCGAATGACGTATGTCAAGTACACATAGACATGACTATGAAGTACTGGATTGAATGACACATGTCAAGTATACATACCCCCATTATCTAGTCTGAGAATGGAGGTGGAAGCAGTCACGACTGCGTTCCGCTGAATAGTGTAGAAAAACTGATAGATCATCGCGAGTTGAAAAGAATGGTGCTACAAGTAATGACCAGAGGATCTGGTCGACACTAAAAACTCACAGGAGAGGCCAGACAAACATATAATCAGACTGCTAATGGTACCATTAGTATTGGGACTCCTCGCTGGCTGTTGCAGATGAGGACGGAGCACATATGGGAATGTCCGAGTGCTGTGTTTGTCGGTTCTTGACTCAACTTAACTCAACAGACGTCACTGCCCGCCTATACCACTCACAAAACCCGATGGAAGACAAACTAAACACACTTGATGAGAGATCGTAATAATTGGGTATGAAAATCCACAGGAGAAAGGCAAAGGTAAAGGGAATCAACCAACCAAATGATAACCCGATCTGCCTTAGTGAAACTTTACGTGAAGAGACAGAATTGTGCACTTATTTGGGTTGCAATGTAGACAAGTCAGATCAACGTGAGATTGATCACAATGTAGACATGTCTGTTCAACATGAGATTAATTTCAATGTCCTGAAAAGGACATATAACTGTAAAAAAAAATATAACGTGGTAGCAGAACAATGAGTTAATGAATTTTTGTAGTGTATTGACAACCATCTTAGTCGCTGGTCCGTGCAGCAGCGCAGATTTAACGTCACAAATCGAATATTCTTCTTCTTCTTCTTCTTCTTCGTTCATCCGGAGTTTTTTTTCGGATGTGATTGCGTTGTGCCTGTTTACAGCAGAGCTGCGTTCTTGCGCCGTTAGGCCGACACATCCGACTTCTGCGGGCATTTGTTGACCGGGTTAACCTTCCCGGGAATCGAATATTCTATGTTTATACTTATTTTACTGTCTGCCTTTCACAAATTTCACCAAAATACGAGAAGTAGTAAGCTCTACTAAAACACGATCACAAGTTGGACGTTGCAGCCAAAGCCTTCGTCATCACACAAACAAACACACACCAATACAACTACACGAGACACTGCATCTGTTTACATGTGATGGACTTGACACGTGTGTGGTTGAATAACGCGTGCATGACTAAAGCCCAATAAATTCCACACATTTCCAAGTTCTATGAATGCTCCTCTTTTCTTAATTCTTATTTTAATATTGCTTTCTGTTCTTCCATTTTTTTCCTACATTGCTTACAGGTACCTTGCCGTCTCGACAGACGATAGTTTGTTACATTGTGCTTAAAAACATAAAAGGCATTATAAAATAACTTCTCCATAGCACAAAGCTTGGGCTGAATTGTAGAGACCATGTGTTGCCCATGTAGAATAATCCCCCTCTCAATCTGCCTAGTTTACTCCAGACGAAAGGTAACACCAATACATCTGAAACAAGACACAAGATCAGCAAAGCAATACTAATGTCACTAATGATACTCTTAACTGTCCGCTGACAGAGCTTCGTTCCTAGACCAGTTGCCGGTCAAGTTTTAGGGTCTGGTCTGTTCTGTCACAATATTTAGCCTTTAGGTTGCATTTCCTCGTCCTACGGTAATACTTGTACTCTCCCAACTGTACTCCGCCCGAAGCCGTTGGCACTATGAAGGTATCGGGTTTGGTGAGAGCAGTCCAAGAATCGGCGCTAACAGAAAGCAGGAAGCCTTGGAGATGTGGTTTTATAGAAGAATGCTGACAATTAAAAGTTAATAGGCCAGCCAAAATGAGCAACCTGGACATTTTGAGGGAAGCTAAGTCGCAAAGACAACTTATCACAAGCATAAGAAAGAAGCAGTCATCGCGCGCGTGTGCGTGTGCGTGTGCGCGCGCGCGTGTGTGCGTGAGGGGGGGGGGCATATTATGAGAAGACAGAATCTGGAACATGTCGTGATAACCGAAAAGATTTCGGAAAGAGAGATAGAGGAAGACAGCGTGAGAAGAGTCTTGAGTCCTGTGTCATGGTACGGAAGGGAGTCAACACACGAATTGAAAGGCATGATCGCATGAAAGTATACTGGCTGAAGTAGGTTGTGCCGTCTGTTGTCATACGGTTGCTCAGTCATATCTGACTAATAACTGACAACAAAATGTTAATTAATAGCATAAATATTGGCCTATTTTCACGCCATGAGAAGTATTGGATATATGGTGCGAGTGCCATGTTTTAGAGCAATCAGCACTAAATATGTTAGTTAGTTAGTCGACAGATCATCCTCGTTGCACATCGAACCATTCAGTCCATAAGTGCTCGGATCCCATCCTCAGCAAATCCCGCAGCGTGTAGCGGCTAACGACGCCAGTTCTGTGTTGGTTTATCAATCTTCTTTGGCTTCCTGCGTAGTGTTCTTGTTTGGCCACCCCTCTTTTAATTTGCTGCTCTCGCAGTCTGGCCATTGTTGTAGATTCACAGTCATCACTTGGTTCTTGCAAAAGTCTCACTTCTCGTAGAGCATTCAGAATGTCAGCCTGGTCCATGGCGCGTCCGCCCTCAACAGTAGCCTCACCTGCGAGCTTGTCAGCCCGCTCATTTCCTTGTACTCCCGCATGCCCTGGCACGAAGATGAAACTAATCTTTGCCAGCCGAGACCGCTTCAGAGGCAGCAACCATTCTCTTCGGATCGACCCCTCCTCTATCCTCTTGATCATGTTCATTGAGTCGCTAAGGAAACAAGCCCTAGTGAATGTCTGTGTCTCGAGCCATGTTATTGCTTTACTTACTGCCATGACTTCCATGGTCAGGCTACTTGTGGTTTCAGTGAAAGCACCAGAGTCCTCCTTCACAATTCTCCCTCCGGCCCGAGCTGTAAAGGCCCATGAGCTTCTCACATGTCGGACGACCGACCCATCTGTGTAGATGACCGCGTCACTGTCTAGCGAATTCTCGAAAATCAACGCTTGTACTTCAGCCTCAACAGCAGCCGGATTTTCTTGTCTGCATTTTCTATCTAGTTGGATGCAAACTGAAAAGGATGTGCAGAAGTCTGTTGGCACTTGCACCCACTCCTCGCCAGGTTCTAAGTCCTCAAGTGAACACACCTGTTGAAGAATGTCTTCAGCTTGACCCATCCACGACCGTCCTCTTTTTAACCTGCTGCCCTTCACCTTCCTAATTTCACTATGCAGTGGATGCTGTGTGTTTGCGTTAATTCTGAGGTAGGCGCGTGCCCTGCAAACTTGCATTCTCTCTTCAATGGTTGGAAAATCAAGAAGGTAGCGCATCGCCCTGCATGCTGTATCTCTTGTACATCCAAGAATAATGCGCATAGCTTCATTCTGTATCCTTTCCATCCTTTCTATCTGCTTATGGCTGACAGTCAGGATTGCCATTGCATACTCCAAAACAGACATGACCAGCCCCTCGTACAGAAGACATAGATGGCGCTGCTCACAGTTTGCTGCCGCCATCACCCGCATCGCTGCCAAACCCCGCTTGGCCTTTGTTATCACCTGGTCTATGTGCACATTATAAGCAAGGCTTCGATCAAACCGTATCCCCAGGTAATTCATTGCCTGCGTTCTTTCCACCGTCTCTGAACACAGCATTACAGTTGGTGTTGGATTGTTGACAATATGATTATTCAACGAGAACCAAGTCACTGTTGCCTTTGTTGGGTTGACCATTGCCCCAGCTTCATCACACCAAGTACTTATGCGATTGAGTTCGGTTTGTAGTTCCACAGCAACCTCCTCTCTATCCTTACCCTGACGATACACTAAAACATCATCGGCATATGACAAGTGTCCTGCCAGGTCCAGTGATCTGCTCACTGGTGATTCTCACTGTGTAGGCGTTGAACAGTACCGGAGATAATGGTGATCCCTGTGGTAGGCCAGGATATATTGTTGTTGGTTCCGAAGTCCAACTGCCACATCTAAAAACTACTTTCCGTTGGAAGAGGGCTGCAGCGATCCAACTAAGGAGGAATGGACTTACGTTTAGTTCAAGAAGCTGAAACATTAAAAAATCCAGTGGTACCCTGTTGTATGCGTCCTCAAGATCAATCGCTGCAGCAACGGTTTCAGTGCCTGAGTGGAAACCTTCATAGACATCGTGGGCAAAGACTGCTGCATTGGTCCAGGTTTCTCTTTTTGGACGGTACCCACCCAGGGTAGGTGGGAAAACACCTTGCCTCTCTAGTTGGCTTGATATTTTCCTGGCAATTACCTTCTCCAGCAGCTTGCCTATTGTATTCTGCATGGTTATAATTCGATATCCCTGAATTTTTTTGTGGTCTTTGTCAGGCTTCGGCAAGGGAATCAGATAGCTGTGTAACCATTCCTCCTTGATGCTAGCACTCCCTATACTGTTGTTGTACATGTCTGCTAGTTTCTCTAGCTCATTGTCGGTACACCTATTTATGTCGTCGTATCTTATGCCATCAGGACCTTGGAGCACTGTTTTTTGATCGTCGAAGCACAGCCTTGATTTCTTTCACTGTCACTGTGTCTTCATCCGAAGTGTTCTGGGCCTTGCATCTGTCTGAGGTGACCTCCTTGGCCAGATTCCGGCCTCCCATGTCTGTCTGGTTGCTCTGCTCAAGGTAGCGTTCAAAGAGGGCTTTGCCCTTGTCCTCGTCAGTCCTCTGCCAGATGAGGTCAGCACCTTGGAAGTCAGAAATGCTCTTATTCTTGACTACACCCCTCATGCTTTTATGTAGTCGCCAGAACAATTTCAGTGACTTGTCTGTGCTTACTCTTTGACACACCTCTGCCCATTTTTTCGCTTTTAACCACCTTGACCAGTTTTTGAAATAGCTTACTTTTGTGTGCATCTCTCTTTCTAAGTGCAAGCAGGGACTAGGATGACCAGCTCTGTTCTTCTTGGCATTTTGCCATCTCCTTACAGCACTACGCTTATCCACCCAAGCCTTCTCCACCTCGAAACTCCACCACGGTGGCTGCTCCCAGCTTTTTTTCCTTTTCTTCCTGCCCTGAAACGTTCTGCGCTTGTCACGTCTTATTTTACTCACCACATCTTGCCCTGTACTGTCATACTGGAACGTCTTTACCTTTAGCTTGTGCTGCCTGGTTCTGCCTTTCTCCACCAATATGCTGCATGGGTGGTGGTCGCTGCCATGGTGTCCTAGGACACCCCATCTACACACTGTAGTGAGTGAAGGTGAAACTAGCGCCAGATCAATAGTACTGTCCTCATCGCCTGGACGGCTTGCTGTCCTGGTGACACAGCCACTGTTGATACAAACCAGGTCGATGGTTTCCAGTGCAGTCTCGAGCTCCTCCCCTTGTGTATTGGAGGAAGTGTTTCCCCATGATCTGCCTTTAGCGTTGAAGTCACCACAGAAAATAACATTTCTCTCGTGGCCTAATATGCCACTTAAGCACTGCCACTTCTGGGCGTCCACACTCGCATTGCGGGCATAAACATTAACCAACACGAATGGTATTCTGGAATGAACTCTCAACGCCTGTATTTGTATATCGTCACTGTTCCAACTGGACATGTCTAGCTCTGACGCCACCATGCTGTCGCGAACGAGAATCGCCGTTCCCAGATGTCGTCTGTTATAGCACTAAATATGTGCTATTTATCAATCTAATTCTCATCTATTTCCCGGAAACATTTTGCAGCCACCAGTACCGGAAACAGACAAGGTGTAGCAGTAGAAAATCACCACTTGTGTGGACAACATAACAGTTGACTCAGGTCAAGGTTCAGGACTTTCTTATACTGCTCACTTGTATCAGATTGTGGTGACTGATAGTTGGCGTTGATACAGTCTCTCAGGTCAGGCGGAATGTATAGCGCAGTTGGAAGTACACATGAATAAGTTTTTATGTGTTAATGATGTATACAACAAGACCGACAATACAAACACATCATACAACAACAATAAATACGCATTATATTTCGGTCCATCTTTCTTTAGGGCCTTTTTACCTTTATTTGATTAGTAAAAATTTGGTAAGATACTAGTAGTAGTAGTAGTAGTAGTCTTGCCTTCAATCTCTGAACCTTGTAGAGGCCGTCATCTGAGCGTGAGTGAATGTATTGTATATACCACCATCCTGATCACGAAAGGCACATTTCAAGACAGCGTGAGAAGAGAAATTAAAAGTATATCCCAAAGGGTTAGGGAAAGTAAACAACCTTGCTAAACTCCACTCATGATTTCAAACTCTTCTGAAAATGCACCATCAACCTTGATTATGCCCTTCATGTCTGCGTGGAATATAGAAATTTACCTGTTGTGGGAAAATAGTTGGCAAGTGAGGCACAGGAAGACAGAGGAAGATGTATTTTGAAAGCTTCAACAGCTGGGCAACAGCTTCATAAAATCATCAGATGGCAGAGACGATCGGAGATACATGGCCACAGATGTCTGCTCCAAACACCAGAAGAAAAACGAACAAACAAACTGTATATTCAATTATCTATTGCGCATAATACATTCACATAGAATAAAAAAAAACATTGTCAAATTACTGCTGCAAACATAAATCATGCATATTACTATGTTATGAGACAGTTAGGCAGACAGGCACGCACATTGACACTCACACATGTATAAACACAAACATACATACCTACATACACACATTCATACCTACATACATTTATACATACATACATACATCATTTACACAAATACCACAGTTATACACACACTCAGTAACACACAAACATACATCCAGTCACACACGCATACACCCATTTACAATCACAAACACAATAACAAATATTTACACAGACACATAACATACCATTACATACATTCTCTCTCTCTCTCTGTGTCTCTGTCTCTCTCTCACTCTCTTTCTCTGTCTCTGTGTCTGTCTGTCTGTCTGTCTGTCTGTCTGTCTGTCTGTCTGTCTGTCTGTCTGTCTCTCTCTCTCTCTCTCTCTCTCTCTCTCTCTCTCTCTCTCTCTCTCTCTCTCTCTCTCTCTCTCTCTCTCTCTCTTTTTCTCTCTCTCTCTCTTTCTCTCTCTCTCTCTCTTTCTCTCTCTCTTTCTCTCTCTCATATCCAAATTTATTCATAAAGCAAAGCATACACATACGCTCTTTCACACACACATAATAAACACATACACTCTCCTGCCACTCTCCCACCACACACACACACACTTACCCACCCACATGCAAGATGCATACACATATTTTGTGATGACCAAACTCAATCTAGCCTGATCTGATGTTTGTTATCAAATAACTCACTGAGGACTGGAAAGTTCAATGGTAGAAGAAGGCAGGGGCTGGCAGACTGAGAGAAATGATGCCGGATGGACTGGGTTGGTGGCAGGGGCAGACAGACAGAGAGGTGATGCCGGATGGATTGGGTCGGTGACAGTGACAGTCTGAGAGAAATTATGCTGGATGGACTGGGTCAAGGGCAGGCAGACTGAGTGAAATGATGCCGGATGGACTGGGTCGGTGGCAGGGGCAGACAGATTGAGAGAGATGATGATGGATGGAATGGTCGGTGGCAGGGGCAGACAGACAGAGAGATGATGCTGGAAGAACTTGGTCAGTAGCAGGGGCAGACAGACTGAGAGAGATGATGTCGGGTGTACTGGGTCGGTGGCAGGGGCAGACAGACTGAGAGAAATGATGCTGGATGTACCGGGTCAGTGGCAGGGGCAGACAGACTGAGAGAGATGATGCTGGATGTACCGGGTCAGTGGCAGGGGCATACAGACAGAGAGATTATGCTGGTCCCCGCCATGGGTTGTAGTTTTTATGTCTTTGTTTAAGCACAATGTAACAAATTATCATCTGTTACAACATCAAGGTGCCAGATTGCGCATGTCTTGTCCCCTTATAGAGGTAGAAGGACTTGGTGTTCCAGCGACCCCTAGAGCTACGCCCACGGTCAAGCAGCTTCTGGCAGGGTCTTCTGTGTCAGACAGGGCAAGGGATTAGAACCAGATGAAGTGAGACACACACCTGCTGCCTTGTAGGGCAACTGAGAGGACAGTCAAAGGCTAGGGAAAGCAAACAAGAACAAATGCTAGTCGAAGTCAGATGTACAGAGCCATAGGCATGAGGAAACTGTCCACTCAATATTCACCAAGTGATGATGTATGTGCATGTCTTTGTAGATTTCCAAAATGAATTACTATAAACGTGTTTGTTACATGTACATATCTTTGTATATTTCCAATATAAGTGAGTATAAACATGTATGTTTTATATGCATGTCTTCGTAGGTTTCCAAGATGGCTGGGAGAGGTTTAGTTGAGGGTGAATGTGGAGGTCCTAACTCTCTGGTCAAGCTAACATCCCACTTCATTCAGGACAGAGGATTAAAACAGGTAAAATTACCTGACAATCATTCCAAGTGTATTGATGTTACCTTTCCTCTGGAGTAAACTAGGCAGGCCGAGAGAGAGAGATCATGCTGCATGGGCAACACATGGTCTCTCCAATCCAGCCCAGGCTTTGAGTTATGGAGAGGTATAACTTCATCCCTGGTTGCTGCTATGAGTTATTATGCCTTCTTGAAGCACAATGCAAGAAACTATCATCTTGATTCTTGATAGCAGGCAGGCTTGCCATTATACTGGATGCAATTGAATAAATGAGTCACCAAAGGTAATTGACACAAGATGATTAACAGAATTGAGATTCAACAAGACATATTGCAGTAGCGACCCTTCTTCTGGGTGTGAATAAGGGACCCCTTGAGTTTGAAGAGGTGAGCCGTGGCTGAGATGTTGCAGTAGTGACCCTCCTTCTGGATGTGGATAAGGGACTCCTCGAGTGTGGAGAAGGGAGCTGTGGCTGAGATATTGCAGTAGCGATCCGCCTTCTGGGTGCGGATAAGGGACTCCTCCAGTGTGGCGAAGGGAGCCATGGCTGAGATGTTGTAGTGTTTGCTTCATGCTCAGAAGGTCGGGTTCGATCCCAGCATGGGATTGGGGACTTTTCCAAGAACCATTTATCATCATCTCGTCTTGTTCCTCTTGTATCTTGCAGTATCGAGGTGAAGTATAAACAGTGGGAGAGTGCCCATTTATGGGCTTCATGTATTGAGATTCCCATGGACTCTGCTATTCCCTCTGCCCATTGTTTACATGGTTGGTCTCTTCTTCTGGTTCCATGTGGTCTATAAATCATTGCTTATTGTGGTATACTGTTAGTTGGTAACCTGGTTAAGTGGCCATATCATTTGACTTGCTGCCTTCTAATAAAATTTAGCTCTGCTATAAACCCCACTGTAGTCCTGATTTCTTCATTTCTGATTTTCTCCCTTCTTGATACATTGAGTATTATTCTCAGGAATCTCATTTCTGTTGTTGTGATTTTTCTTTTCTCTTTTTCTGTCATTGTCCAGATTTGGCTTTGGTAGCATTAGAGTTGGTAGGAAGATTGTGTTGTAAAGTGCTTTCTTGGTATCTATTGATACATGTTTGTTCTTTAGTATTGGTGCTATTTATCCAATAAGTTGGTTTGCCTTATTGCATCTATTTTCGATCTCATCTTCTGATTTGCCATTTGATGATATTATACTTCCTAGGTACTTGAAGCTCTTTACTTTTTTCAGGGGTGTTCTTTTAGATGATTCTTTGTTGTTTTTTCAAAACCATGTTGAAAATACCGGTTCTCGTCAGTCACTGAAATCATGAATAGTCTAAACAAAGTAAGGTACATAACATGAAAATTAGCACCAGTAAAACAGGTCATGACTCAAAGAACCATTATTACCTAATAATATCAAGTCCACCTGATCTCTTGGGTGGGAGATCAGACGGCTATTCTTCTCAGATAAAGATGAAAAATAGGAAGGTCCATGTGCCAGTTGTAGTTATTATGTCTTATTGAAGCACATTGTAACAAACTTATCATCTGTCAAGACGGCCAGGTGTCAATGAATGTGCCAATTAAGCACATTAAAAATCCCGCAGCAGTTGGAAATGACAAAAAGTAGGCCATCAGACAGCTACCCTGGAAGAATTATTAGGAAAGAAAACCCATCCATGTGTAGACAGAGGCCATGACCTTGGATGGAATCTGTCTGGAGGAAGTTTTAGAAAAAAGTTAGTTGCATGTCCTTTATAGGACGTCACAGTCAACCCCAGCATTTTTTGGCTGTTTGTGATTTCTTGGCAAGTTTACATTCAGTAGTTTGCCAATGCTTTCTTAACGACTGACACTCATACCATTTTTAAAAAAACCAGCGCAAAGCGTGCTACCAAATTGCCCGCAGCTGTGTTTCGAACACAGTATGCAGGATTACGAACTGCATCCATATCCCCTTCACCACGGAGCCGGCAGAGGAAGTAAACTTTATGTAAATGCATGTTGAAGTCAGACACACTGACCTTCGAGGTACATAAATAGGTGTGACGCAATTCCATTGAATCAGGACAATGTGGAGGTCTTGCTTTAGTATTATTAGTAGTATAGAATATTTTAGTGCATGGTTGATGATGAAATTAAATCTTTATTATGATGCGCAGATGAATTTCATGATCGAATAAATGTATATTGGATTATCACTGCAGTTCTGAGATATTTGGAGTTTATATACTTACGTTAGGAGGCTGCAAGAATGATTTAATGAGAATGAAATATGGTAGTTTCCTGACAGATATGATGGGGGTTCTTCCTAATATTCACATATTTGTATTCTTTGGTTTCAGGAAGCTTATGGAGCAGCAAACAGGTTCCCACCACCAAAACCTTATGAGGTTTGTTCGTACTCATGGTGCAATTTAAATATTCAGTTGTCATGATGCTTCTGAGGTTAATTGTTATGTCCCTTTAGTCCTGATAACATTCCTGATAGTATATCTTCCTGAAGTCACCACATAACAGCTTTGGTCTGTTATACTTTAGCGTTTTAAAAGTTCATTCCTGTGCTCATTTCTTCAATCACATAGAGTATTGGCAGATCTTAAAGTGAAATTCAGCATGTCCAAATTGATAAGAGTGCTCATTCTGAACTTGATGACAACTGGCAAGATTGAAGGAAAAAGAACAAAGGGAATACAGATAAGTAAATATCTGGATGGCTTGGCCATGTTGCATGGTTGAGACAAGAACACAATGCTGATCCATGAGTCCGGTGATTGTGTGTGAGGTGACAAAACATGTTTGTCAGCATGGCACATGATGATGATATAGAACAAGCAAAATCTGCAGTTCAGAAGATAAAAAAAGGGAGTAAAGACTAGAGAATTGACTTCATTGCACCAGGTTATTTCCCATATGGCTTTGATCTTATTTCCGTAGAGTGACCTGCCAAATGCATCGCACAGAGCATGATTACTGTAGCTCTTGTAACGACCCCCAAGGATCTAAATATAATTGAACATATAAACCAAATGATGGAATCCAAAAACAAACCTTGTAGCAGGTGACGTGATTATTTCGCCACGGAGATTCCTGTTTCAGAAGTTGAAAAGTATCTTATGTCAAAAGTCACTTTCATTGAATGTCAGTTGAGTTGAGTTGAGTCAAGAACCGACATCACAACACTCAGGACATTCCCATACGTGCTCCATTCTCACCTGCAATGGTCAGCGAAGAGTCCCAATACTAATGATACCAGTATCAGTCTGATTATGTGTCCGTCTGGCCTTTCCTTGGATAATGAGTTGTCGATCAGATCCTCTGGTCACTCCCTGCAGCACCATTCTCTCCAGGCCATGATGATCTATCTATTCTTCCGCACTATACACAAGATCCCAAATTGCCCCGACCATGACTACCTTATCATACACCAATACTCCACCCAGCGGTGCAGACCCAACCAATCTGTCCGCCTGCTCGTTTCCCACCACACCAGCTTGTCCTGGGGGGAAAATCCAACAGATGCTCTCAATTTTTTATTGTTGAATTGAAGTCTGCCACTTCATTGAATGTCAGAAAGAGAGTCATCATCATCATCCATTGTCTTGCTGGCTGGCGTGGGCGATCATACCTCTCCACAAATTGCGATCAATTTGTGTGTTGACTCCATTCCATGCCATGACACAAGACTGTCAAGAATTTTCTCACGCTGTCTTCCTCTGTCTATTTTTCCACAAATCTTTCAGGTTGTCACAACATGTTCCAGTTTTTGTCTTCTCATAATGTGGCCAAAAAATTATGACTGCTTCTTTCTGATGTTTGTGATAAGTTGTCTTTGTGACTCAGCTTCCCTTAGAACGTCCAGATTGCTCATTTTGGCTGTCCAATTAATGTTCAACATTCTTCTATAAAACCACATCTCCAAGGCTTCTAGGGATTTTTTTCACCTGTTTACCGAATGATAAAATTGGTTTATGTAACATGCAAGAACTCTTTTTTCTAACTTTCAAGGACAATGACTTATTGCACAAAATGTTCTATGGAACCTGTCCTGCTGTATGGAAGTGGATCATGGAACGTGAACGAGCAAATTAGGAAGAGCTTGGAGGCAGCAGAGATGTGGCTTCTGAAACGAATGCTGCAAATATCTTGGATGGCCATAGTAACTAACAATGATTGCCTGGAAGAGGCTAAGGAAAGGAGAATGGGAGATGTTGGAGAGACATAATTAGACGACTTCTGAATAGAGTCCCCGGAGGTGTCGATATACAGAAGAATATATCTTATTTAATGGAAACAAAAACAATCAAATGTAGAGGTTCTAGAAAAACTTGGAATGAAAAGAGAGTCGATGAAACAAATTAAAAAAAGAGGCAAGTGAAATATTTTGGCCATGTTGAAAGACATAACACTCCTATAAAAACCAAACCGGAGGGTAAGGTTGAAGGCAAGCGAGCAAGCTGTAGACAATGATACAAATGGGAAGATAACATCAAGAGATCATTAGTTGACAGAATGTACAATCAAGGTGAGAGACAAGACAGTGTTGGAGACCCATTGCAGAGAACCTTCATTATGGGGATGGCACCTGATTGATTGATTGATCAGAATGATGGCTGAGCTAATGAATGAATGAATGAATGAATGAATGAATGTTCACGTTCAAATATGGCATCATGGCAAACTTAATATTTTAAAATTTAATTTAATTTGTTTGTTTGGTAATTCAAGTATAAACGCCAAAGATTCTATTGTAGCATGGTGTTTCTGAAGTAATTTGTTAGTTGTTCAAGCATTCAGACAGACTTTAGCTTCAAATATTTGCTTGTTGTGTCGACAGGTGCACAGACCTCTTGCTCAGGCATCAACAGATGAGGTGAGGGTTGTTCGACTGTCTGATTGGTTATATTTGTTGTTCTCGTTGCTTGTTATGATGATGTTGTTGTTTTTATTGCTTGTGATGTTGTTGTTTCTGATGATGATGTGGTTATTGTTGTTGTTGCTTGTGATGATATTGTTTCTTTCTTCTTGTTCTTCTTATTTTTCTTGTGTTATTTATGTATTTTCGGTACTTCATTTTTAATTAACTGCAAACAAAACCGCATAGTTATTTTTAGCACTGACCTAGATCTGGTAGAATCATCGATTTTCGAAATGGGGATATCGGGATTCACTTCGTGGTCAGTCGACAAGTGTGTTTGCAGCAAGATGTACCCCGAACCACATGTCATTGTCTTCGCAAACTGTCTCCCAGATACGTCAAAGATGAGCGCAGACAGATGGAACATACGCAAGATAAGATTAGTAGCACAAGATATGGATATACACTCCGACGACAGTGAGGGCCCTCCGAACCCAGAAACATTTATTACATCCATTGATTGGTCTAGCAGTCCACGACACACTCAACCAGAAGTGATCGACAACACATTCAATTTATATGGTTCTTTATTTTAATAAATACGTTACACAATAGCACTTGCTTGCCTTCTACTTACGAAAGCAATTATATGTTAGTTAGTTAGTCGCAGTTCCAACTTCACAGCAACGGGTCGTCCCCATTATGCTCCGTTCCTGTGTCAGTGAATATCACACAAAAATGTGGAAAGGACAGGAGTCTCGACAAACAACATCCCGCACAGATCTCTGTGCATAATGCCGCCGCCAGAATGTCAACACAAAAGGCCCCCAAAAAACATCCAGTTCATTTCTGATGGAATCAGCAGTCATTTTCCCATCAGGATGTTTCCTAGATATTCACCCACACAGTCCACGAAATACAGTTCATCGTCGACGGTAGTGGCAGTCAACCAGAAGCCCAGCAGCCACGCATTTCTGCATAAGGCAAAAACCGGTCAACTCTGGGACATAGCCATCCGCCATCGCTCCGAACATGCAGTCATGTTCCAAAAAACCTCGGGCAGATTAAAAAGCATTTCACACAACCCTCACAGCTCACAGTGTCACGCCACGCACTCACTCAGTAGCAGGGCGACGGAACCATCAAGCCTCCTTAGTCGCCTCATACGACATGCGTGGTTGGCTACAGTGTTGCTATTCTTTGCTTCCCTTATGGGCCCCGGCAACATACGGGAGAAGCAATTATATGTCTGCAACGGTAATTAATATCTACACACCTCTACACCCACTATGGAATTATCCCGATCTCACATGATTTCCCGGGAACTCCCGAAATTCCTTTGTTTGCGGTGAATTAAAAATGAAGTTCCATATTTTCTCCTGTTGTTGCTTCTACTCTTCTTGTCATTATGGTTGTTGGTGATGTATATCTTTATTGTTGTTTTAAGGGGGGCTTCACATGAAAACCTTAAAAGTGTGATAGAAATTAAAATAACCATGCCATTGTCTCGTAACCTGTCAATATTATTGTTAAGGATGTCAACAGTGTTAAGCGTGTGGCATCACAATGCAATGGACACGGTGACGTCATAAGAACAGTTTAAAGATGGTGGCCCCACTTTAGACATGCACTAATAAGGAGCTTCGTTTAATGTGATTTCTGTGACAGACTGTTCACGACCTCTCAGGCATACCGAGTAGCGACCAAGAATTTGTTTCTACAGGAATCCAAGGACTTTATTGGCACTGGAGGACGTGCATTTAACACAGTGGTAACTACATAGAAAAATGATACATTTGTTCTGTACTTTTCAGAATATATTCACACACACAAAAAACATTAAAGGTTTCCACTTGAAACCCCCTCGTATTATATATGTTATTATTGGTGTAGGGACTAAACCCACTACCTTGCCATCAGCTCACTGGAAGTTTAGGAGCAAGCTGTCTTATCCATCCAGCAGTGCTGACACTACCCTGGCATAAACGTTAAAGCCAGGAACAAATCTTCACCTGGGTCAATAGTGCTCTAGAAGTGGGCGGCATCTGCTTAGAGGATGTAAACTTATACATCCGGCGGTGCTGACACTACCCTGACATAAATGTTAAAGCCAGGAACAAATCTTCACCTGGGTCAATAGTGCTCTAGAAGTTGGCGGCATCTGCCTAGAGGATATAAACTTATCCATCCGGCCATGCTAACACTACCCTGGCAACAACGAACACATCTTCACCTGGGTCAATAGTGCTCTAGAAGTGGGTGGCATCTGGTTAGAGGATATAAACTTCACCAAATGCAAGCTGGAATCTGACTCTGACTTAAAGAGGTGCAAATTTGGTGACTCACTAACCTCTGACTTAAAGAGATGCATAATTTGGTGACTTACTGACCTCTGACTTAAAGAGATGCATAATTTGGTGACTTACTGACCTCTGACTTAAAGAGATGCATAATTTGGTGACTCACTGACCTCTGACTTAAAGAGACACATAATTTGGTAACTCACTGACCTCTGACTTAAAGAGACGCATAATTTGGTAACTCACTGACCTCTGACTTAAAGCGATGCATAATTTGGTGACTCACTGACCTCTGACTTAAAGAGGTGCACATTTTGTGACTCACTGACCTCTGACTTAAAGAGACGCATAATTTGGTGACTAACTGACCTCTGTCTTAAAGAGACGCATAATTTGGTGACTCACTGACCTCTAGAGGTGCACATTTTGTGACTCGCTGACCTCTGACTTAAAGAGACGCATAATTTGGTGACTAACTGACCTCTGACTTAAAGAGACACATAATTTGGTGACATCCTCTTGAAAGTGGACTGACTTTTCTATTCATCTTTTGATGCGATCCTTTTGCCCTCAGTATGTTAGTTTTCTTGTTCCTTTTCTGATTGTCCATAGCAGTCAACAGGGTCAAAAGAATAAGACCACTTGCTCTTAAACTTCCAGTGCCCTGATATTGGGGTAAGGGGTTCAACCTCTACATCAGCAATAAGTTGGACTTCAATTGTGACTTCTCGTTCAGAAGGCAATGGCAAACTGCAGAACGTAAATTTGTCTAGAAAATCAATCTGGAGATGAATGAAAGGTTCTACGTTTATTATAGTCCTTACCTTAAGGCAGTGGTCATTATATTTCTCCACAGCCTCCTTTCACGCATATTTTGAGTAGTTCCCGATGCATTGCTTCTCCATATCTTGATGTCAAGATGCCCATATCTTCTCTCCAGGTGTTCTCCAACCTTTGTGTTGGTGCAGCATTTTCCAGTTTACCCCTTTTCATGACCCTAGTTTGTGGGTTGTTTACTTCTTATATGAATAATTGTTTCTCTTCATGAATTTGTTTCTTTCAAGATGTCTTTAAGGCTCATTAGTTATCTTTATTCTTTAATTCTTTTACCAGGTAACAAATTGTGGTTTTGTCAGTCGAAGAGTTCTTTTACTTTCTTTATTTTGTAAAAAAATGTTTTTTTATGTGTGTTGCTCGCTTTGAACTCAGGCGTAGTCTATACACATACTACTACCACTAGAAGTTGCCACTGCTGAAGAGTAAACTAGACTGATTTTGCATGTGGATGAGCTTTTCCTATTACCAGTGTCTCTTTCTATCAGGCGAACCCGCTCCGACTTGTGAGGTACTTGTAATTTATTCCCCCAAATCAAGGATGAGAAGTTAACATTTTAGCCCAACTGACCTGTGTAAGGGTTGAACTCACTACTTCACCATCAGCATACTGAAAGTGTAAGAGCAAACTCTCTTATTCATAATGCCCTTATTTTGTTAAATGAAACTTCTAGTTCAGATTCTATACTATTTCTAGCTGGTTGGCGAGTTTCTGTCCAGTCATCACACAGCCATGGCACCTCAGACGTTCCACATGGGCAGCCTTCTTCAAGAGATGAGGGAGATTGAGGGAGCAGAGATGATATATGCACCACAGAGAGGTGAGGCACTGGTTGCAAGCAGCTCAGATTGTGACATGATTGGATAGATTTCCTCAGGCATTCAAAATCTGGTTAAATTTTCAGTGAATATAATATAATTCTCTACAATATTATACTAGGGGAATTCACATGAAAACTTTAAAAGTATGATAGAAATTATAACAACCATACCAGTGTCTTGTAACCTGTCAGTATTCTTGTTAAGGATGTCAAGAGGGTTAAGCATGTAACTTCACGGTACAGATGAACACGGTGACGTCACAAGGGTAGTTTAAAGATGGCCACTTCACTTTTGACATGCACCAACCATATTTTTTTATCAGTGAAGGGGGGTTAAACGTATAGACATTCACCGGCGAATAAAGGTCCAGTACGGTGATGCATGCCTGTCAGCCCAGCAAGTTTATTAGTGGTGTGGGAAGTTTAAAAATGACATGACTTCTGTGACGGACTTTTCAGTCCGATGAAGAGGTACAGCAGGTGGTGCGTAAGTGGTTACACAGACAACCAAGATAATCTTTTTCTACAGGAATCCAAGCACTTTATCAGCACTGGATGACTTGCATTGAACGCAGTGGTGTCTACATTGACAAATGATACATTTGTTCTGTACTTTTTCAGAATGTATTCATCAAAACAATATAAAACTTTGAAGATGTTTATTTGAAGCCCCCTTGTAGTTTATTACTGAGGATACACATCCAAACAACCTCCCTAGCCATCTGAGCCACTCGCCCTTACTTAACGTTCTCAGAGTTCTAATACATTTTTCACTATGGACCGAGTGCTTGGTGGCCCTTAACACTCTGAATGTACAGTCTAATGCGTAGTATGCTTTAGACACACTACAATCTCTCTCTCTCTCTCTCTCTCTCTCTCTCTCTCTCTCTCTCTATCCGTCTCATCTCTCTCTCTCTCTCTCTTCTCTCCTCTCTCTCTCTCTCTCTCTCTCTCCCCCCCCCCCCCTCTCCTCTCTCTCTCTCTCTCTCTCTCTCTCTCTCTCTCTCTCTCTCTCTCTCTCTCTCTCTCTCTCTCTCTCTCTCTCTCTCTCTCTCTCTCTCTTGCGCGCACGCACGTGAAACCTAGTGCGGTAATAAACTCTGGTATGCAATCGTCATCATCTGTACAAGGAGGTGGAACTCACTTTAGGGGTACTGCTGCTGACAATCAGTGTAAAGTTTGTGGAGATATATTCCTTGTGTGTCTGCTTGCATCTACCGTGTAATCTCTCTAAAGATATATTCCTTGCGTGTCTGCTTGTGTCTACCGTGTAATCTCTCTAAAGATATATTGCTTGTGTGTCTGCTTGTGTCTACCGTGTAATCTCTCTAAAGATATATTCCTTGCGTGTCTGCTTGTGTCTACCGTGTAATCTCTCTAAAGATATATTCCTTGAGTGTCTGCTTGTGTCTACCGTGTAATCTCTCTAAAGATATATTGCTTGTGTGTCTGCTTGTGTCTACCGTGTAATCTCTCTAAAGATATATTCCTTGCGTGTCTGCTTGTGTCTACCGTGTAATCTCTCTAAAGATATATTCCTTGCGTGTCTGCTTGTGTCTACCGTGTAATCTCTCTATATTCCTTGCGTGTCTGCTTGTGTCTACCATGTAATCTCTCTATATTCCTTGTGTGTCTGCTTGTGTCTACTGTGTAATCTCTCTATATTCCTTGCGTGTCTGCTTGTGTCTACCATGTAATCTCTCTATATTCCTTGCGAGTCTGCTTGTGTCTACCGTGTAATCTCTCTATATTCCTTGCGTGTCTGCTTGTGTCTACTGTGTAATATCTCTATATTCCTTGCGTGTCTGCTTGTGTCTACCGTGTAATCTCTCTATATTCCTTGCATGTCTGCTTGTGTCTACCATGTAATCTCTCTATATTCCTTGCGTGTCTGCTTGTGTCTACCGTGTAATCTCTCTATATTCCTTGTGTGTCTGCTTGTGTCTACTGTGTAATCTCTCTAAAGATATATTCCTTGCGTGTCTGCTTGTGTCTACTGTGTAATCTCTCTAAAGATATATTCCTTGTGTGTCTGCTTGTGTCTACCGTGTAATCTCTCTAAAGATATATTCCTTGCATGTCTGCTTGTGTCTACCATGTAATCTCTCTAAAGATATATTCCTTGCGTGTCTGCTTGTGTCTACCATGTAATCTCTCTATATTCCTTGCGTGTCTGCTTGTGTCTACCATGTAATCTCTCTATATTCCTTGTGTGTCTGCTTGTGTCTACTGTGTAATCTCTCTAAAGATATATTCCTTGCTTGTCTGCTTGTGTCTACCGTGTAATCTCTCTAAAGATATATTCCTTGCGTGTCTGCTTGTGCCTACCGTGTAATCTCTCTAAAGATATATTCCTTGTGTGTCTGCTTGTGTCTACCGTGTAATCTCTCTAAAGATATATTCCTTGCGTGTCTGCTTGTGTCTACCATGTAATCTCTCTAAAGATATATTCCTTGTGTGTCTGCTTGTGTCTACCATGTAATCTCTCTAAAGATATATTCCTTGTGTGTCTGCTTGTGTCTACCGTGTAATCTCTCTAAAGATATATTCCTTGTGTGTCTGCTTGTGTCTACCGTGTAATCTCTCTAAAGATATATTCCTTGTGTGTCTGCTTGTGTCTACCGTGTAATCTCTCTAAAGATATATTCCTTGCGTGTCTGCTTGTGTCTACCGTGTAATCTCTCTAAAGATATATTTCTTGTGTGTCTGCTTGTGTCTACCGTGTAATCTCTGTAAAGATATATTCCTTGCGTGTCTGCTTGTGTCTACCATGTAATCTCTGTGAAGATATATTCCTTGAGTGTCTGCTTGTGTCTACATGTAATCTCTCTAAAGATATATTCCTTGCGTGTCTGCTTGTGTCTACCGTGTAATGTCTCTATATTCCTTGCGTGTCTGCTTGTGTCTACCGTGTAATCTCTCTAAAGATATATTCCTTTCATGTCTGCTTGTGTCTACCATGTAATCTCTCTATATTCCTTGCGTGTTTGCTTGTGTCTACCGTGTAATCTCTCTATATTCCTTACGTGTCTGCTTGTGTCTAATGTGTAATCTCTCTAACGATATATTTCTTGCGTGTCTGCTTGTGTCTACCGTGTAATCTCTCTAAAGATATATTCCTTGCGTGTCTGCTTGTGTCTACCGTGTAATCTCTCTAAAGATATATTCCTTGCGTGTCTGCTTGTGTCTACCGTGTAATCTCTCTATATTCCTTGCGTGTCTGCTTGTGTCTACCGTGTAATCTCTCTATATTCCTTGCTTGTCTGCTTGTGTCTACCGTGTAATCTCTCTATATTCCTTGCGTGTCTGCTTGTGTCTGCCGTGTAATCTCTCTATATTCCTTGTGTGTCTGCTTGTGTCTACTGTGTAATCTCTGTAAAGATATATTCCTTGAGTGTCTGCTTGTGTCTACATGTAATCTCTCTAAAGATATATTCCTTGCGTGTCTGCTTGTGTCTACCGTGTAATCTCTCTATATTCCTTGCATGTCTGCTTGTGTCTACCATGTAATCTCTCTATATTCCTTGCGTGTCTGCTTGTGTCTACCGTGTAATCTCTCTAAAGATATATTCCTTACGTGTCTGCTTGTGTCTACCCTGTAATCTCTCTAAAGATATATTCCTTGCGTGTCTGCTTGTGTCTACCGTGTAATCTCTCTATATTCCTTGCGTGTCTGCTTGTGTCTACCGTGTAATCTCTCTATATTCCTTGCGTGTCTGCTTGTGTCTGCCGTGTAATCTCTCTATATTCCTTGCGTGTCTGCTTGTGTCTACCGTGTAATCTCTCTATATTCCTTGCGTGTCTGCTTGTGTCTACCATGTAATCTCTCTATATTCCTTGCGTGTCTGCTTGTGTCTACCGTGTAATCTCTCTATATTCTTGTGTGTCTGCTTGTGTCTACTGTGTAATCTCTGTAAAGATATATTCCTTGAGTGTCTGCTTGTGTCTACATGTAATCTCTCTAAAGATATATTCCTTGCGTGTCTGCTTGTGTCTACCGTGTAATCTCTCTATATTCCTTGCATGTCTGCTTGTGTCTACCATGTAATCTCTCTATATTCCTTGCGTGTCTGCTTGTGTCTACCGTGTAATCTCTCTATATTCCTTGCGTGTCTGCTTGTGTCTACCCTGTAATCTCTCTATATTCCTTGCGTGTCTGCTTGTGTCTACTGTGTAATCTCTCTATATTCCTTGCGTGTCTGCTTGTGTCTACCGTGTAATCTCTCTATATTCCTTGCGTGTCTGCTTGTGTCTACGTGTAATCTCTCTATATTCCTTGTGTGTCTACTGTGTAATCTCTCTATATTCCTTGCGTGTCTGCTTGTGTCAACCGTGTAATCTCTCTATATTCCTTACGTGTTTGCTTGTGTCTACCATGTAATCTCTCTAAAGATATATTCCTTGCATGTCTGCTTGTGTCTACCGTGTAATCTCTCTAAAGATATATTCCTTGTGTGTCTGCTTGTGTCTACCATGTAATCTCTCTAAAGATATGTTTCTTGCATGTCTGCTTGTGTCTACCGTGTAATCTCTCTAACTTGTGTGATTTCTATAACATGTATAACTTGTCACTGAAAATATTCTTGTCGCCAGGCTGCCTGTGCCTGAATGACACGTATTTTCCATTCACTTTTGGAGCAACCGAATATCAGAGCTTCTTGTGTATTCCTGAGATGTGGTCAGTAGAGCTCACTGGCTATACGCCTTACTGGATTTCTGGGCATGTCATGTATTTCCGTTTCTTTACAGTCTGTTTTCATTTGAACTATTGTGTAACTGTTGTTAACTCTTTACGTCTCATCTTTCCGTCGTAGTAAACTATTCATGGACTATGACAAGTAGTTTGTTAGTAATTCTGTTAGTTGTTCCCCATGGAGTAACTCCCTGCTATCCATTGAATGTATTCCTTTCAGCACCAGGAATAGCCGAACTAGCAACCGCAGGAAACTGGGCAGAAGAGTTTCTGTCAGCAAGTAACATCAATAACAAACACATCACCAGCAGCAATGATCAGTGGGCGGCTGAGTTTGGCCGCTTAAGAGGAGCAGAGGAAGTCAAGTGGGCACACGAGTACCTGGAGAATGGAGATCATGCCAACCTGGCAGATGAATATATTAATCAGCTGGATGGTCAGGTTTGGTGAGTTGTTATTATTGTTGTTGTTTTTGTTGTTGTTGCTGCTGTTATTATTGTTGTTTTTGTTGTTGTTGTTGTTGTTGTTGTTGTTGTTGTTTCTTCTTCTTCTTCTTCTTCTTCTTCTTCTTCTTCTTCTTCTTCTTCTTCTTCTTCTTCTTCTTCTTCTTCTTCTTCTTCTTCTTCTCCTCCTTCATCCCTATTTCAAAAGCGCCAGCATTTTAACAGTCATCATGGACAAGATAAGTATACTGAAGAAGATTTCTGTGATGGATTGATAGTTATTGACACAGTAATAGATGATACAAGTGGGAAGATAACATCAAGGGCACAAAAGTCAAACTGAAAGCTACAAGCTGTATAAGTCAGGTGACAGGAAGCGATGCAGCGATTAAAGTGTAAACTAAGGCAAAATAAGTGGGTGTAGGGAGGGGAGATTAGTCACACAAAATAACAGTCCAACATTCACATTCACACAGGAGAACACTCCAACATTCACATTCACACAGAAGAACACTCCAACATTCACATCAACACAGAAGAACACTCCTACATTCACATTCACACATCCAACATTTACATCCACACAGAACAATAATCCAACATTCACATGCACACTGAAGAACAAGCCTCATCCACAACTTTCCAGTAAGCAGATATTTGTTTTATGATGAAGCTCACATAAGAATGATATTTTCTGATTGTTTTATTGATATCTTTAACACAAGTAAAGTTGTCGAGGATTTTATTGCCTTCTTGTAAATCTCATGTGCTCTTTCCCATGATTAGGTCCTCGGAGTATGAGAAAGAGCTGCTTGATGACACAAAGTGGGTGGATGAATACTCGTTACATCAGAATGACAAAGAATTGGAGCAGACGGCCAACGCACTGCTGGGGTCTATCAACGATCCCAAAATTAACGAATCTGAGGTATGTGAGATGGTTGTGCAGGAGACGAATGGTTGCAAGCCTCCAGTGCATGTGTAACTTTCTTGATTCTGTAGGCTTGTTGATGCAGAGGTGAAATAACTGGTAATGAAGTACTGCTTTTTGATGATGAGGATAATCATCCTGCTGGTGGTGCTTCTCATGATGAGGTTCATGCTTATAGATAACACAGTATTGATTATTATGTTGATAAAGTTGATGGTGATTTATCACAAATATTGATTATGATGATAATGCTGTGACGTATTCAGTCAAGGGAGAATTGTTCACAGCATAGGCAAGCAATATCTCCGGCGGGTCGATTCTCGTTGGTCGCGGGATGCGCACTGTAGACAATGTCATGCGGGGAGTCTGACGGTAGTACACGCTTTTATGGGTCCAGACACGATGACAGATGTACACACTCATACGGGTCCAGACACTTGGTATAAGGCACTCAGCTGAGGGATATGGCTGAAAGTCTCTTAAGTCAAATCCCTCGGATGTGAGGACCTAGCCGCTACCCACCTCCTGCTCTTGGAGGTTTGATGCTGAGCCGCCAGCATCTGCAGCTTACCTTGTTCCAGACACACTGGTTATCCTTTCCTCTGGAGATAACAAGGCAAGGCCGAGAGAGAGGGATCATGCTGCATGGGCAACACATGTTCTCTGATTTAATGCCCAGGCATTGTACTTTGAAATTCTAGCTCTAGTTCCAATTCACATACTTTCGTCTACAAGACGGCAAGGTGCCACTCATCACAATAATGATTATGATGATAAAGTTGATGGTGATGTGTCACAGTTTGATTATGATAATGAAAGTGATGGTAATGTATATATATTACAATTCTTCTTCTTCTTCTTCTTCTTCTTCTTCTTCTTCTTCTTCTTCTTCTTCTTCTTCTTCTTCTTCTTCTTCTTCTTCTTCTTCTTCTTCTTCTTCTTCTTCTTCTTTCGTTCACTTCTAAAATATGTCTATAACTGCAATGTTGTCTCTTGTATGAATTTAACTGTTTTTTTTAGTTCACTCACTGGTCCATAGAGTTAATCTTCCATTGTCATCTCTCTAGGCCAGAAGGTTTGCCTAGATATGTTATATTTTGGGCAGTCTTGGAGTATGTGATCTGCTGTCTGCGACGCCAATACACATGTGCACATGGCTGTTTCACCAATCTTGAATTTTGTATACATGTGGTTGCATAATCTATTGTGTCCTGTTCTGAGGCACAGAATAATGATTTGTTCTAGTCTGTCCATAATGTGGTAGTTGTCTTGAGCAGGTTTTGGTGTCTTTCTGGCTGATTTGATCATTCTTTTCCTTTGGTGGTAATTGATCAGCTCTCTTGTTTCTGGGTACTCCACAGTGGGATGGAACACACTGTATGGTGACCTTACGCTAGCTGCCAAGTTAAGAAAGTAGTATCCGTAGTACTGGCCATTTCCCAGACAGGAGCGCCTCGAGTACTGATTTTGCATCCGTCAATAGCACCACAGGTTGTGTACTATGGCGGGTATTTAGTAATTTCTCTGTTGCTAGCTATCTTGATTGCCTCAATGTCAGCATCATAGTTATGGCAGTACTTTCCTGTTCGTACTTTGGCCATGCCCCTAGTATTATTTGGGTACTCTGGGTATTGGTTATAAGATTATGATGATAAAGTTGATGGTGATGTGTCACAATATTTATTATGAAGATGATGAATATGAGGTTGATGCTTATGGATCCCAATGTTGATTAAAACTACCTTAAAGCTAAAAAAGCTACTAAAAGCTACCTTGGCATCAGCACACTGGATGTTTAAGAATGAACGCTCTTATCCATTCGGCCATGCTGACCCCCATGGTGACTTATAAAAGTGATGATAATGACGATGATGAGGGATCATAAAATTGATGATGATTATGATGGCAAGGATGATAATGATAGTAATGTTGAGTATGGTGATAATTTTGATGACAATGTTGATGACAATTATGTCAATAAATTTTAGTTAATGATGATGATGTAAGTGACACTGTTGATGATGATGATGATGATGAAGATGATGATGATGATGATGATGATGATGATGATGATGATGATGATGATGATGGTGAGTGTTTTATGATTAACATTGGATATCACATTGCCTGTGAATTTCAGTTCATGAAGTTCGTGAAGAAAATTGGTGATGGTGAAATCAGCATCAAAGATAATCAGGTGATTGAGAAATCCACAGACGAGTTGGCAGAGGCCTGGACAAATGACTTCACATCATCACAGGCTGTGAGTTAGTTAATGTGTGATAGTTGGACTTTACCTAGAGCTGTGAGTTATGTGAGTTAGTTAGTCTATGTGTGATAGTTGGACTTTACCTAGAGCTGTGAGTTAGTTAATGTTTGATAGTTGGACTTTACCTAGAGCTGTGAGTTAGTTAGTCTATGTGTGATAGTTGGACTTTACCTAGAGCTGTGAGTTAGTTAATGTTTGATAGTTGGACTTTACCTAGAGCTGTGAGTTAGTTAGTCTATGTGTGATATTGGACTTTACCTAGAGGTGTGAGTTAGTTAGGTCTAGTGTGTGATAGTTGAACTTTACCTAGAGGCTGTGAGTTAGTTAGTCAATGTGTGATAGTTGGACTTTACCTAGAGCTGTAGTTAGTAGTCTAGTGTGATCGTTGACTTTACCTAGAGCTGTGAGTTAGTTCAATGTTTTGATAGTTGAGACTTTACTAGAGCTGTGAGTTAGTTAATGTTTGCATAGTGGACTTACTAGAGCTGTGAGTTAGTTAGTCTTGTGTGATAGTTGGACTTACCTCAGAGCTGTGAGTTAGTAATGTTTGATAGTTGGACTTTACCTAGAGCTGTGAGTTAGTAGTCTACGTGTGATAGTTGGACTTTACCTAGAGCTGTGAGTAGTAATGTTTGATAGTTGGACTTTACCTAGAGCGTGAGTTAGTCAATGTTTGATAGTTGGACTACCTAGAGCTCTGGTTAGTTAGTCTATGTGTGATAGTTGGACTTACCTAGAGTGTGAGTTAGTAGTCTATGTGTGCATAGTGGACTTTACTAGAGCTGTGAGTTAGTAATGTTGATAGTTGGACTTTACACTAGACGGTGTGAGTTAGTTAGTCGTGTGTGATAGTTGGACTTTACTAGAGGTGTGAGTTAGTCAATGTGTGATAGTTGGACTTTACCTAGAGGTGTGAGTTAGTTAGTCAATGTGTGATAGTTGAACTTTACCTAGAGGTGTGAGTTAGTTAGTGTGTGATAGTTGGACTTTACCTAGAGCTGTGAGTTAGTCAATGTGTGATAGTTGGACTTTACCTAGAGCTGTGAGTTAGTTAGTCTGTGTGTGATAGTTGGACTTTACCTAGAGGTGTGAGTTAGTTAGTATGTGTGATAGTTGGACTTTACCTAGAGGTGTGAGTTAGTTAGTCGTGTGTGATAGTTGGACTTTACCTAGAGGTGTGAGTTAGTCAATGTGTGATAGTTGGACTTTACCTAGAGGTGTGAGTTAGTTAGTCAATGGTGATAGTTGGACTTTACGTAGAGCTGTGAGTTAGTTAGTCAATGTGTGATAGTTGGACTTTACCTAGAGGTGTGAGTTAGTCAGTGTGTGATAGTTGGACTTTACCTAGAGCTGTGAGTTAGTTAGTCAGTGTATGATAGTTGGACTTTACTAAGAGGTGTGAGTTAGTTAGTCTGTGTGTGATAGTTGGACTTTACTAGAGGTTGTGAGTTAGTCAATGTGTGATAGTTGACTTTACCTAGAGGTGTGAGTTAGTTAGTCAATGTGTGAGGTAGTTGGACTTTACCTAGAGGTGTGAGTTAGTCTATGTGTGATAGTTGGACTTTACCTAGACTGTGAGTTAGTTAGTCTATGTGTGATAGTTGGACTTTAGCCTAGAGCTGTGAGTTAGTTAGTCAATGTGTGATAGTTGGACTTTACTGAGGTGTGAGTTAGTCAGTGTGTGATAGTTGGACTTTACCTAGAGCTGTGAAGTTAGTTAGTCGAGTGTATGATAGTTGGACTTTACTAAGAGGTGTGAGTTAGTTAGTCTGTGTGTGATAGTTGGGCTTTACCTAGAGGTGTGAGTTAGTCAATGTGTGATAGTTGGCTTTACCTAGAGGTGTGAGTTAGTCAATGTGTGATAGTTGGACTTTACCTAGAGGTGTGAGGTAGTCTATGTGTGATAGTTGGACTTTACCTAGAGCTGTGAGTTAGTTAGTCAATGTGTGATAGTTGGACTTTACCTAGAGGTGTGAGTTAGTCAGTGTGTGATAGTTGGACTTTACCTAGAGCTGTGAGTTAGTTAGTCAGTGTATGATAGTTGGACTTTACTAAGAGGTGTGAGTTAGTTAGTCTGTGTGTGATAGTTGGGCTTTACCTAGAGGTGTGAGTTAGTCAATGTGTGATAGTTGGACTTTACCTAGAGGTGTGAGTTAGTCAATGTGTGATAGTTGGACTTTACCTAGAGGTGTGAGTTAGTCTATGTGTGATAGTTGGACTTTACCTAGAGCTGTGAGTTAGTTAATGTTTGATAGTTGGACTTTACCTAGAGCTGTGAGTTAGTTAATGTTTGATAGTTGGACTTTACCTAGAGGTGTGAGTTAGTTAGTCAATGTGTGATAGCTGGACTTTACCTAGAGGTGTGAGTTAGTCAATGTGTGATAGTTGGACTTTACCTAGAGGTGTGAGTTAGTTAATCATTGTGTGATAGTTGGACTTTACCTAGAGGTGTGAGTTAGTCAATGTGTGATAGTTGGACTTTACCTAGAGGTGTGAGTTATTTAGTCAATGTGTGATAGTTGGACTTTACCTAGAGGTGTGAGTTAGTCAGTGTGTGATAGTTGGACTTTACCTAGAGCTGTGAGTTAGTTAGTCAGTGTGTGATAGTTGGACTTTACTTAGAGGTGTAAGTTAGTTAGTCTGTGTGTGATAGTTGGACTTTACCTAGAGGTGTGAGTTAGTTAGTCAATGTGTGATAGTTGGACTTTACCTAGAGGTGTGAGTTAGTCAATGTGTGATAGTTGGACTTTACCTAGAGGTGTGAGTTAGTTAGTCAATGTGTGATAGTTGGACTTTACCTAGAGCTGTGAGTTAGTTAGTCTGTGTGTGATACTTGGACTTTACCTAGAGCTGTGAGTTAGTTAGTCTATGTGTGATAGTTGGACTTTACCTAGAGCTGTGAGTTAGTTAATGTTTGATAGTTGGACTTTACCTAGAGGTGTGAGTTAGTTAGTCAGTGTGTGATAGTTGGACTTTACCTAGAGGTGTGAGTTAGTCAATGTGTGATAGTTGGACTTTACCTAGAGGTGTGAGTTAGTTAGTCAATGTGTGATAGTTGGACTTTACCTAGAGCTGTGAGTTAGTTAGTCTATGTGTGATAGTTGGACTTTACCTAGAGATGTGAGTTAGTTAATGTTTGATAGTTGGACTTTACCTAGAGCTGTGAGTTAGTCAATGTTTGATAGTTGGACTTTACCTAGAGCTGTGAGTTAGTTAGTCTATGTGTGATAGTTGGACTTTACCTAGAGGTGTGAGTTAGTTAATCATTGTGTGATAGTTGGACTTTACCTAGAGGTGTGAGTTAGTCAATGTGTGATAGTTGGACTTTACCTAGAGGTGTGAGTTAGTTAGTCAATGTGTGATAGTTGGACTTTACCTAGAGGTGTGAGTTAGTCAGTGTGTGATAGTTGGACTTTACCTAGAGCTGTGAGTTAGTTAGTCAGTGTGTGATAGTTGGACTTTACTTAGAGGTGTAAGTTAGTTAGTCTGTGTGTGATAGTTGGACTTTACCTAGAGGTGTGAGTTAGTTAGTCAATGTGTGATAGTTGGACTTTACCTAGAGGTGTGAGTTAGTCAATGTGTGATAGTTGGACTTTACCTAGAGGTGTGAGTTAGTTAGTCAATGTGTGATAGTTGGACTTTACCTAGAGCTGTGAGTTAGTTAGTCTATGTGTGATACTTGGACTTTACCTAGAGCTGTGAGTTAGTTAGTCTATGTGTGATAGTTGGACTTTACCTAGAGCTGTGAGTTAGTTAATGTTTGATAGTTGGACTTTACCTAGAGGTGTGAGTTAGTTAGTCAGTGTGTGATAGTTGGACTTTACCTAGAGGTGTGAGTTAGTCAATGTGTGATAGTTGGACTTTACCTAGAGGTGTGAGTTAGTTAGTCAATGTGTGATAGTTGGACTTTACCTAGAGGTGTGAGTTAGTTAGTGTGTGATAGTTGGACTTTACCTAGAGCTGTGAGTTAGTTAGTCAATGTGTGATAGTTGGACTTTACCTAGAGGTGTGAGTTAGTTAGTCTGTGTGTGATAGTTGGACTTTACCTAGAGGTGTGAGTTAGTTAGTGTGTGATAGTTGGACTTTACCTAGAGGTGTGAGTTAGTTAGTCTGTGTGTGATAGTTGGACTTTACCTAGAGGTGTGAGTTAGTCAATGTGTGATAGTTGGACTTTACCTAGAGGTGTGAGTTAGTTAGTCAATGTGTGATAGTTGGACTTTACGTAGAGCTGTGAGTTAGTTAGTCAATGTGTGATAGTTGGACTTTACCTAGAGGTGTGAGTTAGTCAGTGTGTGATAGTTGGACTTTACCTAGAGCTGTGAGTTAGTTAGTCAGTGTGTGATAGTTGGACTTTACTAAGAGGTGTGAGTTAGTTAGTCTGTGTGTGATAGTTGGACTTTACCTAGAGGTGTGAGTTAGTCAATGTGTGATAGTTGGACTTTACCTAGAGGTGTGAGTTAGTTAGTCAATGTGTGAGGTAGTTGGACTTTACCTAGAGGTGTGAGTTAGTCTATGTGTGATAGTTGGACTTTACCTAGAGCTGTGAGTTAGTTAGTCTATGTGTGATAGTTGGACTTTACCTAGAGCTGTGAGTTAGTTAGTCAATGTGTGATAGTTGGACTTTACCTAGAGGTGTGAGTTAGTCAGTGTGTGATAGTTGGACTTTACCTAGAGCTGTGAGTTAGTTAGTCAGTGTATGATAGTTGGACTTACTAAGAGGGTGTGAGTTAGTTAGTCTGTGTGTGATAGTTGGACTTTACCTAGAGGTGGTGAGTTAGTCAATGTGTGATAGTTGGACTTTACCTAGAGGTGTGAGTTAGTCAATGTGTGATAGTTGGACTTTACCTAGAGGTGTGAGTTAGTCTATGTGTGATAGTTGGACTTTACCTAGAGCTGTGAGTTAGTTAATGTTTGATAGTTGGACTTTACCTAGAGCTGTGAGTTAGTTAATGTTTGATAGTTGGACTTTACTAGAGGTGTGAGTTAGTTAGTCAATGTGTGATAGCTGGACTTTACCTAGAGGTGTGAGTTAGTCAATGTGTGATAGTTGGACTTTACCTAGAGGTGTGAGTTAGTTAATCATTGTGTGATAGTTGGACTTTACCTAGAGGTGTGAGTTAGTCAATGTGTGATAGTTGGACTTTACCTAGAGGTGTGAGTTAGTTAGTCAATGTGTGATAGTTGGACTTTACCTAGAGGTGTGAGTTAGTCAGTGTGTGATAGTTGGACTTTACCTAGAGCTGTGAGTTAGTTAGTCAGTGTGTGATAGTTGGACTTTACTTAGAGGTGTAAGTTAGTTAGTCTGTGTGTGATAGTTGGACTTTACCTAGAGGTGTGAGTTAGTTAGTCAATGTGTGATAGTTGGACTTTACCTAGAGGTGTGAGTTAGTCAATGTGTGATAGTTGGACTTTACCTAGAGGTGTGAGTTAGTTAGTCAATGTGTGATAGTTGGACTTTACCTAGAGCTGTGAGTTAGTTAGTCTGTGTGTGATACTTGGACTTTACCTAGAGCTGTGAGTTAGTTATTCTGTGTGTGATAGTTGGACTTTACCTAGAGGTGTGAGTTAGTTAGTCTGTGTGTGATACTTCGACTTTACCTAGAGCTGTGAGTTAGTTAGTCAATGTGTGATAGTTGGACTTTACCTAGAGCTGTGAGTTAGTTAGTCAATGTGTGATAGTTGGACTTTACCTAGAGCTGTGAGTTAGTCAATGTGTGATAGTTGGACTTTACCTAGAGGTGTGAGTTAGTTAGTCAATGTGTGATAGTTGGACTTTACCTAGAGGTGTGAGTTAGTTAGTCTCTGTGTGATACTTAGACTTTACCTAGAGCTGTGAGTTAGTCAATGTGTGATAGTTGGACTTTACCTAGAGGTGTGAGTTAGTTAGTCTGTGTGTGATACTTAGACTTTACCTAGAGCTGTGAGTTAGTTAGTCAATGTGTGATAGTTGGACTTTACCTAGAGGTGTGAGTTAGTTAGTCAATGTGTGATAGTTGGACTTTACCTAGAGGTGTGAGTTAGTTAGTCAATGTGTGATAGTTGGACTTTACCTAGAGGTGTGAGTTAGTTAGTGTGTGATAGTTGGACTTTACCTAGAGGTGTGAGTTAGTTAGTCAATGTGTGATAGTTGGATTTTCCTAGAGGTGTGAGTTAGTCAATGTGTGATAGTTGGACTTAACCTAGAGGTGTGAGTTAGTTAGTGTGTGATAGTTGGACTTTACCTAGAGGTGTGAGTTAGTTAGTCAATGTGTGATAGTTGGACTTTACCTAGAGGTGTGAGTTAGTTAGTCAATGTGTGATAGTTGGACTTTACCTAGAGGTGTGAGTTAGTTAGTCAATGTTTGATAGTTGGACTTTACTTGGTGTGAGTTAGTTAGTCAATGTGTGATAGTTGGGACTTTACCTAGAGGTGTGAGTTATTAGTCAATCTATGATATTCAGACTGTACCTTCGGCTGTTAGTTATTCAGTCAATCTGTGATAGTCGGACTGCACCTTCATCTGTGAGTTATTTAGTCAGTCTATGATAGTCAGACTTTACCTACAGCTGTGAGTTATTTAGTCAGTCTATGATAGTCAGACTTTACCTACAGCTGTGAGTTATTTAGTCAGTCTATGGTAGTCAGACTTTACCTACAGCTGTGAGTTATTTAGTCAGTCTATGATAGTCAGATTTTACCTACAGCTGTGAGTTATTTAGTCAGTCTATGATAGTCAGACTTTACCTACAGTTGTGAGTTATTTAGTCAGTCTATGATAGTCAGACTTTACCTACAGCTGTGAGTTATTTAGTCAATCTATGATAGTCAGACCGTACCTACAGCTGTGAGTTAGTCAAAGTGTGATAATCAGACTGTAATTATTTTCTATTTGTCTACAAGGAGGGAGAAAAGTCGCTAACAGAAAAATGGGAAGAAGAATTTGCGGAGTTCTCTGCCTTAGCCCAGGATAAGACAGACATAGAATTCTGGGACAAACTACAGAGACAGTGGGAGGACGTAAAAGAGTATGGCTAATTTGTTGTTGTATGTTGCATTTGGCATGATGGGGTTGGTGTATCTAAGTTGAAATAAGGCACTTTCATCCTCTCACTAGCTTACATGTCGGTGTAGGTTCACTCACACGCTACTATAGCTAAACAGGTACGTCATCTGACGTACCTGTTTAGCTATAGTAGCGTGTGAGTGAACTACGCTTGAGTTCAAAGCAAGCAAACAGAAAGAAAAACAACAAATCTCTGTGACTGATTCTCTTCTCTCTGTGCTTTTAGGTCTCCGTCTATTTTGTTTGCCCTGTGTGTTCCATAGACAGGACTTTCTAGTTGTGCTATTGTCAAGCCCATCCCTCCCAGTCATATATCTTACGGTCATATTGTGATAGTTCTGCACCTTAGAGGTCAGAATGTCCAACTTTGGCCTGCATTTGTGTCAAGTCGACTACGTCTAAACAGATTGCATCCAAGGTCACAAATTCCATCCAAGGTCACAGGCTCTACCCGTGGGCAGGTTGACTTTTCCTAACAATGTTGCCATGGCAGCGGCCTTACAGCCTACTCTTTGCGATTTCTAACTGCCTTGGGATTTATAACTTGCACACGGGACCTCCATTTATAAGGATAGGTATTCCATGACACTACCCAAAAGATCTGTGTGGAAGTGTGATATCAGTAGATATCAATGGTTCTTGTCAAGACTCCCAGAGAGAGAGAGAGAGAGAGAGAGAGAGAAAAAGAGAGAGAGAGTGTTTGTGTGGGTGGAGGGGTGTGTGGGTGTGAGTGTGTGTGGTTTTCTCTCCCAGAGACCCCCCCCCCCCCTTTAGGTGTCCACCCTGACCTCTTGGCCATGGATACCTCCTACCCTAACCTCTCAGCCACGGATACCTCCTACCCTAACCTCTCAGCCACGAATACCTCCTACTCCAACCTCTCAGCCATGGGGACCTACCCTAACCTCTTAGCTCTGGGGACCTATCCCAACCTCTCAGCCACGTGGACCTACCCTAACTTTCGTCCACGGATACCTCCTGTCCCTACCCTCTCAGCCACGGATACCTCCTACCCTAACCTCTCAGCCACGGATACCTCCTACCTTAACCTCTCGGCCAAGGAGACCTCCTACCCTAACCTCTCGGCCACGGATACCACCTGAAGTGGAACACCCTAACCTCTCGGACACGGATGTCTCAAAGTCACTGTATGCGTCCTCTCCTCTATCAGATGCATTTAAATTTTGGTCTTTGTTAAAAAACAAAATAATAATAACATGATACGCAGAATTAATCTAAGTGTTTATTTTAACATTCGTAATTTTAGTACTTCGTCAGATACAACCGAGCTAGCGTATGACAGTAGACAGTACTACCTGCTTTTTTGTTAGCGCCGAATGTTGGACAGCGCTCACCAAACCCGACACCAGACATTGTGCCAACGGCTTCAGGCGGAGGAGTTCAAATGGGAGGGTACAAGCCTTATTCTGGTGTGAGGAAATGCAACCTAAACACTAATTGTCATGGCAGGACAGACCAGACTTAAAGCCTTTGATTGGCAACTGGTTTAGGATAGAAGCTCCGACAGGCAAACAGTTAGAGCTTTGCTTTGCTAATCCAGCAGCTTCTGCAGTTTGTCTTGTTCCAGATGTAGCGGTGTTATTTTTCCTCTGCAGTAAACTAGCCAGGTCGAGAGAGAGAGAGAGAGATCATGCAAGGACAAAACAAGGCCTCTACAATTCAACCCAGGTTTTGTGCTAAGGAGAGGTATAACTCTATCCCTGGTTGTAGTTATTATGCTTTGTTTTAACTATAGACAACCAGGTGCCAGTGAGTGAGTATTTTAACATTGTTTCATTTTCAGCGAGGAAGGTCACCCTTGGTTAACAGAGTACGAGACATCTAAGGTTTTCAAGGTCAGGGAAGCTGTATGTTTGTGTATATGTCTGTCTGTTTGTGTTTGTTTGCTTTGATGTATGTTTGTTTTTTCATGTTTTTTTCATGTTTTTTTTTTAATGTATGTATGCTTGTATGTATTTTTATGTTTGTTTATATGTTTCTTTGTATTTTTGTTGTATGTATGTATGTTTATGTTTGTTTGTGTCTTTGTATTTTTGTTGTATGTATATATGTTTATGTTTGTTTGTGTCTTTATATTTTTTTTGTATTTGTTTTTTTGCATGTTAGTGTGTTTGTTTGTGTCAGTTGTGTGGTTGCTTTTTAGCAGTCTGTAAAATTGAGGGATAAAGGTCAGAAGAATATTTGTCTATATTGTCTATATATAGGTGTGGGGGTGGCAGGTGTGATGGTGGCAAGTGAGGGGGTGGGAAGTGTGTGGTTGATAAAAAAAAAAGTAGTGTGATGGTGGTAGGTGTGGGGGGTGATAAATGTGAGGGTGGCAGGTGTTGAGGTTACTGGTGTGGGGGCAGCTGATGTGGGAGTAGCCAGTGTAAAGGTGTCAGGTGTGAGGGTGTCAGGTGTAGGGGATGGAGTTTCAAGCAGCTACAAATGTAAAGAGATTATATAGCCACCACACTAATGATTGTAGCCTATTGGCTAGCCTGCCGACCTGTTGGTTATAGGTTTGAATCTGCATTGAGGCAGGTTTTTAACATGGACTGAGCTCCCAGGTTGACCCAGTCTAAAAACATGGTTGCCAGGAAATGTGGGAAGTGGAAGCGGCCAGGTGCCACTGGGAGGGATCGGGTGTACTTAGGTCGTAGGGGTTACAGAGTTCATTCTGTGTGCGATGTGTTGCTCTAGATAAGCAGCTTGCCGTACTGCAGAGAGGGACTGCACCAGATGGGATGAAACTCATTGTAATGAAGCCGACCTTCTCAACTTGAGGAATTTGTTGAGTACTTTAGAAAAAGATGAGAATAAGATATTACGTATAAACTAGCCAGCTGATGTATGGTCAGCTGCTTGCTACAGCGTTAAAGTACAGTTTTGAAAATGTTTCCACAACTTTCTTCCTCAGGACTACCTGTTTGACAAGGAGAACCACCTGCTCGACCATGAAAACCCATTTCAAGAGGGCAAGAAGCGGTTAGAAGTCGGTGACATCCCCAATGCGGTTTTGTTGTTTGAAGCTGCAGTTCAAAAAGATGCTTCACATAGTGAGGTAGGGCAGCTAGGGCGGGGCCAGAACATGTGCACTGTCGCAGACACGGGTGATATGTGGGTGTGTTGTATCCTGTTTGTTGCATATCCTTTACAGGTTACTGCAGTCGACCCCAGCATTTTTGGGCTGTTTGTGATTTCTTGGCAAGTTTAATTTGTTTTCTTTTGCCGTGTGGAGGCTTTTGTGTTTTATGGGTGGGTGAGATGGAGGCTTTGATGCTTATGGTACAGTGATATAGTTGCTTTCTTCTCTTGTTTAATAGAGGCTTTCATGTTTTATACAGGGTGTTTGTAAAGTCTCACTACACTTTTTATGTAGAAACAATTTTTAAAAATTCTTTCTTCTGTTGATAACACCATTCCGTTTTAGTACAAAGAATTACTCCAGCAGACAACACCCATTCGCTGCATATTGCTTCATGATCGACTGTGGAGCACAGTTTTTGATGACATCATGTACTTCATTTACCAAATTTGTTCTACATACAAAGTGTAGTGAGACTTTACAAACACCTGGTAATTGCTTTATTCTCTTGTTTAATAGAGACTTTCATGTTTTAAAGTTGAGCAATAAAGGGGCTTAGCCACTCTGTCCCACACACAGAATCATATGCAAGATCAGTTAAACACACTTGACGAGAGATTACAACAGCTATGTCTAAATATTCAAAGGGAAAAAAAGGCTGAGGTAATGATAATAAATTGGACAAATGATAATTTGATCTCCCATGGTGAAACCTCACTTGGAGAGGAGGGATCATGTACCTGTGTACCTTTGTAGGTATTAATCTAGACAAAGTTTGGGCACAGGGGTATAAAGATACAGACAGCTAAAGTTAGTATCATATCCTTTACAGGACATCACAGTCAACTCCAGCATGTTTTGGCTGTTTGTGATTCCTGTGCAAGTTTATGTTCAGTAGTTTACCATTGCTTTCTGAACAACTGGCACTCAAACCATTGTATAGAAACCAGTGCCTCAGCTTTCAAAGTCTCAACTCAGACATACTTGCTAACACTGTCTCAACTCAGACATACTTGGTAACACTGTCTCACTTCAAATTGATGCTTGATGCCATTTTTAAAAAAATCTATTATCTACATACTGTCTCACCCATCTTTCAGGCACGTTATACGTACTTGCTATCTCAACTCGAATTGATTCCTTCTTTCAAGCACAATGTATGTACATGCTGTCACTGTCTCAACTCAGTCATACTTGCTGTCACTGTCACTGTCAACTTTCATTTGACAATGTTTTTTTTTTCCCATGTGAATGTACCATGCGTAATATGCATTGTTTATGCTTACAAAATCAATGTGACAATGTTTTTTTTTTCCCTATGTAAATGTAACATGCACATTTGATGAATGAAAGATGAGTGATCGAAAGAGCCGAATGTAAGACGAAAGACAATTTGTTACCCTTTTAAAATAAAGTTTGTTTGTTTGTTCATTCGTTCGTTCGTTTTGTCTCAACTCAAACATTCTTGCTGTCACTGTCTCAATTTAAACACTTGCTGTCACTGATAAACTCAAACATACTTGCTGCCACTACTTGCTATACTTGCTATCACTGTCTCAACTCAACCATCCTTGCTGTCACCGTCTCAATTCAAACATACTTGCTGTCACTGTCTCAACTCGGACATACTTGCTGCTACTGTCTCGACTCAAATTGGTCCCATCTTTCAGGCGTGGCAGTACCTGGGAACGTCGCAGGCTGAGAATGAGCAAGAACTTGCAGCAATCGCCGCCTTGAGACAGTGAGTGGAATTGTGTCTGTACCAGATGTTTTGTTGTTGCCTGTCAACCGGGTACTGAGAGCGAAAGAATTAAAGTGCTATGTAGGACCTATACTGATGTTGAGTTGAGCTGATTCAGGAACTAACATCACAGCACTCGGGACCTTCCCACATGTGCTCCGTCCTTGGCTTCAACAACCAGTGAAGAGTCCCAATATTAATGGTACCAGTTGCAGTCAGATTATGTGTCCGTCGGGCCTCTCCTCAGAGTTCTGAGTGTCGGTCAGATCCTATGGTCACTCCCTGCTGCAGCATTCTCTCTAGGCCGTGATGATCTATCTGTTCTTCTGCACTATACACACGAGTCCAAAGGACCCTATATTGATCTATATATGTGAATCATAGACCAGAAACAGACAAGCTGAGAAACATCTAATGGCAGTGCAAATCTGGTTTGTGGGGGAAATGCACAGATTGCTATGGATGGATAGAAAAACAAATGAGGCAGTTCTTCCAGAAGCAATGAAATTGTGAAGTGATTAGAGAAATTAGATGTAATCAGTCAAGATTTTGGGTGCATTTCAAAAGAGAGAGAGAGAGAGAGAGAGAGAGAGAGAGAGAGAGAGAGAGAGAGAGAGAGAGAGAGAGAGAGAGAGAGAGAGAGAGAGAGAGAGAGAGAGAGAATAAGCAAGGGAGAAAGTGTGATCAAGAGAAAGAGAGAGATAATGAGTAAGCAAAAGAAAGAATGATTTAGTAAGAAAAAAAAGAGAGAGAGAGAGCTCCTGCATCACACAGGGAATAAGAGAAAACCAACAACTAAATTACACAGGAAATAATATCTACTCTATCTGTGAAAGAACCAGTGTCTCTGTACACCAAATAAAACTGCATTTATCAATTCCAGTGTGAGTGCCAAGCAACTTACATAGGTAGAATGGAAAGACTATTAGCATATCGAGTAACTGAACGTATAACAGTGTGGGTGGACTGTATACCAGTGTGGGTGGAACATATACCATTGTGGGTGGAACATATACCACTGTGGGTTGGACATATACCAGTGTGGGTGGAACATATACTAGAGCTGATCAATCTTCAGGAATCCCTGTGCAGTTGACAGGTCATAAAACGTAGATTGTATACCTCAGGCTGAATGATGAGATTACTGTTGTGGGTAGGTTTGTAGATATTCTACCTCAGGCTGAATGATGAGATTACTGTTGTGGGTAGGTTTGTAGATATTCTACTCAGGCTGAATGATGAGATTACTGTTGTGGGTAGGTTTGTAGATATTCTACTCAGGCTGAATGATGAGGTTACTGTTGTGGGCAGGTTTGTAGATATTCTACCCCAGACTGAATTATGAGATTACTGTTAAGAGTAGACTGTCTGTCTGAGGCTGAGTGATGATGATAATGTTGTGAAACACCCAGCTACTGAGTTAAAATGTGTGGAGCGACGCTGCGGATTTCATGTGTGTCCATAGTGGTTTGTACTGTAAATGGCATATTCAGAAAAATGGGGAACGACCGGTTGCTGAACTAGTTGATTTTGCCTTGTGCATTAATGTGTGTGCAATTGCTGGTTTTCTAGTGACTGCCGCTTCCATCGATGTTGAACTGTAATTCTAGTGGCAGACTGTTGTGTTGGCATTCTGGCAGCGGTCTTATGCATGTACGCCTGTGCGTGCTGTCTGTTTGTCGGACTGCTGTCTGTTCCACTTTCTACACGGGACAGTGAGAAGCATTATGTGTGATATTTACCAGCACATGAACTGAGCATTATGGGGCGACCCCTTGCGGTGAAGTTGGAACTGCGACTAACTAACGTTGTGAATAGATAGTCTGTCTGAGGCTAATTGATGAAAATAATGTTGTGGGTATGTTTGTAGATTTTCTACCTGAGACTGAATAATGAGGATATTGCTGTGTGTATTTTTTAAACCCATCCATCCATCATGTGCCATGCCGGTGAGCGTGGGCGGTCATGTTCTGCCATCTCACTCGATCAACAGAGTCGTGGATCAGTTCCGTGTTTCTGTCTCGACCATGCCACAAGGCCAAGCCATCCAGATACTTGTTTCTAGGTCTTCCCCTTGGTCTGTTCCCCTCGATCTTACCAGTTGTCACCAAGTTCTCCAAATCATTTCTTCTCATAACATGCCCAAAAAATTGTGACTGTCTACGTCTAATGTCTCTGATCAGTTTACGATCTTCATTTGTTTCTTGAAGGACTTGTTCATTGGTCTTTCTGGCTGTCCATGGTATTCTTTGCATTTTCCTCAGAAACCACATTTCTACAGCCATCAGATGTTTTTCAGCCTGGCTGCTCATTGTCCAAGCTTCACATCCATATAAAAGTACAGGTTCTATGTAGCATCTCAACACTCTTTTTCTCGTTTCAATTGACATCTTTTTATTGGTCAGTATGTTTTTTCATCTTGCTAAGGGCTACTTTTGCCATGGCGATCCTTGTTCTAATCTCTTCAAGGCATCTCCCATCAGATGTTATTACTGTTCCAAGATAATTGTACCTATTCACTTGTTGAAGAATATTCCCATTTACTTGTATATTACACTGTGGTATTTCGTTCTTCCTAGTGACGACCATAATCTGTGTCTTTTTACAATTTAATTCTAACCCTTGTTGTTCACTGTGTGTAACAACCGCATCTACTAAATTTTTCAGATCCTGTTCATTGTCTGCAATCAAGACTGTATCATCTGCATATCTAATGTTATTGATGCATCGTCCCTTAATGTTGATTCCTTCCATATTTTCAATATTTCTGAAAATATTTTCACTGTACAGGGAAAACAGATCTGGAGACATTACACATCCCTGTCTCACACCTCTCTTAATAGGCTGATATTGGCTTACTTCATTATCAACTCTTATGGCAGCTTGTTGTTTCCAATATATGTTTTTTACAAGTCTAAGGTCTTTCCCATCAATTTGTAGATCTTCAAGCATCCTTATCATGTTGACATGTCTCACTTTATCAAAAGCCTTTGTGTAGTCAATAAAGCAAAGGTGTAGATCTTTGTTTACTTCTATAGAACGTTCGATTACGGTTCTCAGTATATACACAGCATTTACTGTACCCTTGCCTACTACAAACCCACATTGTTCTTCTCCTATTTCAGGTTGTATTTTCCTCCTAACTCTTTGCATGATAATTCTTAGCAAAATCTTCGTGATGTGACTCATTATACTAATTGTTCAATGTTGATCACATTCCAAGGCTCCTAATTTCTTTGGGATTGCAATAAATACAGAATTACATAACTCATGAGGTATATTTCCAGTATCATATATTGTATTAAGCAGACTGGTAACTTTATCTATTCCATATTCTTCTAAAGCATTAATCATTTCTGTTGTGACGCTGTCTGGACCGGGGGTGTTGCCAGATTTCATATGATTAAGAGCATTCTGAACCTCCATCTTCAAAATTGCTGGCCCTTCATTGTTATTTTGAACAATATATTGTTCGTCTCTGTTATCGTCATAAAGATTTTTCACGTAATTTGACCATACATGTAAAATCTGATCTTTTTCTATTATGACTCTTCCATCTTTTGTCTTTAGGCAGCCTGCTGATGTACGTGTTCTTTGATTAGTAATCTCCTGAATTCTTTTGTGCATTAGTTTCACATTTTTACTGTTGTGTTGTTTTTCAATTTCTCTGCAATTTTTTAAACCAGATACTGAATTATGAGAATACTGTTAAATATTAAAATGAATTGATACTCCCTAAGTTTTTTCCGTGTCTTTATTACCAAGATACAACTGTTGTTTCATTAGTAACTCTGAGGTGTTCGTTTGCCTTTCAGGTGCCTGCAACTTGACCCCAATAACCAGACGGCACTAATGGCATTAGCTGTCTCATACACGAATGAGTCATATGGTTCGCATGCTTGCCATGCTTTGAAATCTTGGCTCGCCCGCAATCCTCGTTACTCACATTTAGTTCAAGGTGATGTTCCTGCACAGCCTCCAGAGTTAACGTTTATGTCCAGGTACTTTATCCATGTAATTATCATTATCATAAAGTAACGTGCCAACTGGCATCTCTACAGATGTCGATTCTTGTCAGAGAACATGACTGCATGCCATGATGAGAGGCTGTTTTCACTGCTTTCCTCTATATCTTGTTTTTCCTTCATGAATCTTGCCAATTATTACTTCTTCTTCTTCCTCTTTCTCCTTCTCCCTTCTTCCCTCTTCTTCCTCCTCCTCCTCCTCCTCCTCCTCCTCCACCTCCTCCTCCTCCTCCTTTTCCTCCTCCTCCTCCTTTTATTAACTCTCTTTCAAATGGTGAATGCAGGACATGGGTGCTATCTGCTATCATCACAGGGGAAAAGCTAGGACTTCCCTGCAGCCTCGCAAATTGCACAGTTTGTAGTTCTCAACAACAGAAACCATGATCTATCTCAACTCTATCTGCCTAGGATGCCCCATCTCGCGGTGGAGAAAGGTCTTTGCCAGGGGGAGACTGCAATCCTGGCTGTCTTGGGATCAGACTAGGATATTACGATCCCGACTCATGTCTGCCCAAGATGCCCCATCTGGCGGTGGAGAGAGGTCTTTGCCAGGGGGAGGCTGCAATCCTGGCTGTCTTGGGGTCAGACTGGGATATTATGATCCCAACTCATGTCTGCCTAGGATTCCCCCATCTGGCGGTGGAGAGAGGTCTTTGCCAGCGGGAGACTGCAATCCTGGCTGTCTTGGAGTCAGACTGGGATATTCTTTCCCAGTTTGAGGATACACTACTGTTTGACTATTAATAAAACTTATTCTAAGTTCATTTACATCCTGAACTCTATGAACGACAATGTTTTAGGAACATCTCTTGTTATATCAGCTCTCTGGCGAAGGGGTTACGGACGCAGTTAGCAATCCTGCACACCTGTGTTCAAAACACAGCTGCGGGCGATTTGGCAGCAGACCGCCTTATGTTTTTTTTTTAATGAAATGGTATGGGTGCTGGTCATTCAGAAAGCAATGGGGAAACTACTGAACGTAAACTTGCCCAGGAATTTTGAACAGAAAAAAATGCTGGGGTTGACTGCAATGTCCTGTAAAGGATATGCACCTAACTTTTAAACTTGTCATTCAACAACCTCACCACAGTCATTATTTATTTACTTAACTACGCTGTTCAACATAGTCCTAACCATTTCACTCAATTTTAATGAATCACTTACAAATGTAATAAATCTGGAAATGACGACAGACTGTAACGGTAAACATAGTATGTGCGTTTCATGGAAATATCTGGCTCCAAATGTTGCTGTATGTAGGTTGGGTTGGGGTGAGTGTCCAACCTTGCATAAATACCCCAATGGCTCGTGCATTCACCACCTATGCAGCAAAGTCCAACTCCTGGCCTTCTCATGGTGGAGCTGTTTTAACTAACAGGAAAAGGGGCGGCGGCGAGTCACTGGCAGCGACAAATAACCAGAACGCTCTAGATGTGTATGCATGTACATGCATGCGCAGACACATGTGTGCGTGCTTACACACCTAAACTCGAGTGAGACCACAGTCTGCTCTAGCAAAGGAAAGGTGCTGAAGAAGGAGGCAACCAGCCAGGAGGCGCACCATGGAAATCAGGATACCACGCAATCATGCATAATGAAATATGTTGACTACTGCTAAATGTTATGGTGCTCGCCCTGCTTTGGACCCCCAGGCAGGTGCAGTGCCCTATGCCTTGAAAGGATCCAACCACAGCTACTGGAGGTCCTTCTCAGATGTCCTGTGGAGCCAGGGGACCTGAGAATAGAGCTTCTGGCCATACCAAACAAAGACTAAAAATAATGCACTGGAATGCGGAGGGAGTCAGCAACAAAATAAAATTGAACTAGAAAACATCTTGGACCAAGAAAATGTAAGCGTATGTTCACCTCAACGAAAATATAGCCTTCAAAATCAGAGGCTGCCAATGGTACCGATCTGACTGAAAGGACAGGCGAAAGGGTGGGATACTAACCCTTGTAAAAAAAATAACATCACTGCTTCTCAAATTGAAGTTTACATGGCAGGGGCTGAGTATCAGTAAGACAGGCAATACAGACCTTCATCTGATCAATTACTACTGTCCAAGTGACCGCCCACAGGCACTGGACACACTCATTCCTCATTGGCACCTTTCCGTCTTGACAGACGATAGTTTGGTACATTGCTTCAAAAAAAGCTTAATAACCACGATCCATGGTGGTGGCGAGTGTGGCTGGTAAGGCCAATTCTTGCTGCAAATGTTTGCCCACAGTAGGTGCATGTGAAAACATGGTCATTTCCACCATTTTGCACCATCTTACGTCTCTCACGCTCTGTGTGTGCTTTATCTGCAATCATTTTCTCCTTTGTCTTTATTCCATTTCTGATAGTTGCCCTCCATGCAACACGTTCAGCGGCGACGTGCTCCCAATGTGCATTATCAATGCCTGTATCAATCATGTCCCGCTTACACACATCTTTGTATCGTAGTAGAGGCCGACCCTGAGATCTCCTACCCGTCTGTAATTCACCAAAAAAGATGTCCTTTGGTATTCTACCATCATCCATCCTCCTAACGTGTCCTATCCATCTAAGTCTACGAAGACTGAGCATGGAATACACCGTCACACAACCTGATCTTTCCAATACTTCAGTATTTGTGACAGGGATGGAGTTATTGCCTCTCCATAGCACAAAGCCTGGGCTAAAATAAAGAAACCATGTATTGCCCATGCAGCATGATCCCTCTCTCGGCCTGCCTAGTTCACTCCAGAGGAAAGTTGACACCTATAATCTGGAACCAGACAAGCTGCAGAAGCTGCCAGATCAGCAAGGCAATGCTCTAACTGTCCGCCTGTCGGAGCTTCGATCCTAGACCAGCTGCCAACCAAAGCTTAGGGCCTGGTCTGCCCTGCCATGTCTTATTTTGTCTTTGGGTTGCATTTCCTCGCACCAGGATAAGGCTAGTACCCTCCCAATTGCGCTCTTCCGCCCGAAGCCGTTGGCACAATGTGGGGTGTCGGGTTTGGTAAGCGCCGCCCAACATTCGGCGCTGACAGAAAGCAGGTAGTACCATCTACTGTCATACGGTAGCTCAGTCATAACTGACTAAGACCTGACTATAACTGGACACACTACCATTAACAGAAAAAATGATTGTGTGTGGCGATTTCAACAGCCACTTACAGAGCTGGGGCTATGATCACATGGACCAGAGAGGAGAGAGACTGGAAGACTGGCAGGATGAGAATAGATTCATCTTGATTAACAAGCCGTCCGACCCACATACTTTATATTCGAAACTATGGCACACTACAACTACACCTGACCTGGCGTTTCATTCACCAGACCTGGAGTGGAATATTACACAAATTGTTGGGAAACAACTTGGTGGCAGTGTCCATCAGCCAGTCTTTCTAACTGTAGAAAAAGAGCTTGTAAGTGAAAGCAGCACCCTCTCGAGGTGGAACTACAAGAAAGCAGACTGGGCAATGTACATGTATCACACCAGCATACTGGTTAGAAACCTGAACGCTGAGAAAGACATAAATAAAGTAGTTGAAGAGTTTGGGAAATGCATACTACAGGCAGCACGAGAAACAGTACCAAGAGGAGCCCATAAACATTATAAACCCTACTGGAGTAGTGAACTGGAACAGTTGCATAATGATGTGGAAGTGTGTAGAAAGCAAGCAGAGGCCAAACCCAGCCAAGAGCACCACAATAAATACCAGTACGAAAAAGTCAAATTTCAAAGAGCCAAGCTGCAGGCTAGACGGAAAAGCTGGCAGGAGAAAACTGAGTCTCTGAACTTTGAAAGAGACACAAGGAAATTGTGGAAGCTAATAAAACAACTTAACGATGAGGGCACAGGGAGAAACTCAAAAATTGCACTACATAAAGACAGAAACATCTTAACAGGAAAGCAAGCAGTTGACCATTTTGCGGACTCATTCGCACAAGATAACAATATCGACATTAGTCCAGAGAAACAACAAGAGATTCAAGAGAAATGGCAACATACAGGACAGAATGAAACAGTACCCCCGGGAAGGTTAACCCGGTCAACAAATGCCCGCAGAAGTCGGATGTGTCGGCCTAACGGCGCAAGAACGCAGCTCTGCTGTAAACAGGCACAACGCAATCACATCCGAAAAAAAAACTCTGGATGAACGAAGAAGAAACAGTACATGAGGTTCTGGAGGCACCTATTACAATCAGCGAACTGGAGCTAGCCATATTAAAACTGAAAATGAGAAAGTCACCAGGGGCTGATGGTATCTCCAATGAAATTATCAGGAACCTAGGAATAGAGGCCAAAGCAAAGCTGTTGCAGATCTTCAATAATAGCTGGACCTTAGGCAGTGTTCCACAAGCCTGGAGAGAAGCAATCATGATCAATCAATCAATCATGTGCCATGCCAGAAAGCATGGGCGGTCATGACTCGCCATTTCACTCGATCACCAGAGTCGTGGATCAGCTCAGTGTTCCTGTCTCATCCATGCCATGTGGCCAAACCATTCAGGTATTTTCCTCTCGGTCTTCCTCTTGGTCTGTTCCCTTCGATCTTGCCAGTTGTCACTAAGTTCTCCAATCCATTTCTTCTCATAACATGTCCAAAAAAATTTTGACTGTCTACATCTAATTTCTCTAATCAGTTTACGAGTTTTATTTGTCTCCTGTAGTACTTGGTCATTGGTTTTTCTGTCTGTCCATGGTGTTCTTTGCATTTTCGTCAGAAACCACATTTCTGCAGCCATCAAATGTTTTTCAGCTTGATGTTCTGTGCTGTACACTGCGCAATCATGATACCCCTCCTAAAATCAGGGAAAGATAGTTCCATTGCCTCCAGTTACAGACCAGTAAGCCTCACCAGCTGTCTCTGCAAAAGAATGGAGCGCATCATCAATCATAGACTGCAGAGGTACATTGAAAGTGAAAACATCCTTGTGCCACAGCAAACTAGCTTTAGGCAGTGCTACTCTACAGAAGATCAGAAAACCTACCTCTCTCAAGAAATTGAGGATGCATTCTAAGAGAAGAAGCTGGTGCTTGCTGCATGGATAGATCTGAAAAAGCCTTTGACAAAGTCTGGAATGAAGGTCTGACGAAGAAACTGAGAAACTGTAAAGTCAGTGGAAGAATGTACAAATGGGTGAAAGCTTACTTACACAACAGAAGAGCCCGAGTACAGATAGACGGACTCAAGAGCAAGAAAGTACTACTATGTCACGGTTTTCCCCAGGGCGGAGTCTTGTCCCCCACACTTTTTCTAATCTTCATCAATGATCTTGTTGCTAATCTACCGCATGGAATTAAAGCGGCAATGTACGCTGATGACCTGGTTCTATGGAGCACAAATGAACATGCATCAGTGGCCACCAGATCGCTACAAAGAGCTGTAGTAGATGCATTTGTTGCATGGGCAAATAAATGGTTTGTCAGCATAAACACTGACAAGTGCAGCACCACTTTATTTACCGTCTCTCAAACCAAAAAGCAGGGATCATCCAAATAAACGGAATACCCCTTAGTGAAGATAAAGAACAACATACCTTGGAGTAACATTTCTTCTTCTTCTGCGTTCATCCGGAGTTTTTTTTTTCGGACGTGATTGCGTTGTGCCTGTTTAGAGCGGAGCTGCTTTCTTGCGCCATTAGGCTGACACATCCGACTTCTGCGGGCATTTGTTGACCGGGTTAACCTTCCTGGGGGTTTCTTAGGACGTTTGACTCTCACTGTTGTGGTGTTATCCCCCATCCCAGCTGGCCCATATAGAACAGCCAAAGGCATCCTGGTCAGCCCTCAAGGGAAGGCAGGGGCAGACCATGGGCATTCCCCGCCATCCAAGGAGGCTTCCATAATTGCCGAGCCAACACACAGCGCTCTGGTACTGGGCTCACCCAAGGAATCGTCACGTCCTGCACATGGCTGCTTAGCCTCACTTCCGTATATTGGGCCTTCCGTTCACCATAGGCTGTTCTTCCGGAAGCCAGAAGAATGCAGTCTGCAGATGACATCCACACAGTGAGCTTTCGATTCGGACTTTCCACGTAATGGATTTGCTATCCAAGCAATATTCCATTTCGTGCCACTAGGACACTTTTTCCACCTTTTATGAAGCCCACACAGTGAGCTTTTGATTCGGACTTTCCACGTAATGGATTTGCTATCCAAGCAATATTCCATTTCATGCCTCTGGGAGGCTTGTGTAACTGACATGCCTGTGGTATGAAGTGTGGCAGTCTAAATACTTCTTCATGCACCTTTAAATGTCAACCTGAATGTAGTTAAAGTAAGCTGCGGTCAACTTGAGCTTGTTGATATCTCCATAGAGCTTGTCCTCAAATGAAGCAGGCGTGGGCCAGAATATCTTTCTCTGTTCTGCACATATTGAGCACTCCTGCAGCAAATGTTTAGCTGTCATTTTATCAGTTCGAAAATTACATTCATCGGTATCTCCTATCTTTAGTTTATTGAACAAGTGGTATTTCAGCCTGTTATGTCCTGTGCGGAGTCTGAAGATTGCTACTTGTTCTCTTCGGTCGAGTTTGTAATATGCATCATCCTTCCGGTGGCCTGGATGTTCTGATTCCCATTTGGTTCTATAAGTGCTTTTTATAAACCTCTTTGCCTCATTATAGGTTATGTCTATGTCAGGCTGTGGTAGTCGTCCACCCTCTTTTGCTAGTCTGTCAGCCTCTTCATTTCCAGGTATACTGCAATGTGATGGGATCCACTGTATTACAACTTTTTTGGATTTCTGGCATAGACCATGGAGTGCTGCTCTTAGGTCAGCTAGTTCTGTGCTGTTATTGCTCTTCAGTATTGAGACAGCTGACTTTGCATCTGTGAAGATAGCTATTTGCTTCTCTTTATTTTCCTCCATCAAGAGCATTTCTGCTGCAGTTTTCAAAGCCTCTACCTTCCGCTTTGAAGTTACTTGAAAATTTTCCAGTTGCCACTGACTGTTTTTTTTCATTCCATTTTTTAAATTTAGGAGAATTCCTCCTCCTCCATTTTCTATTGAATTTTTGGCTGATCCATCTGTATATGCATGGGTCCAATTGCTGCTTGGGTAATGTTCTTTTATGTAGTTTAGGGTTATTTTTCTTCTTTCGGTTTCATTCTGAGTGTTCTATTTCTCAATACCAGGAATGTTTTCTATCATCTCAGGCAGTTGCTGCTGTCTCCAAGCTGGGAACTTGTGTGCATTGTAAATGGGTTTGACTGTTGATATGTTAAGTATAGGATCTGCCCTAATCTTTCGTTTTGCAGTTGCTACAAAGTTGCTACGCTTCAGTCTTCCCTTTCCAAAACCATTAAACCTGTTATACATAGGGTGGTCTGTCAATCTTCTAAATTTTTCTGCTTGTTGCTGGGCTCTGCTATCTCTTCTATCCTACATTGGTTGTAAACAAGTGATCTTTTCTAGTTCATTAACTAGGTGTTGTCTTCAGGCTTCCAGTTATGATTCGCATTCCTTGATTTTGGACTCTACTTATTTTGTTAAAGTTTGACTTAGCTGCTGTTGCCCAAGCTGCAATGCCATATTCCAGTACTGGCCTCACCCGTCCAGTATATAACTTCTTGAGAACTTTCTCATCTGCTCCCCACTGTTGTACCAGCAAGCTTTTTCATGATTGCCATTCTTTGCCTTGCTCTTGTTCGATTTTTCTCAACCTGTGTCTTCCATGTCAGGCGACGATCAAAGGTGACTCCTAGATAGTTTGGATTTTCTTCATGGCGCAATATTTTTCCATTCAATACCAGCTTAGGTTGCTGAGTTTTATTTGAGAGGGAGAACACTGTGCATGTTGTTTTCTCCTCACTTATCTTCACTAGCCATGATTTTGACCAGTCCTCTAGCGCTAATAAGGCTTGCTGTATTCTGCTGTTAGCTGTACTAATATATTCTTCAGATGTCCATATGGCTAGGTCATCTGCAAAGGAGGATGTGTGTACTCTGGCTGGAAAATTTTCTGTGATGTCATTTATATATGCTAGGAATAATGTTGGTGAAAGAACTCCTCCTTGGGGGACACCTTGCTCCAACAGCATCATTTTGCTGGTTTGTCCTTGTACTTTTGTCCTGGCAGTTCTGTTCTCAAGGTAGTGGCTGATCCATTTATACATTTTCCACAAACATGCATTTTTTGCAGTTTTACTTTCAGTCCTTCCTTCCATACTTTATCAAATGCTTTTTCTAAATCTATCCAGACCGCTAGTGTGTGTTTTTTCTCTTGGAAGGCATCCTCTATTTCCTGAGCTATATAGGTTATTTGATCTTCAGTGGATCTGTACTTTCTGAATCCTGCTTGGTGTGGTGTTAAGAGTTGTTTTCTTCCAGATGCCATGTTAGCCTGCCATTGATAATGCGTTCCATTAATTTTCCTACACAGCTAAGTAGACTGATAGGTCGATAGCCATTTGGTTCTTCCAGGTCTTTTCCTTTCTTTGGGACTGGTATTAGTATAGCTTCCTTCCATGCCTGTGGGACTATTCCTCTCTTCCAGCTGTAATTTAGGACTGCTAGTAGTTTCTTTTTTGCCTTAGTGCCTAGTCCTATTAGCATTTCATTTGTGATTCCATCCTTTCCTGGTGATTTCTTCTTTTTTAGGGTATTCATTGCCTGTTCCATTTCTTCCATTGTTAGATTTGCCATCATATATTCTGCTGCTGTCTCTGTATTACTATGATGTATCTGTTTATCTTTGATTGCTTTCTTCTGTTCGGATTGTAATATCAATGTGGTTTGCTCTGGCATAGTGTTTCATTAGTGCATTTGCAGCCTTTTTTCCTGTAAGCAAGGCATTTCCTTGTTTAATTGTTATTTGTTTGTTTCTAGGTCCTTCATTGTTCATGGCTTTCACTAGTTTCCATAGTTTGTTTCCATCCCTGTCAAAGTTCAGGTTTTCTGTTTTTTCCCTCCAACAATCTCTTGTTGTTTGATTTACTGTTCTTTTATATTTTGCTGAGATGGCTTTGAGAGAGATGTTCGCTTCAGTTGTTTGTTCTCTCTCTGCTGTCTTCCTGGCATCTTCAACTTTGTCCTCCAAAATTTGTAGTTCTTCAGTCCAGTATGGTTTGTAATTTTTCCTCGCTCCTCTAGGAATAGACTCAGTGGCCACCTGTATTATTGCTCTGTTTAGACTTTCCACCATTTGCTTCATGTTGCCATATCGTGTATTTATGTTTTCACAATATTTGTCTGTTAGTATGGCAAATCTGTCCCAATCTGCTCGTTTGTAATTCCAGCGGGGCAAAGGCTTTTGCTCCTGTGGAACATACTCCATATTCATTACAAGCTTGATTGGTCTGTGGTCACTACCTGCTAATTGGTCAAGCACATGGCGATCGATTTTGTGGAGGATGTCTCCTGTGCAGAAAGCTAAGTCTGGAGTAGAAGTGGTAAGCCATCTTCTGGAGTAGAAGCTCGGTGTGTCATCCGCTTTGTTGAGTAGATGGAGATTTGAGTCTATTTCCCAGTCCTCCACTTCATCTCCTCTTTTGTCAGTATCTGGGTATCCCCATCTTTCTGAACGGCTATTAAAGTCTCCGACAATAATGCAGTTTGTGTCAGTTATTTTCATGTTTGAGAGTGTAAGGTCCTTATCTGCTTGGCTATACAGATTGTAAATTTTTATTTTCACATCCTTTATCATTATATCAACACCTATAATTTCCGTTTGGTTGTCAGAGATCACAGATACTTTGCTGCAAGGTATTGTATTTCGTGTAAGTATTAGAACTCCTCCTTTGTGTCCTTCGCGGTCAAAACGTGTGGCCTGATATCCTCTGACTGAGAATTTGCGATTGGCATTGAGGTGTGTCTCTTGAATACATGCCACATCTATTCTATCTTTATGAAGACGCTGTGTTAGGGAGACTTTCTTGTTATAAACTCCTTCGGCATTCCACTGTAGTATGTTGAGTGTCCGGGGTGTTTGGTCAAGTAGCTCTTAACCTACTCCTCTGTGCCTTGACTCCACAGCAAGGGGAAGGTGACCACCAGTAGTCATGGGTGGACCCCCTCGAGGCAGGGGGCCCGGCACTATCACCGCCTGATGGGACTTCACGGGATTAGCACCATAACGATTAATTTTAAATTGTGACATCATGAATCAAGTTACGTTGCACTGCTTTGTCAAGCCTATGGCTCAGTACATCCGATTTCGACAAGCATTTGTTCAGGGTGCTTTCCCTAGCCTTTGACTGTCCCCAGTCTACCTACAAGGCAGCAGGTTTATTTGTCTGGTCCCTCTCCCTTGACCTGTCCGACATGGGTGACCCTACCAGTAGCTGTGCTACCGTCGGCATAGCTCTCGGGGTCATTGGAACGCGCAAGCCCCTCTACCTCGTCACGGTGGAGACACAGCAGAGGGGGGAGTAACATTTGATGGTAGGCTGACATGGAGAAATCACATCAACAAAGCAGTAGCAAAAGTCAGAAGGAAATTAGCCATCCTGAGAAAACTAAGTGGAACCACATGGGGAGCCAGTGGGAAAATACTTAGCAAAGTTTATCAACAGAGCATACGACCACATCTGGAATACGGGTCAACTGCGTGGTTTTCAGCATAGAAAACCACACTACAAGAGCTGGACAAGGTGCAAAATCAAGCACTTAGAGTCACCACAGGAGGGATGAGATCAACCCCTATAGTGGAGATGGAGAAGATGGGGAGGGCACAAGCACTGAGAGAGCGCAGAGATACAAAAACGCTAATACAAACAGAAAAGTTCCTCAGCTTGCCAGGCCACCCTATGAAGAACAGATTTAAAAACTTATCTATGGGGCGGTTGAAAAGAAGCAGTTTTATTCACCATGCCAAACGACTCTGCAGAGAAACCACCGATCTGCCCACAGTTAGTATCCCCCTGAAAACCAGACAAAAGTGAGAGGAATATTTGACAAGGAAGAACAGAACAGAGTACAGTGCAGAACAGCCACTCTCAGCTTCCTTGATGAAGAATACCCACAGGACCTCTGGATCCAAGTCTACACAGATGGGTCAGCACAAAATGCTGTTCGAAACGGAGGAGCGGGAGTGTACATAGAATACCCAAATAATACTAGAGACACGGCCAGAGTACCAACAGGAAAGTACTGCCATAACTATGATGCTGAAATTGAGGCAATCAAGATAGCAACAGAGAAATTACTAAATACCAGCCATGGTACACAACCTGTGGTACTATTGACATATGCAAAATCAGTACTCGGGGCGCTCCTGTCTGGGAAATTGCCAGTACAAAGGACACTAATTTCTGAACTTAGCAGTCAGCATAAGGTCACCATACAGTGGATACCATCCCACTGTGGAATACCCGGAAACAACAGAGCTGATTGATTGGCTAAGGAAGGAACAAAAGAAGAATAGCCTGATGTGCCTATTACATACCACCAAAAGAAAAGAATGGTCAGATCAGTAAGAAAGCCACCAAAACCTGCTCAAGACGACCACCACATTATGGACAGACCAGAACAAGTCATTATTCTGCGCCTCAGAACAGGGCACAATAGATTACGCAACCACATGTATACAAAATTCAAGATTGGTGAATCAGCCATATGCACAGGTGGATTGGCATCGCAGACAGCAGAGCACATACTCCAAGACTGCCCAAATTACATGATGTCTAGGCAAACCTTCTGGCCTAGGGAGACAACAGTGGAAGATAAACTCTATGGACCGCTAAGTGAACTAAAAAAGACAGTTAAATTCATACAAGAGACAACATTGCAGTTATAGACATATTTCAAGCGAACGAAAGAAGAAGAAGAAATGGAAATATCTCCACCACAGTCATTATTTATTTAACTCTGCTATTCAATTTAGTGTTAATCACTTAGCACAATTGTAATTAATCACTTAAAAATATAATAAATTTGGAAATGATGACAGACTGTAGTGGTAAACATAGTAGGTGTGTTTCATGGAAACATCTCCACTACAGTCATTATTTATTTAACTTTGCTATTGAACTTAGTCATAACTATTTCACACAATTTTTCTTTTGGGCGCTCGCTTGCTTTGAACTCAAGCGTGTTGCATACGCACTACTTCTAGTAGCACTGGGCTGTAGTTTGTGTGTGGATTAGCTTTCCCTATTACCAGTGTTCCTCGCCATCAGGCAGACCCCTCTGACTTCTGAGGTACTTGTAATTTACATCTCCAAGTCAAGGATGAGAAGTTAATAATTTAGTCCAACTGCCCAGTGTTGGGGTTGAACCTCTTACCTTGGTATCAGCACACCGGATGTTTAAGAACATGAGTTCTTTTCCATTCGGCCATGCTGATCTCCACACAATTTTAATGAATCACTTACTGTTATTTACTGCCAATATAGTACCTTGTGGTGTACGGCTGGGGGGGGGGGGGGTCTTTGATCCTGAGGAAGTAAAGCCGCCTGGCTAGTGCAGTCGCCGTGAACTGTGCAGGTTCGGGTTTTCTTTTTGCCCCCGACAGAAAAAATTCCCACATCTTACTGAGGATTCGAACCTGGGTCTTCCGAAGGAAAATCCGGCATTCTAGCCACTCGGCCAGCAGCTCCTCTTGGAATCAGTTTTTGTTTTGATTTGCATATCCCTTACAGGACGTTGCAGTCAACGTCAGCATTTTTCAGCTGCTGTTAATGTACTAGGCAAGATTACCCTCAGTAGTTTGCCATTGCTTTCTGAGCACTGGCTCACATACCTCGTAAGTTACCAATGCAGCGAGAACTTCTACCGATTCTCGCGTCAGGTTACGTTACTCACGAGAATATATGGGATTACGGAGAAAGACGTTAACCCCTAGGCCAACAAATGTAATAAATCTGGAAATAATGACAGACTAATGGTAAACATAGTATGGCATGTTTAATGGCGTGTTATTTTTTTATTATTAGCATTGAGCATGAGGAGATCCGAGAATTGTATTTGTCGGCGGCACGACTCTCTGCAGAAACTCAGATTGACCCAGATGTTCAAGTGGGTAATTTTCCTGTGATTGTTGTCAGTCAGTCAGATACTTTGACAGTTTCCTTATGATTGTTGCCAATTGATCAGTGAAGTGAGTGGATAGTTTCATGTGATTGTTGTCAATCAATCAAATGTCTAGATTGTTTTCAATAATCAAATAATTAGTGTGATTGTCAGCAATTAATCCTTTAAGTGCTCAAATAGTTTTCTGTGATTGTCATCAATCAATCATTTAATCTGTGATTATTGTGAATCAGAAACTCAAGTGATTAGATAATTTCCTTTGACTGTCATCAGTCAGTAAATTAGTTAATTAATTAATGGCCTCAATAATTTCCTGTGTGCTATCTTAAAGATAAGGAAAGAATATTTAGTTTTTTTCCTTGTAAACTAATTATATCTTGTCATTTTGTTAACTTAGATTTGTGCCTTGCTGTTCAGTCAGAAAATGGGTATGAGGGGGCTTCAAATGAAAACCTTAAAAGTGTGATAGAAATTACGATAACCATGCCATTGTCTTGTATTTTTCTCCTCCCACAGTGTGGTCTGGGCATACTGTTTAACCTGAGTGGAGAGTACAGCAAAGCCGTGGAATGTTTCAACCTGGCACTTCAAGTCAGACCACACGTAAGTTTCCTGCATTAAAATACACAAGCAAACAATGCCCTGGCAGATTATTTATTTGAGAGAACCAACCTAAACGAGATTATTTACACCAAATGTCACATAAATATCATCATCATCATCATCATCATCATCATCATCATCATCATCATCATCATCATCATCATCATCATCATCATCATGTGCCATGATGATAAGCATAAGAAAGATTGAGGGGAAGAGAACAAGGGGAAGGCAGAGAAATAAATACCTGGATGGCTTGGCCACATGGGTGTATCGGACACTGGACATCTTTCACCATCTCACTCGATCACCAGAGTCGTGAATCAGTTCTGTGTTCTTGTCTCAACCATGCCATGTGGTTAAGCCATCCAGGTATTTATTTCTCTGCCTTCCCCTTGTTCTCTTCCCCTCAATCTTGCCAGTTATCACCAAGTTCTGCAATTTACTTTTTCTCACAATGTGTCCAAAAAAGGTTGACTGTCCTACATCTAATTTCTCTAATAAGTTTACGGTTTTCATTTGTTTCTTGTAGTACTTGGTCATTGTTTTTTGTCTATCTTTGGTATTCTATGCATTTTCCTCAGACACCACATTTCCACTTCTAGTGTACAATGAGGATTATTTTGTGTGATATTCACTGGCACAGGAACAGAGCATTATAGGGTAACCCTTTGCTGTGAAGTTGGAATTGCACTGAACGATTAAAAGTTTGTAGTCCGCAGGTTTCATGTCGTGAGGTTGTAGCGAACGAAAGAAGAAGAAGAAGAAAATATGAAGTTGAAACCGCAATTAACGACTAAAACTTTGTAGTCGGCAGGTTTAATCTCAACAGAGTTTATGGTGGATCTGCTCTTCATTGCCAGCCCAGTGTCTGTTGTCAGAAAGATGGTGAAGAGACGTCATGGTGCGTATGCTGTCTGACCCTCCTGCCTCAGCAGCTAAGCATCCAGCCATAGATGATCAGATATTGCTCACCTCATGAAAGATACTGCAAGACTCTTGAAAAGCACTTTATTTTTCTGATTGTATGCCTCTTGCCATAAGGTCTCAGTGACCAACACAGTTTCATTCATTCATTCAGTAGCATGTCCCTTGCAAAATCTCGTTCCTATAACAACCATCTGGAAAACTTCTCGGTCAAAAGCAAGGTGTCCAGCATCCGATACACTCATCTGGAGATCATCTGCCACATCCTGCCCGTCTTCTCTTTGGTCTTCCTCTTCCTCTCTTCCTGGGCATATACCCCCTCCATGATTGTTCTCTCCAAACTGTCATGACGTTTCAAGTCACTAAAATATTTCAGTTTTCTTTGTTTTATCGTCTTTAGTAGCCAACGTCTTCAATATTCAGATCTTGTCATATGGATGCATTTGTTCTTTTCTGTATCCAAGATATTCTTAGAACCCGTATATAACATTTATATTCAAAGGCCCTGTGTTGTGCTGTTTAGCAGGCCCTACATGTGCTGTTAAGCTTGTTTAGTAAGTGTCCAGGTCTCTCATGTGTATGTTGCAATGGTAAAGATGCATGCTCTTAAAAATCTAAGGTACTTTGCCTTAATTCACCCCAAACAAACAAGGATCCCTTCGAGCCTCATTTGCATCGGTCCGGCAATCACTTTCCGGTTAGGGTTAGGATTAGGGTTAGGGTTGTGTATGTGTGTGTGTGTCGACGACACATATATACACACACACACGACACATACACACACACACACACACAACCCTAACCCTAACCGGAAAGTGATTGCCGGACCGATGCAAATGAGGCTCGAAGGGATGCTTGTTTGTTTGGGGTGAATTAAGGCAAAAGTACCACATCTAATGTTTGTAGTTCTATCTGTCCCCCTCCACAATTTATTCTGTTATTTTAGCTTTTGAAGAGCAATAGATATTCATCTTTTAATTTCTGTCATTGTGTCACCATTGTTGGTAATCAATGACCCAAGATATTCACAATTTTCCACCACCTCCAATTTTTCCTCATTAACATATATTTCTTTCTCCATAATAGTTTTATCAGTATGCATTATCTTTGGTTTTGCTATGTTAATGTATAGATTGTGATTTTCGCTATTCTTTTGTGGTGAGGTTATTAGTTGTTCTATAACATTCTGTAATGTGGATAGTCTGTAAAGGACCAACACAGTTTACGAGGGAAAGTCAATAAGTAAGTCACAAATGGCTGTAGAAAAATAAGTAAATATGATAACAACTTGAAACCAGTTTATTTTTTATACATACTTGTCCCTTTATTTCTCAACATAATTTCCACCAACATTGATGCACTTATCCCATCGTTTTATCAGTCCTCCCAAACTGGCTGCATAGAACTGCATGCTCTGTTTTCTAAACCACATTTTCACTTCACATTCAACTTCGGCATCATTCGCGAAATGTCTCCCACCAAGGTGGGTTTTCAGTGGACCAAAAAGGTGGAAATCGCTAGGGGCTAAGTCGGGGCTGTAAGGTGGATGTTCCAGAACTTCCCACCTTAGTTGGTTAATTTTCTCCTGAGTTAATCGAGCCGTATGTGGTCTGGCATTGTCATGAAGAAGCAACACTTCTCTAGTCAGCAGTCCTGGACGTTTTCTTCGAATTGCATCATGAAGCATCGATAGAACTTCACAGTACGATTCAGAATTCACATTGTCATCTTTCTTCTTGAAATTGGTTAAAAGCACTCCTTGACAATCCCAGAACACTGTCAGCATAACCTTCCCTGCTGATGGCGTAACCTTGAATTTTTGGACACAAGCGAAGAAGGATGTTTTCTACCCAGCTAAGCACCGCTTTACGGTACAAACATTTGTCAGCATAAACAGGAAACTTTCCTTATGAATGTTCTTTGCAGGCAGTCCTTTTGCTCACAAAAAACGCACAACAGCACATTGCTCTTTGTTGTACACTCCGTAAGTACAGTCGACATTTTGTTTATGTGCACATGAGACACCTAGTGCCACCTGACGAACAGGAATATAAAGTTTGATGTTGCTGTCACCTAATGACACCTGTAGAAAACACCAACTACATTTACCTGACATCCCACAGAACTGTGTGACTTACTAATTGACTTACCGTCATATTTTAATTATTAGCGTCTTTTCCATATTCCCTCATTCCATCATATACCATCCATCTTTTTCTCACCCATTGGCTGTCATCCCACCTTTCTATCTGTCTCAGCTTCCCACCTTTTGTTGTTGCTTCTGTCCCTTTCACTTGAGCTCCTAAACTTTCCCCTCTCTTCTCTTTGTTTTTGTCCCCATGTGAATACCTGTGTATGGGACGTCCCTTCCTTTCTGTGACTTTGTTTATGGCTGTTGGCGTTTCTTTTCACTGTTGCTCAACTTCTTACCTCCCCTGCAATGGTTTGACATCTGCTTCTTTGGTGAGGTGATGAGATGTAGTTCAAAGTAGTTTAGAGAATCGACTCTCGCTTCGTTGATCATGTGGTGAGACATAGGTCATGTGCTTTTCAGATTCAACTTCTGTGACTTTGGTCATGTGACAAGATGGAGGTGATTGTAAATTAGAGAATCTGTAACAGTATTGGGATCTAGTGGGAAACCCAGATACAGCACGATTGAGCATTGAGACTGAAAGGGGGGGGGGGAGATGCTCAATCGTGACGTATTGGGTTGGTATGGGCAGTTAGAACCCAGATTGAGTAGCGAATGGAGGTGTACATCGGAGCTTTGTTATATTAAGCCAATAAACGTTTTATCAACACACAAACGACCGGCCTTCGTCTTATATTACACACTGTTATAAGAGGCGAAATGGAGCCACACGACCAGGATGCGAACCTGAGGCTGAGAAAGATAAAACTATGTAAAGTCGGAGTTGAATAACGTCGTCGCAGAAAGATTCAAGCGGCACGTGAAAGAACAACTATTGAATCTGGTAACAAACGCACCAAAAGATGGCCAGCAAGTTATAAGACGAGATAGTAATAATATCTGAATACAGAGGCCAAAAGCTCGCCCAGGAGTGGTCCTTTGTAAGTCTTTTTAAGACTTCAGATAAGAATTTGGTTGTACCAGCCGTTTGCAGAGGTCACGGTGAAGAAAGTTTGTATGGCCGCCCTTCTGCAGGTTGACTGTTAGCAAAGTTAAAGAGCTAATCAGGAGTTGTCAGGACAGCATGATCGTTGATTGGGCCATAAGTTCTTAAGACACGCAATTATCGCTGGGCCTTGGCTGATCCTGATCCATCCTTGGGCCTTGTTAATCCTACGACCCAAACACCTGATCCGTCCTTGGGCCTTGTTATTCCTATGACCCAAACACACCTGATCCATCCTTGGGCCTCCGTTTATCCTATGACCCATTCCATACGACGTTGAAGTACCCACCTGAGAATCAAGGAAGGGACCCAACCAGGGGGTCGAAGATTTTCCGGCAGCCCATGAGATGTGACCCAACCAGGGGTTGAAGAATTTTCTGGCAGCCCATGAGAAGGACGAAAGTACCTGAGGGAAGAGAAGTGGTAGCTGAACTCCACCACCTGACTCCTGAGACTAAGTTTCACCTAATGCGGGATCTGGTTGGTTGAACTGAACTGAAGGTAACAGAGTAATTTAGAAATAGACTCAGAGTGGTATATTTCGAGGTCTCCCGTGAGGTTCCGAATTCCTTAATTAGAGTGGAGTACAGAACATTATCTACAAGGAACCTTCTTCTGATTGCCACCAGTTTGAGTTTTTTTTCGAGGACAGGGTTCATTAATCCTATGCTCAGACAGGACATCGTTGGTGCTTCTTCTGATTAATGTAATATCTTACAATATTATAACCAACTGAATTGTGCTGGTTGGGATTTAGGAAATTATAATTGTGTGATTGGTTGCTTGCTTGTTTTAGTATTTTTTTCAGCATAGCGGAACAGGACACCCTAGCAGAGCAGATTCATCACGACACAAGTGAGAATTATTTCGGCTGAGATAGCGTAAAGAGTAAAAATGTACTTGAGCAGAGACTTAGAACGCGTGACCACATGGTTAGGAGAGTTAAAGGAGGCGGTCAGCGAGGTAGAATGTTTTGTACACTGGTTACAGAGTAATGTAAGAGGAGGTAATGAGATAAAAAGGAACAACAAGAATAACCAAGGACAGCCACTAATTAATGAAAATAGAGGGCGGTATAGAAGCATTTATGAAAACCCAAAGATGACTAGGGTCAAGAGCTGGTACAATGATCAGAGATACGGAAATGGACATGAAAAAGACTGTTATAGGAGTTGGCCATCCTATACTGTAAGCGCTAGGAAAAAACGTGACGAATGGTTTGAAAAAAGACAAAGAAATATCTAAACTCAGGTGTAAGAGACAGAGTTGAACCTGTAAATAAAATACAGACTAATCCTAAAATGGTTGCGAATGTGACTAGTGGACAGGAAAAGAAGACGACGGGGTTAGTAAAGAAAAGAAACCGAGAGACACAGACGCAGACAAGTAATACGGTAGAAAGTAGCACGCAGACTCAGGTACAACCAGTCAGCAAGATAACAAAGGGAACTCAAACTGACTTCATAGAGAATCAGTCTAAACCAACTCGTTTGACTAAGAGAGACAAGGTTGAAGTTAGGAAAGATGGACAGACAAGGACCAAGGACGAAAGGAAGTCAATGAAGAAAAGTGTTAGTATGGTTGTAAATAGAGGTAGTACCATGTCAACTTCTTCAGCTATAGACAAGAAACTAATTCCCAAATGGTGTAGGAATATTAGCTGTCAGAGTTACGGAGAAGATATTCCCACACCTGAATATTATAGTGATGCTGAATCAGATATTATTACAGATGATTTGGAGAAGGAGAGTGTTACACTACGGGTAGGTCCTGAATCGAGGCGTGATCTTCCATCATATGGAGTAGTTGCTGGTAGACAGACGGACAGAGTTTTGGGTAGTGACTCTTTGAAACAAAATACGGGTTTATATGACAAGACAGTAGGGAAGGCTAAGGGACGAAGACCGAGGAAGAGAAAGAAAGTCAGACGTTTTAGGGACGACAATAGGAATAGAGCCGACGTGTTTGCAGTAAACTATAGTGACTCTGATGTGGGAACTATTATTAGTGTGTCATCGGAGGACGAGATGGGAAGGTACAAACGTTACGTAAGGTACACAGAAAACAGTGAACAGACTAACGTAAATAAGAAATTTAAGAAGAAGAATAGTGGTAGACAGTTAGCGGAAATTTATTCGACGACAGAAAGTGATTTAAGAAAAATAGAAGACCTTAGGACCTTAAGACCTGAATACTTTAACAGGTTGACAACAGATAGTGATGATGACATTATAAGTGAAAGACAAGTTAGGATATTGAAAGACAGTGAAGTGTTTAACTTAGAGACACTATATAACAGTTAAAATTCCTTGGGTGAAGAAGGAAAATGAAATAGGTCTGGCTTATGAGAAGAACCCCGGTTTGAGAGTATAGGTATATGAGCTGTCTAAATAGGCAGATGAATTTTGTTGGTGATAAGGAAGTACGACAAATGATATTCCACGTGGATTACGTAATACAGGATATCGTCTGGTTGGTAGCGAGGTAGAGAGAGTAAAATAGGGTAGATTCAGGATAGAATTAGTAGAGGGTGAGAGATAAAATAAGTATTAGAAATAGTTTGACTCAGAGCTATGACGTGATGTCCAAGATAATTTTGTTTGTTGGTTTGAGAAGAAAGAATAGTATTGTTGATAGGTGAACCGAGACTGACTGGTAAAGAGATATAGATTGAAAAAGTACTGAATATCCTGTGTGTAAAGTAGACAGTTGAATGTGACAGTTAAGACTGTAGTAGTTGTGTGTGAAGAAGTATAGAAGGATAGTTACGAGATTAGGGATCTGTTGGAATGAGGTTTGTTTTGAAGAGATAGTAGATAGTACAGTGAAAACAATAGAAGTTGCGAGATTGTCATGTATAGGGTCTGACCTTCGTATAGAAGTAGAGATATAAGAGGGCAGTGAATTGAGAGAGTCCTCTGGAATAATTCGTCTAGTTGTGCGGTGTTCATACGCGAGTATAACCGTAGTCAGACAGGTGTTCGTCGTGATGAAGGAAGTTAGAGAGAGGTGTGATGACGTCGCATAAGTAAAATACATAGATAAAATATAAGAGTGGCGTTAACATGTCTTGTGTCAATGTGTTTTGAGGAGATCAATACGTGTTAATATGTGGTGAATGATTGATGGAATGTTGAGGTGGCGTCTAAAGAGTTTTTTGTAGTAATAGAAGAGACATGTTAGATTTGTCGTGATGCAAAAGTAGTCGTGAGATGAGAGCGAGGTGGTGTATCATTGTCTGTGTGAATATGAGAAGAGTGATTGATAAGTCCAGAGAATTGAACAACCTGGTTACACCTGTTGTCAATATCATTTGTTTCGTTTCGTTTAGCGGAATTGTTGTTGTTTGTTCTTCTTTAGCTATAGTCCTCGCCTCTGTTTTGTTTGTGCTAAAGTGTGATGTCTTTTGTTTGGAATGTGTGATCTTGGAAGGAAATTATAGAAGTCGTATGACAGGTTGACAGAAAGAGAGTTAATATTATGACTGACGTTTCACAAAACATCTTTAGTATTTTTGACAGGAACGTGCCGAAGCAGGAGTGCCTAATACGGAGATGTGAGAAAAATGAGGTCCGTTGTCAGTTATCAGGACATGAGTTGCTGTTCCGAAAGAATCCTGATAAATAGGAGTGAAAGATACGAAGGTAAACAAGGTGAGGTAAATGAAAATTAGAAAGGGTGTTTCGACTGGTTTGACTGTCGTCACGATGTGAAAAGGATAGGAGAGAATTGAGGTAATGGTGCTGAGATACAGAAAGTACTGATGCAAAAGAATGAAATATTAATTGCGTCGGATAGATGAGAAACTTAAAGGTTGAATTAGTTATCAGGACAGGAAGTAGATGTGTTGGTGAGAGGTCTATACTAGGTAGACAAAGTTTTGTTGGACGTAAGAGGATGAAGATACTGTAGTTAACAGTAATGATTAAGAAGTTTGGTACAAAGCCAAGGGAAACAATTAGTGTATCGAGCCACAGGTACAGTTTATATTGACGGCTGGTACATTGAGATGACATTAGAATAATCGCCACATAATAAATGTGTCGACCTGTAGTTTACAGTGCTGGCTTAAGAGAATGTTCTAGATAGGGGATGTATTAGGAGTGAGGCTGGAACAAGATAGAAAATTGTGAGGGGAGATAATCAATGTTGGACTTCCAGAAAAGGAATGGTCAGTTGGTGAGTAGTGATTTTGCTTGGAGGGGAACAAGTATGGTTCCGCATTATGATGGTCTGTAGATAACAGATAGATATTTGTATATATGTATATACGTATTTTGGCATTAATGCTTGGTATGTTTTGTTATATATGACTTGGCTAAATAGATAGGTGTTACATTGGTTAGCAAAGGAGACCAATGCTGCTGGGTCACTTTACGTGGTTAATTCTAAGAGAATTATGTTTTTTTTGAAAACCTTCCCTTTAGTGAGAAACACTTGTATTTATTGTAATTGAGCTTACAATGCCTCATATATATAAAGTTAATTTTGCTTGATTTGGTCCTGTAAAATGATGAAATTATTTTAGAGTAGAGATATTGTGTCCTTAGACTTTTCATGTGTAAACTACTGGTCCGTAAAAGAGACCAGTAGTAGTAGAAAAAAAAATAGATTAGGATGTATGTTTGTATTATTTTAATCATCGTCACCATCATCATCACTATCATCATCATACTTTTAGTTGAATTGCGGGGAAAACATAAATGAATGTTACAAAAATTTGGGGGGGATTTGATGTCCTGTTGTGATTTATTTCACTGTTTTGTGTGTTTAAATAGTAATTAATTAAGTTATGTTTAAATTATAGGGTTTTTGTCGAGAATAAAGACAATACAGGGGGCTGTAATTAGGACCCTTCGTTCAGAAAGTTATAATAAACTACTGTGAGCTAATAGAGAGACACATTCTCTTTGTGAAGAATAACTTCATGGGTGTATATTACTGGGATAATCAGCATAGTGAGGTTGATGGGCTTATGAAGAAGTGGAAACATATACCGGGGATGGTTATGGGAAAGGTTAGAGATACACTAAATATGGGATTAGAAACCACATGGGAGAAGAAAAGATTAATGAATATATTCAGTGGGGTAAAGCTGAGAAAAGTTTTGAACATAGTTTCCGGGGGTCCAGAAGAACCATGATATACACGAGATTGCGGGGTTATAGAAGAATAAGAAAATTACCCCAGACAAAGAGTAAACATGAATTGGATCCATGTTTGACTAGACACTGTAGATAACAGTACAATAATAAAGAGGTGTTAGGGTGTAAATGAGAAATGAACATAGGGGAGACATAGGGACATGGGGTGTTTGTGGGTCCGTAATAAAGGGACTGAGATAAAGTTGATTACAAGCAGTCACAGACATGAGTGGTTATTTTTGCGGCTGTAGATTACGGCATGAATTATGAATTGAGATTTTAGAGAGACATGGGGTTACATGGCCTGGGCAGGATGTAAATGTTTATAAGTGGGTCAGATTACAATGTTGTGTTTGATGGTTAATATTTAAGGGGAGATTTCAAGGTTACTAGGTAGCTGTTGATAACGGCATAAGTGGAGCATTTTAGTAGATATGCCCATAAGAAATGGACATTAAGAGAGAACCTGAGGTATTGGAGAAGATTAGTTATACGAGGTGATGAGGTTATGTGAGGTGTTGTGTTGGAGGAGGTCTTAAGGGGTAATAGACCTTTTTAATTGTGTCTTTGGGATGTGTTTTGTGGTGAGGGTGAGGTAAGGTAGTGTCTGTTATATAGACACTTAGAAGTGAAGATTATTTTTGGATGATGGTTGGTATTTGATGCTGTAGATAGCAGCGTAAACTGTTACCATAATGAGTAGTACTGGGGGAGATATAGTGGTTTAGAATTTATTGCATAAATTCTCAAAAAACAAAGGGGTGTAAAGGGGTGTGTGGTTTAGGTGAATGTTGTTTTTCGAAAGTCTATTTCTTCTTTTAAATTCCGGTGGCCACCGATTCTTTATCTTCCTATCGTATGAAAGTGATTTCAGGTTAGTTGAAAGTGGGGAATTAGTAGTGTTGGTGATAAGAATAAGGAGTTGGTATCAGCCTTTGAAGTGGAAAGCGGATTGCTTATTGAAGTGGAGAAGGAGTATTTAAGAAAACGTGTTATGGTGTTATGATGTATTATAAACTGAATTTGAAATGTTATATGTAAATATGTTATGTTTGGTTGAAGGACCAAGAACGAAGAAGAAGTGGGTTGATTATAAAATGTTGGGGAAATAAAAAGGAAAGAAGGACTGGTTGGATTAACCGTGATATTATATAAATAAAAGGCGAAGAAGAAGTATACAGAAGTATATGGGGAGGTTGTTGGCAGACCATGTCACTGAGAGAAGAGTAAAAGATGTATTGTTTACTCAAACTTGGTTTTAGCATAGGTTAGAAGACAAAGAGGGAATGGAGTATGGGGATTTAAAGTAAAGATTTTTCCTTTATAAGGAAAATTCTTTATTAAACATGGGGAGGTGTAACAGTATTGGGATCTAGTGGGAAACCCAGATACAGCACGATTGAGCATTGAGACTGAAAGGGGGGGGGGGAGATGCTCAATCGTGACGTATTGGGTTGGTATGGGCAGTTAGAACCCAGATTGAGTAGCGAATGGAGGTGTACATCGGAGCTTTGTTATATTAAGCCAATAAACGTTTTATCAACACACAAACGACCGGCCTTCGTCTTATATTACACACTGTTACAAATCAACTCTTACTTCTTTGGTCATTGATAAGATGGAGGTCAGAGTAAATTAGAGCATCAACTCATACTTCTTTGGTCATGTGATAAGATGGAAGTGAAAGCAAATTTGAGAATCGACTCTTACCTCTTTGGTCATTGATAGGAGGTCAGAGTAAATTAGAGAATTGACTCTTATTAGAAAATCTACTCTTATTTCTTTCATTGTGTGATAAGGTGAAGGTGAGAGCAAATTAGAGAATTGACTCTTACTTCTTTGGTCATGTGATAAGATGGGGGTGAGGGTAAATTAGAGAATCGACTCTTACTTCTTTTGTCATGTGATAAGATGGAGGTCAGAGTAATTTAGAGAATGGACTCTTACTTCTTTAGTCATGTGATAAGATGGAGGCCAGAGTAAATTAGAGAATTGACTCTTACTTCTTTGGTCATATGATAAGATGGAGGCCAGAGTAAATTAGATAATTAACTCTTACTTCTTTGGTCATGTGATAAGATGGAGGCCAGAGTAAATTAGAGAATTGACTCTTACTTCTTTGGTCATGTGATAAGATAGAAGCCAGAGTAAATTAGAGAATCAATTCTTACTTCTTTGGTCATGTGATAAGATAGAGGCCAGAGTAAATTAGAGAATCGACTCTTACTTCTTTGGTCATGTGATAAGATAGAGGCCAGAGTAAATTAGAGAATTAACTCTTCTTTGGTCATGTGATAAGATGGAGGCCAGAGTAAATTAGAGAATTGACTCTTACTTCTTTGGTCATATAATGAAATGGAGGTCAGTGTGCCATACATTAACCTTGTTTAGTTGAGATTGAAGCTTTGGCTGGTATTGATTGTTTAGCGCAGATAAGAATGAAGTAATTTTGTGGTATGGGGTTTGTGTTTACTTACAGGATGCTTTGTTATGGAATAAATATGGAGCTACTGCTAGCGAATGGAAACCGCAGCGAGGAGGCCGTCGAAGCATATCGGAGAGCATTAGAACTGTCAGCCAGGCTACATTCGCTCACGCTACAACTTGGGCATTGCCTGCGTCAACTTGCAAGCATACAAGTATAGTCTTTTTTCTCTCTCTCTCTACAGTTGTCATTGATTCTGCACCAAGCAACATATCACATATATAGTTGTTACTTCATTCATCATTTACTTGTCCTTTTCTTTCTTGTCCCACAAAGTTGCTTACATGAACCCACTCACTCCTGGTTATACATTTCACTTGTCAACCTGTTTTCATATGTCGCTTTAACCCACCCTGTCCCTATTTGTCATCGTAACACACCGTGTCCCTCATGTTACTTTAACCCACTCAATCCCTCATGTTACTGTAACCCACTGTGTCACTTATGTTACTTTAACCCACTCAATCCCTCATGTTACTGTAACCCATTCTGTCTCTCTTGTTACTTTATGAACTTTTTCAACCAGCTCACTCCCATCCTCTTGTCTTTAGCTATCCAACTTTGGACTTATACACGATTGGTTGCATTTTGTGGTGACAGTTTTTCTACGGGGTGAGGGAGCCAGTCCAAGACCAACCCTCCTTTGTTACCTCTGACTACCTGGATGGTAGGTTACATTGTGCTCCTATTCTTTGCTTCTCCGAAGGGTCCTGGTAACACACAGGCAGTATCCTTCTTGGTGTTTGTCCATCAAGAATGATGATGACCATTTGTTTCATCCAGTCTGGTTGAAAGTTTTCTCGAGTTCTAAGATGGCTGGTAAGGCCTATTTTGACTCAAAATGCTCTTTGACAAAGTGAGCAGAGAATGCTTGACGTTCCAGGAGGAACTCCTGAATGTTATTTTTGTCCAGTCTTTTATTTTCACAGCTCTTGCAGTCCTGTTTGTTTTGCAAGTGACTACATCCTTGCGTAATGATGTACACCACGAATTTCGGTCTTTGGCAGCAGTCTCCCAAGTGTTGTGATGAATTCCAAAAGCTTTTAGTGAGATATTACGACATGCGTGGTCGGATTGCATTCGATACTATTCTGTGCTTCCCTTAAGGGTCCTGCGCATGTATTTTAATGTTGCCCAAATATTAACCTGTTCAGTTTTTATTTCTTGCATCTGTTCTAAATCCTGGCTCCTCCCTTACATTTATTTGTATTTAATATTTGTGATATTTTATTGAAAACATTTTGCACATAAACAAAAGTAATGAACACTTTGAAATAATGAACCTCACTCCTATATTTCTGTCATTTCAGAGAGGCGGTGGAGCACTTTGTTACAGCCTTAAACATGCAGCGGGAAAGCCGGGGCCCCAATGGCCAGGTTTCTGCCATGTCAGAAAATATTTGGAGCACGCTACGAATGACCTTGTCCTTGCTAGGGAGAACAGACTTGTACGCAGCTTGTGAGAAACGAGACCTCGACCAGTTAAAGAACATCTGATGTTGTGACGTCATGGACTCGAGTCTGTTGGTGGCTCAGGGAATTGAACTGTGTGAGGGGACATTGAAGGAGATGACCATCAAAGAAGTTGTGGAACTGTATAGAGAGACATTGGAAGTGTTGGACAGCAAAGATGAACAATTTGGGGGGACATTGAAAGCGATGGACAGGCACATGAAAATAGACAATTTTGGGGCACATTTAAAGCGAGGGACAGCAAAGTGTGTCTTGCAAGTAAGTTTCATTCTGGCAAACAAATTCGAGAAGAAAGCCGTGCATCACTTTCTGAGGATGTAACGGAGGTTGGAGACACACTTTTCGGATGCATGAAGCTGATATTCCACTAAACCTGTTTTGTGATAAATATACGTGTGATTAAACAAAATAATGAAGTAAGGAAATTAAAATGTTGGGAAACACAAGCTTAAAAACAGATTATGAAATTAAGTGGTGAAGAGGACAGCAAAACAATGGGCCAGTAATAAAATGGGCATTAGCTTGAATAATAGAAAAACAGAAGTTATGGTGATATCAAAGAAACAGATTGTGCCTAAATTTGCAATTATAGTAAGTGACATTATTTTGGGGCAAGTGTAGAAATTCAGATATCTAGGCATTTGGATAACATCAGATGGAAGATGCATCACAGAGATAAAGAACGGTATAGGACAACTACAAACTGCATTCTGTCAAGTGAAGAACATTTAGTGCAATAGATCCTTGTCCTTGGAAGTTAGAAAAATAGTTTTTGCATGTTACATATAACCAATTTTAACATACGACTCCGAATCTTGGACAATTAGTAAATAGGTAAAAATTCACTGGAAGCTTTTGAGATGAGGTTTTTAATAGAAGAATGCTCAAAATTCATAGTACAGCAAAAATTAGCAATCTGGAAATTTTGAGTAAACTAAGTCCCTAATACAACTTGTCACAAACATCAGAAAGAAGCTGTCATAATTCTTTTGGCCACATTATGAGAAGACAAAAACTGAAACATGTTGTGACGACAGGAAAGATTTGTGGTAAGAGAGATAGAGGAAGAGAACATTAGAAAAGTATTGGGTACTTCAATTTTAATTCACCACAAACAAACCAGTATTATATTTAGCACTGACCTAGATCTTGTGGAATTGTCAATTTTCAGAATAGGGATATCAGAATTCAATTCATGGTCGGTCGACAAGTGTGTTTTGCAGCAATATGTACCCAAAACCACATGTCATTGTCTTTGCAAACTGGCCCTCAGATACATCACAGATGAGCACAAACAGATATGGGACATACATAAGATAAGATGAGTAGCACAAGATGTGGATATACACTCCGACGACAGTGAGGGTCCTCCAAATCCAGAAACATTTATTGCAGTGGTTCTCAACCTTTTTTGGCCCATGCACCCTTTCACCATATGTTCAGAATGTCATTTCCCCCCCCCCCCCCCCCCCCCCCCCCCTTTCATATTTCCTCCCTATAAATTCCCCCTCCCCTACACAGTATACGTAAAGATGGAAGCTACATTTAATAACACATGCTAGAACAGGTATAGACGTCTACATAAAACGTGATTTGCGGGTCTACTAACGTTGTAAAACGAATTTCAGAAGGGCAAGAACTACAGAACCGTAAAGAATGGAAGAAAAAACAATATCAAGTAATCAGTTCTTGTATTAATGCAATCTTGAAATAATCTTATTTACCCCCCTGGAAACCCTAAAATTCCCCCCTGGGGGGAATTCCTGACCGGTTGAGAACCACTGATTTATTGCATCCATTGATCGGTCTAGCAGTCCACCACACACTCAACTGGAAGTGATCTACAACACATTCATTTATGTGATTCTTTATTTCAATAAAATACGTACATTACACAATAGCATTTGCTTGCCTTCTACTTGCGAAAGCAATTATATGTCTGTATCTGTAATTAATAAATGAACCCCTACACCCACTGTGGAATCCCCCTGATGTCACGTGATTTCCTGGAATGTCTTTGTTTGTGGTGAATTAAGAATGAGGTACCAAGTATTGACAGTCTTGTGTCATGACACGGAAGGGAGTCAACACACGAATTGATCCATGATGTCGGAGATCGCAATTTGTGGAGAGAGAAGCATGATCACCCATGCCAGATCACCCACTACAGGTGAATGTCGTCCCATGGCAGCTACTGCCGTTGAGATGTCAGGTGTTATGTCTTCACATATTCCGGGTAATGATGTTTTAGCTGGGGTGTCCAGTTCATTTCCTTGTGAACTTTTCTTCCCAGGAAATGGTCTGGTATTTAACTCTTTGTCTTCTGCCCTTTATCCCTCAACCGAATCACCCCAAGCCATCCTATCTTTTGCTATCTCCTGCTGCTCCCTCCATATCCTCCCAGTTTTTTTCATCTCCGTCTGTAATTCTTCTCTCTGTATGTTTTTAAGTCTCCCACTATTTCGCTTACTTTGTGGAATTTTTAACTCCATTCTAAACAAAACAATCGGCAGCAGTGATGTCCCAGGTTTCAAGGTGAAGCTCATAATTCCACATTGAGAATTTTAAAGTTTTTTGTGAGGCATTTTAGTCCTCTGCGACTTGCTTGGCTTACATTACTCAAGCAAAGTATAGAATATTTCTTCATTTGAAAAACGACACAAACAATAGATTGTACAATTTATTGCCTGGCATATTTCGCTGCATCTCGTCAGGTATATACTGCAGAAATCACACAACATAAAGTAAAGTAATTAGATAAATAAGTAATTAGATAAATCCTTCAAGCTGAAATATGCAACACACATATTCACACAGTCATGTGAATTGTCCACCTCTGTAATTTTAAACTGACTGTCTTGTCTTTTTGTTTGCACAAATTTGGTTTCTGTAAATGAATGGCAATTGCCTCTGCTAGCTTTAACATGCGACCATTTTATGTGTTAAACAACATGCAAAACGCATTGTCCCTCTCAATCACGTGGCTGGTTTCCAGAATATGCCATCCAGTTGATGACGTAGGTTTGTGGTGTGTCGGCTTTGCCAGGTTCCCAGAGTCTGTTTATTATTCTGTCAATCCTTCTTCAATTGACACCCAAACATCATGGCCAGTCCATCTGGCACAATGTTATCTGCATGCTTATTATGCAGCTCTGTACATAACCTTCTATTCAACAGCGTAATCAATAAAAGTATGATGAGGTTCTTGATTAAAAAGAATGAATTTCTTGCAATGGGATAAATGTTTTGCTTTTATTATTTATTTCATCAACATTTTCGTGAACAATCAGATAAAATTGGTTGTTGAAACAAACTCAGTATATGAATACTACATGCAAAAGTGATCAGGTCTTGTCTTTAATGAGAACTTGCTGTTGTGTTTTGTGTTTAGAAACATCAGTATGTTTTGGTCATGTGATGGGATGGATGTCAGGAGGGGCTGAGAAGTTTGGCGTCTGTTTTTTTTTGTCATGTGATGAGATGGAGCTTAGAACAGGATAAATTGGAGGTCAGAGCGGGATGAAATGGAGATCAGAATGGGATGAGATGGAGGTTTGGCAAGTGCTTCGTTTGGTCCTGAGAGGTCTTGAGCATGTATTGTGTGTGTATGTGTTCGCTCACTTTAACTTGTAGTCCATACACGTTCTTATACTTCTAGTGCTCTGGACTGATTTTTGCAAGTGGATTAACTTTCCCTATTACCTGTGTCCCTTGCCATCAGGCCAGTCCACTCTGACTTCAGATGTACTAGTAATTTACGTCCACAAATCAGGAGCGAGAAAACATTCTAGTCCATCTGAGCATTGTAGGGGTTGAACCCACTACTTCGGCATCAGCACACTGGAAGTTCAAGAGAATGCTCTCTGCTATATAGAAGCAGATGTGAAACGTGGACAATGAGCAGACAAGCAGACATATTTTGGACACATCAAGAGATGAAATAAACTAGAGAACTTGGTTACAACTGGCAAGATTGAGGGGAAAAGAACAAGGGGAAGACCGAGAAGTAAATACCTGGATGGCTTGGCCACATGACATGGTCGAGACAACGCAGAGCTGATCCACGACTCAGGTAATCGTGTTAGATGGCGAAACATGACTGCCCATGCTTATCAGTATGGCACATGGTGATGAGTCTGCTAGCGGCAGTCTCAACAGTACCCACAAGACAAGTCCGTACTGCATTGATTACATCAGCTCTGTTGATGCTCCTTCACTGTTCCCACAAGGAGTTGACCGTCATATCTCCTCTCTTAACCTCGGAGAGGGCACAACTTTACTTGGCCAGGTTTCATTCCCAGGTCATGTAGCTAAGCTAACATCAGTCTCGTCAGTGTTGTCCAGTTTCATCAGTGTCGTCCAGTCTCATCAGTGTTGTCCAGTTTCATCAGTGTCATCCAGTTCTCATCAATGCCATCCAGTCTCATTGGTGTTATCCAGTTTCGTCAGTGTCATCCAGTCTCATCAGTGTTATCCAGTTTCGTCAGTGTCATCCAGTCTCATCAGTATCATCCAGTCTCATCAGTGTCATCTAGTCTCATCAGTGCTATCAAGTCTCATCAGTGCTATCTAGTCTCATCAGTGTCACCTAGTCTCATCAGTGCCATCTAGTCTCGTCAGTGCCATCAAGTCTCATCAGTGCCATCTAGTCTCGTCAGTGCCATCAAGTCTCATCAGTGCCATCTAGTCTCGTCAGTGCCATCTAGTCTCGTCAGTGCCATCAAGTCTCATCAGTGCTATCCAGTCTCGTCAGTGCCATCAAGTCTCGTCAGTGCCATCAAGTCTCGTCAGTGCCATCTAGTCTTGTCAGTGCCATCAAGTCTCATCAGTGCCATCTAGTCTCGTCAGTGCCATCAAGTCTCATCAGTGCCATCCAGTCTCGTCAGTGCCATCCAGTCTCGTCAGTGCCATCTAGTCTCGTCAGTGCCATCAAGTCTCATCAGTGCCATCTAGTCTCGTCAGTGCCATCAAGTCTCATCAGTGCCATCAAGTCTCGTCAGTGCCATCAAGTCTCATCAGTGCCATCTAGTCTCGTCAGTGCCATCAAGTCTCATCAGTGCTATCCAGTCTCATCAGTGCCATCCAGTCTCATCAGTGCCATCCAGTCTCATCAGTGCCATCAAGTCTCGTCAGTGCCATCAAGTCTCGTCAGTGCCATCAAGTCTCATCAGTGCTATCCAGTCTCGTCAGTGCCATCAAGTCTCGTCAGTGCCATCAAGTCTCGTCAGTGCCATCAAGTCTCGTCAGTGCCATCAAGTCTCGTCAGTGCCATCAAGTCTCGTCAGTGCCATCAAGTCTCGTCAGTGCCATCCAGTCTCATCAGTGCTATCCAGTCTCATCAGTGTCATCAAGTCTCGTCAGTGCCATCAAGTCTCGTCAGTGCCATCAAGTCTCATCAGTGCTATCAAGTCTCGTCAGTGCCATCAAGTCTCGTCAGTGCCATCAAGTCTCGTCAGTGCCATCAAGTCTCGTCAGTATTGTCCAGCCGAGTCCATACTGCATTTATTATATCAGCCCTGCCCATGTTTTTTCACATTAGCATTGGAGCATTATTTGCCGGCTGATCAGCATTCATCACCTTTGACTCTGGCATGCCCAGCGGGAGTGTTGGTCTGATGGTTAAGAGGCTTTCACTGACCAAAGCAAGAATGCTGCCAGACAAGTGTTCATTGTCAGCTCTCACCATTCGCTACGGGAGAGAGACTGACCACATATCCCTCCCTGCACTTAGGTCCTAACACTTCACATATCCATGGCATATTCCTGCTAGGAGACTTGTTTTATTTCTGTGGACATGGAGAATAACTATATTAAACAATAGAATACTTATTTTTATTTTATTTTATTATATTATTTTATTTTATTATATTTTATTATTATTATTTTTTAAAATTATTTTATTTTACTTTATTATTATATATTTTTTTTTATTATCTCTGGTTTTGGGAGGATTTTCACTCTGTGATTTATGCTTACCTTTATGGAGTCTGTTGAAAGGTATGTACACAGTGTCTGTGTTTAGTATGTCTCCTCTTTTGGCAGGAGCTACACACACCTAACTGTTTTTATTTCCTTTATTAAACAAGCAAAGACCAAAGCAACTTCGAGTTTGCCAGATATTTTATTTTTCTCTGAGGCAGACAATCACACTTTCTCAATAACATATTTCATCTGTGTTGATTTCTCTTTGATCAGCAGAAGAATTAAAGGTAAATTATACATAACAGAGAAATCAGCAATGCAAAACATACATTTGAGTATTACATGAAGCCAATAATTGGTAACACAACATAATCATGAATTATATCAAATACAATTTGGATAACAATATCAGGAATATGAACACCCAATTTTGACTGGCAGGAGAGGGGAAAAAAATGCTAAATGTAATCACTGGAAAGTTTTTGTTGGTGGCCACTTCCTTTGAACTCATGTGTAGTCGATATACATACTACTACTTTTAGTAGTTGCCACTAATTGGGGGTGTACTGGACTGATTTTTGCGTGTTGATTAGCTTCCCCTATTACCAGTGTCCCCCGCCATGAGGCAAACCCACTCCGACTTTTGAGGTACTTGTAATTTACATCCCCCAAATCAAGGACGAGAGTTGACTATTTTAGTCCAAATGACTGGTTAAACCCACAGCCTCGGCATCAGCACACCAGAGCGAACGCTCTGATCCATTCGGCCATGCAGACCCCCCCCTCCTCTGGGAAGTGATAGTTGCAAAGTAAGGCTTCACTGTAATATAACAACTTATTATTACAGTGTTATCTTTCTGAACATGTCTGGTAGGGACACTCATTGAAAATCAAAATCTGTTTCTGAACTTAGAAACATAACCAGTGCAATACCAGGCTAGAAAGTCCACGGACAAAACTTCATGCCAACAAACAATCACAATTAGTCAGTCGTGGTTTCAACTTCATGGCAACGGGTCATCCCCGTTACGCTCTGTTCCTGTGCCCGTGAAAATCACTCAAAATGCCCCTCACTGCCCCATGTGAAAAGTATAACAGACAGGAGTGTCAATAAACCAACAGCCCGCACAAGTACACAATCACAATCAACAATGAAATCTCACAAACTTTCAATATCTTGATTTCATAATCAGCAGCAAGGGGGATTACTCAAAAGACACAGGCTGGCTCTAGCAGAGCAAAGGTTAAACATTATTAACTGATTCAGTGCTGAAAAAAAAAAGTAGTTTTGGACCAAACAAGGTACACAATCAAACGAAGAAGTATTATAAAGTAAATTTCCGTTCGCTGAGCATTGAAATTACGGAAGATATAAAGAAACAATACATAACACAATGACCCTAGAACAGCGATATATCATCCTTCTGTCCAAATGTGAGGTCACATGATGATATGTTATCCTTCAACAGTGAATCGGTTAAGAACATCTGGCACAGCGCCATCAAAAAATTACAGTAAAATTGTTGAGAACATGCATCGTTTTCCATGGCAACACAGGGATATCAGTTCTGGGCCATTCCACAAATAATGAAGAACATCAGGGCTTTATGCAGAAAAGTTCTTAGGATATCATGGATGTAGAAAAATAGAAATACCGACATTGCACCAGATTTGAACATCATAGAAAATTGGCTTATAAACAACATATTTAAGAAACTAATACTTTGGTCATATCAAACGTCACATTGGCTTTGGGAGAACAGCGATGGGAGGCCTGGTTACTGGGAGAAGAGGATGGCTTTGACCAGCACGAGGATGGACACAGGACTCTGCAGACACCTGGTCATGAAAATGCATGAGGCAGGGTAAATGGTATGAGATCAAGAGACTTGTCAATGGACTGTGGTGGGAGCAGGATGATGACGTTTCACCCGAGTCCAGGTGTAAACACCTTCTGCACAGTAAGACACTCAAGGACTTTATACAGCCACTCTGACCCCGGGGTAGTAGATCAGACGTCTAACTGTACTTGACCAGGGTGAACAAAATAAGAATGTCCCTTCTGGCAACTGTGTGTGTGCTGAAGATGCCAAGGCAGTTGGAGATCAAACAAATGAACGAACTTTATGAGATGACGTGAGATGAGATGAGATGATCTTAAAGACTAGATTTTAATTTGCCACGATTATGGCAACATTCCAATATAAGCTACCCACAACAGAATATTTACAGCATGTAAATCTTGTATGTGGGTGTGGAAGGTAAGGGGAAACTACCACACTACATTCTCAAGAATACTTTTATGGGCAGTGTAATATGTTAAATAAAAAACACTATACAGTTAATCATTTATTGGCATTAATGTTCCCACATTTTAGCTGGGACTTTCAGAATGAAGAATATTGACCCTATCAGCCATCAAGAGCAGTTTGGTCAAGAAAATAAGAGCATAGCACCACTTGATCATGTTTTCTTACAGATGACTGCAGCACCTCTCCTTGAAGGTGCAACCGTCCTAAAAGACATTATTTAGTGAGGTCATGCGGAAATAAATAAAACAGTCATGAAAACTGGCGGTGAAATAGGTTTGGGACTAGGTTTGGTCAATACTAGGAAAACATTTTGGGATTTGGGACTAGGTTTGGTCAATACTAGGAAAACATTTTGGGGTTTGGGACTAGGTTTGGTCAATACTAGGAAAACATTTTGGGGTTTGGGACTAGGTTTGGTCAATACTAGGAAAACACTATGGGGTTGGGTTAGAGGTGCTGTTTCAGTGTCTACTTCTTCTTCTTCTCCTTAAACTTGAAAAAGATGATGTTTGAGTTTGTCTGTTTGCAGTGGCAGTTGTGTTGCTTGCTTGCAATTAAAGTTGTGTTGCCTGCTTGCAATGAAAGTTGTGTTGTTTGTTTGCAATGAAAGTTGTGTTGTCTGCTTGCAATGAAAGTTGTGTTGTTTGTTTGCAAATGAAAGTTGTGTTGTCTGTTTGCAATGAAAGTTGTGTTGTCTGTTTGCAGTGAAAGTTGTGTCATCAGTAATGAAAGTTGTGTTGTCTGTTTGCAATGGAAGTTGTGTTGTCTTCTTCTTCTTCTTCGTTCATCCGGAGTTTTTTTTTTGGATGTGATTGCGTTGTGCCTGTTTACAGCAGAGCTGCATTCTTGCGCCGTTAGGCCGACACATCCGACTTCTGCGGGCATTTGTTGACCGGGTTAACCTTCCCGGGGTTGTGTTGTCTGTTTGCAGTGAAAGTTGTGTCATCAGCAATGAAAGTTGTGTTGTCTGCTTGCAATGAAAGTTGTGTTGTCTGTTTGCAGTGAAAGTTGTGTTGTCTGTTTGCAGTGAAAGTTGTGTCATCAGCAATGAAAGTTGTGTCATCAGCAATGAAAGTTGTGTCATCAGCAATGAAAGTTGTGTTGTCTGTTTGCAATGAAAGTTGTGTCATCAGCAATGAAAGTTGTGTCATCAGCAATGAAAGTTGTGTCATCAGCAATGAAAGTTGTGTTGTCTGTTTGCAATGAAAGTTGTGTCATCAGCAATGAAAGTTGTGTTGTCTGTTTGCAGTGAAAGTTGTGTTGTCTGTTTGCAGTGAAAGTTGTGTTGTCTGTTTGCAGTGAAAGTTGTGTCATCAGCAATGAAAGTTGTGTTGTCTGTTTGCAATGAAAGTTGTGTCATCAGCAATGAAAGTTGTGTTGTCTGTTTGCAGTGAAAGTTGTGTTGTCTGTTTGCAGTGAAAATTGTGTTGTCTGTTTGCAGTGAAAGTTGTGTCATCAGCAATGAAAGTTGTGTTGTCTGTTTGCAGTGAAAGTTGTGTTGTCTGTTTGCAATGAAAGTTGTGTCATCAGCAATGAAAGTTGTGTTGTCTGTTTGCAGTGAAAGTTGTGTCATCAGCAATGAAAGTTGTGTTGTCTGTTTGCAGTGAAAGTTGTGTTGTCTGTTTGCAGTGAAAGTTGTGTCATCAGCAATGAAGTTGTGTTGTCTGTTTGCAGTGAAAGTTGTGTTGTCTGTTTGCAATGAAAGTTGTGTCATCAGCAATGAAAGTTGTGTTGTCTGTTTGCAGTGAAAGTTGTGTTGTCTGTTTGCAGTGAAAGTTGTGTCATCAGCAATGAAAGTTGTGTTGTCTGTTTGCAGTGAAAGTTGTGTTGTCTGTTTGCAGTGAAAGTTGTGTTGTCTGTTTGCAGTGAAAGTTGTGTTGTCTGTTTGCAGTGAAAGTTGTGTCATCAGCAATGAAAGTTGTGTTGTCTGTTTGCAGTGAAAGTTGTGTCATCAGCAATGAAAGTTGTGTTGTCTGTTTGCAATGAAAGTTGTGTCATCAGCAATGAAAGTTGTGTTGTCTGTTTGCAATGAAAGTTGTGTCATCAGCAATGAAAGTTGTGTTGTCTGTTTGCAGTGAAAGTTGTGTTGTCTGTTTGCAATGAAAGTTGTGTTGTCTGTTTGCAGTGAAAGTTGTGTTGTCTGTTTGCAGTGAAAGTTGTGTTGTCTGTTTGCAGTGAAAGTTGTGTCATCAGCAATGAAAGTTGTGTTGTCTGTTTGCAATGAAAGTTGTGTCATCAGCAATGAAAGTTGTGTTGTCTGTTTGCAGTGAAAGTTGTGTCATCAGCAATGAAAGTTGTGTTGTCTGTTTGCAGTGAAAGTTGTGTCATCAGCAATGAAGTTGTGTTGTCTGTTTGCAGTGAAGTTGTGTTGTCTGTTTGCAATGAAAGTTGTGTCATCAGCAATGAAAGTTGTGTTGTCTGTTTGCAGTGAAAGTTGTGTTGTCTGTTTGCAGTGAAAGTTGTGTCATCAGCAATGAAAGTTGTGTTGTCTGTTTGCAGTGAAAGTTGTGTCATCAGCAATGAAAGTTGTGTTGTCTGTCTGCAGTGAAAGTTGTGTTGTCTGTTTGCAGTGAAAGTTGTGTTGTCTGTTTGCAATGAAAGTTGTGTCATCAGCAATGAAAGTTGTGTTGTCTGTTTGCAATGAAAGTTGTGTCATCAGCAATGAAAGTTGTGTTGTCTGTTTGCAGTGAAAGTTGTGTCATCAGCAATGAAAGTTGTGTTGTCTGTTTGCAGTGAAAGTTGTGTTGTCTGTTTGCAATGAAAGTTGTGTCATCAGCAATGAAAGTTGTGTTGTCTGTTTGCAGTGAAAGTTGTGTTGTCTGTTTGCAGTGAAAGTTGTGTTGTCTGTTTGCAGCGAAAGTTGTGTCATCAGCAATGAAAGTTGTGTTGTCTGTTTGCAGTGAAAGTTGTGTCATCAGTAATGAAAGTTGTGTTGTCTGTTTGCAGTGAAAGTTGTGTCATCAGCAATGAAAGTTGTGTTGTCTGTTTGCAATGAAAGTTGTGTTGTCTGTTTGCAGTGAAAGTTGTGTCATCAGCAATGAAAGTTGTGTTGTCTGTTTGCAATGAAAGTTGTGTTGTCTGCTTGCAATGAAATTTGTGTTGTCTGTTTGCAGTGAAAGTTGTGTCGTCTGTTTGCAGTGAAAGTTGTGTCATCAGCAATGAAAGTTGTGTTGTCTGTTTGCAATGGAAGTTGTGTTGTCTTCTTCTTCTTCTTCGTTCATCCGGAGTTTTTTTGTGTGGATGTGATTGCGTTGTGCCTGTTTACAGCAGAGCTGCGTTCTTGCGCCGTTAGGCCGACACATCCGACTTCTGCGGGCATTTGTTGACCGGGTTAACCTTCCCGGGGTTGTGTTGTCTGTTTGCAGTGAAAGTTGTGTCATCAGCAATGAAAGTTGTGTTGTCTGCTTGCAATGAAAGTTGTGTTGTCTGTTTGCAGTGAAAGTTGTGTTGTCTGTTTGCAGTGAAAGTTGTGTCATCAGCAATGAAAGTTGTGTTGTCTGTTTGCAGTGAAAGTTGTGTCATCAGCAATGAAAGTTGTGTTGTCTGTTTGCAGTGAAAGTTGTGTTGTCTGTTTGCAGTGAAAGTTGTGTTGTCTGTTTGCAGTGAAAGTTGTGTTGTCTGTTTGCAGTGAAGGTTGTGTCATCAGCAATGAAAGTTGTGTTGTCTGTTTGCAGTGAAAGTTGTGTCATCAGCAATGAAAGTTGTGTTGTCTGTTTGCAGTGAAAGTTGTGTCATCAGCAATGAAAGTTGTGTTGTCTGTTTGCAGTGAAAGTTGTGTTGTCTGTTTGCAGTGAAAGTTGTGTTGTCTGTTTGCAGTGAAAGTTGTGTTGTCTGTTTGCAGTGAAAGTTGTGTCATCAGCAATGAAAGTTGTGTTGTCTGTTTGCAATGAAAGTTGTGTCATCAGCAATGAAAGTTGTGTTGTCTGTTTGCAGTGAAAGTTGTGTTGTCTGTTTGCAGTGAAAGTTGTGTTGTCTGTTTGCAGTGAAAGTTGTGTCATCAGCAATGAAAGTTGTGTTGTCTGTTTTGCAATGAAAGTTGTGTCATCAGCAATGAAAGTTGTGTTGTCTGTTTGCAATGAAAGTTGTGTCATCAGCAATGAAAGTTGTGTTGTCTGTTTGCAGTGAAAGTTGTGTTGTCTGTTTGCAATGAAAGTTGTGTTGTCTGTTTGCAGTGAAAGTTATGTTGTCTGTTTGCAGTGAAAGTTGTGTTGTCTGTTGCAGTGAAAGTTGTTGTCATTCAGCAATGAAAGTTGTGTTGTCTGTTTGCAGTGAAAGTTGTGTTGTCTGTTTGCAATGAAAGTTGTGTCATCAGCAATGAAAGTTGTGTTGTCTGTTTACAGTGAAAGTTGTGTTGTCTGTTTGCAGTGAAAGTTGTGTTGTCTGTTTGCAGTGAAAGTTGTGTCATCAGCAATGAAAGTTGTGTTGTCTGTTTGCAGTGAAAGTTGTGTTGTCTGTTTGCAGTGAAAGTTGTGTCATCAGCAATGAAAGTTGTGTTGTCTGTTTGCAGTGAAAGTTGTGTCATCAGCAATGAAAGTTGTGTTGTCTGTTTGCAGTGAAAGTTGTGTTGTCTGTTTGCAATGAAAGTTGTGTCATCAGCAATGAAAGTTGTGTTGTCTGTTTGCAGTGAAAGTTGTGTTGTCTGTTTGCAGTGAAAGTTGTGTCATCAGCAATGAAAGTTGTGTTGTCTGTTTGCAGTGAAAGTTGTGTCATCAGCAATGAAAGTTGTGTTGTCTGTCTGCAGTGAAAGTTGTGTTGTCTGTTTGCAGTGAAAGTTGTGTTGTCTGTTTGCAATGAAAGTTGTTGTCATCAGCAATGAAAGTTGTGTTGTCTGTTTGCAATGAAAGTTGTGTCATCAGCAATTGAAAGTTGTGTTGTCTGTTTGCAGTGAAAGTTGTGTCATCAGCAATGAAAGTTGTGTTGTCTGTTTGCAGTGAAAGTTGTGTTGTCTGTTTGCAATGAAAGTTGTGTCATCAGCAATGAAAGTTGTGTTGTCTGTTTGCAGTGAAAGTTGTGTTGTCTGTTTGCAGTGAAAGTTGTGTTGTCTGTTTGCAGCGAAAGTTGTGTCATCAGCAATGAAAGTTGTGTTGTCTGTTTGCAGTGAAAGTTGTGTCATCAGTAATGAAAGTTGTGTTGTCTGTTTGCAGTGAAAGTTGTGTCATCAGCAATGAAAGTTGTGTTGTCTGTTTGCAATGAAAGTTGTGTTGTCTGTTTGCAGTGAAAGTTGTGTCATCAGCAATGAAAGTTGTGTTGTCTGTTTGCAATGAAAGTTGTGTTGTCTGCTTGCAATGAATTTGTGTTGTCTGTTTGCAGTGAAAGTTGTGTCGTCTGTTTGCAGTGAAAGTTGTGTCATCAGCAATGAAAGTTGTGTTGTCTGTTTGCAATGGAAGTTGTGTTGTCTTCTTCTTCTTCTTCGTCATCCGGAGTTTTTTTGTGTGGATGTGATTGCGTTGTGCCTGTTTACAGCAGAGCTGCGTTCTTGCGCCGTTAGGCCGACACATCCGACTTCTGCGGGCATTTGTTGACCGGGTTAACCTTCCCGGGGTTGTGTTGTCTGTTTGCAGTGAAAGTTGTGTCATCAGCAATGAAAGTTGTGTTGTCTGCTTGCAATGAAAGTTGTGTTGTCTGTTTGCAGTGAAAGTTGTGTTGTCTGTTTGCAGTGAAAGTTGTGTCATCAGCAATGAAAGTTGTGTTGTCTGTTTGCAGTGAAAGTTGTGTCATCAGCAATGAAAGTTGTGTTGTCTGTTTGCAGTGAAAGTTGTGTTGTCTGTTTGCAGTGAAAGTTGTGTTGTCTGTTTGCAGTGAAAGTTGTGTTGTCTGTTTGCAGTGAAGGTTGTGTCATCAGCAATGAAAGTTGTGTTGTCTGTTTGCAGTGAAAGTTGTGTTGTCTGTTTGCAGTGAAAGTTGTGTTGTCTGTTTGCAGTGAAAGTTGTGTCATCAGCAATGAAAGTTGTGTTGTCTGTTTGCAATGAAAGTTGTGTCATCAGCAATGAAGTTGTGTTGTCTGTTTGCAGTGAAAGTTGTGTTGTCTGTTTGCAGTGAAAGTTGTGTTGTCTGTTTGCAGTGAAAGTTGTGTCATCAGCAATGAAAGTTGTGTTGTCTGTTTGCAATGAAAGTTGTGTCATCAGCAATGAAAGTTGTGTTGTCTGTTTGCAGTGAAAGTTGTGTTGTCTGTTTGCAGTGAAAGTTGTGTTGTCTGTTTGCAGTGAAAGTTGTGTCATCAGCAATGAAAGTTGTGTTGTCTGTTTGCAGTGAAAGTTGTGTTGTCTGTTTGCAATGAAAGTTGTGTCATCAGCAATGAAAGTTGTGTTGTCTGTTTACAGTGAAAGTTGTGTCATCAGCAATGAAAGTTGTGTTGTCTGTTTGCAGTGAAAGTTGTGTTGTCTGTTTGCAGTGAAAGTTGTGTCATCAGCAATGAAAGTTGTGTTGTCTGTTTGCAGTGAAAGTTGTGTTGTCTGTTTGCAGTGAAATTTGTGTCATCAGCAATGAAAGTTGTGTTGTCTGTTTGCAGTGAAAGTTGTGTCATCAGCAATGAAAGTTGTGTTGTCTGTTTGCAGTGAAAGTTGTGTTGTCTGTTTGCAGTGAAAGTTGTGTTGTCTGTTTGCAATGAAAGTTGTGTCATCAGCAATGAAAGTTGTGTTGTCTGTTTGCAATGAAAGTTGTGTCATCAGCAATGAAAGTTTTGTTGTCTGTTTGCAGTGAAAGTTGTGTCATCAGCAATGAAAGTTGTGTTGTCTGTTTGCAGTGAAAGTTGTGTTGTCTGTTTGCAGTGAAAGTTTTGTCATCAGCAATGAAAGTTGTGTTGTCTGTTTGCAGTGAAAGTTGTGTTGTCTGTTTGCAATGAAAGTTGTGTCATCAGCAATGAAAGTTGTGTTGTCTGTTTGCAGTGAAAGTTGTGTCATCAGCAATGAAAGTTGTGTTGTTTGTTTGCAGTGAAAGTTGTGTTGTCTGTTTGCAGTGAAAGTTGTGTCATCAGCAATGAAAGTTGTGTTGTCTGTTTGCAGTGAAAGTTGTGTTGTCTGTTTGCAGTGAAAGTTGTGTCATCAGTAATGAAAGTTGTGTTGTCTGTTTGCAGTGAAAGTTGTGTCATCAGCAATGAAAGTTGTGTTGTCTGTTTGCAATGAAAGTTGTGTTGTCTGTTTGCAGTGAAAGTTGTGTCATCAGCAATGAAAGTTGTGTTGTCTGTTTGCAGTGAAAGTTGTGTCATCAGCAATGAAAGTTGTGTTGTCTGTTTGCAGTGAAAGTTGTGTCATCAGTAATGAAAGTTGTGTTGTCTGTTTGCAATGAAAGTTGTGTTGTCTGTTTGCAGTGAAAGTTGTGTTGTCTGTTTGCAGTGAAAGTTGTGTCATCAGCAATGAAAGTTGTGTTGTCTGTTTGCAGTGAAAGTTGTGTTGTCTGTTTGCAGTGAAAGTTGTGTCATCAGCAATGAAAGTTGTGTTGTCTGTTTGCAATAGAAGTTGTGTTGTCTTCTTATTCTTCTTCGTTCATCCGGAGTTTTTTGTGTGGATGTGATTGCGTTGTGCCTGTTTACAGCAGAGCTGCGTTCTTGCGCCGTTAGGCCGACACATCTGACTTCTGCGGGCATTTGTTGACCGGGTTAATCTTCCCGGGGTTGTGTTGTCTGTTTGCAGTGAAAGTTGTGTCATCAGCAATGAAAGTTGTGTTGTCTGCTTGCAATGAAAGTTGTGTTGTCTGTTTGCAGTGAAAGTTGTGTTGTCTGTTTGCAGTGAAAGTTGTGTCATCAGCAATGAAAGTTGTGTTGTCTGTTTGCAGTGAAAGTTGTGTCATCAGCAATGAAAGTTGTGTTGTCTGTTTGCAGTGAAAGTTGTGTTGTCTGTTTGCAGTGAAAGTTGTGTTGTCTGTTTGCAGTGAAAGTTGTGTTGTCTGTTTGCAGTGAAAGTTGTGTCATCAGCAATGAAAGTTGTGTTGTCTGTTTGCAGTGAAAGTTGTGTCATCAGCAATGAAAGTTGTGTTGTCTGTTTGCAGTGAAAGTTGTGTTGTCTGTTTGCGTTGAAAGTTGTGTTGTCTGTTTGCAGTGAAAGTTGTGTTGTCTGTTTGCAATGAAAGTTGTGTCATCAGCAATGAAAGTTGTGTTGTCTGTTTGCAGTGAAAGTTGTGTCATCAGCAATGAAAGTTGTGTTGTCTGTTTGCAGTGAAAATTGTGTCATCAGCAATGAAAGTTGTGTTGTCTGTTTGCAGTGAAAGTTGTGTTGTCTGTTTGCAATGAAAGTTGTGTCATCAGCAATGAAAGTTGTGTTGTCTGTTTGCAGTGAAAGTTGTGTTGTCTGTTTGCAGTGAAAGTTGTGTTGTCTGTTTGCAGTGAAAGTTGTGTCATCAGCAATGAAAGTTGTGTTGTCTGTTTGCAGTGAAAGTTGTGTCATCAGCAATGAAAGTTGTGTTGTCTGTTTGCAGTGAAAGTTGTGTTGTCTGTTTGCAGTGAAAGTTGTGTCATCAGCAATGAAAGTTGTGTTGTCTGTTTGCAGTGAAAGTTGTGTCATCAGCAATGAAAGCTGTGTTGTCTGTTTGCAGTGAAAGTTGTGTTGTCTGTTTGCAGTGAAAGTTGTGTCATCAGCAATGAAAGTTGTGTTGTCTGTTTGCAATGAAAGTTGTGTTGTCTGTTTGCAGTGAAAGTTGTGTCATCAGCAATGAAAGTTGTGTTGTCTGTTTGCAATGAAAGTTGTGTTGTCTGTTTGCAGTGAAAGTTGTGTTGTCTGTTTGCAATGAAAGTTGTGTTGTCTGTTTGCAATGAAAGTTGTGTTGTCTGTTTGCAATGAAAGTTGTGTTGTCTGTTTGCAATGAAAGTTGTGTCATCAGCAATGAAAGTTGTGTTGTCTGTTTGCAATGAAAGTTGTGTCATCAGCAATGAAAGTTGTGTTGTCTGTTTGCAATGAAAGTTGTGTCATCAGCAATGAAAGTTGTGTTGTCTGTTTGCAATGAAAGTTGTGTTGTCTGCTTTCAGTGACAAGAGAGGCATTGGAAAACAAAGTGACAACTGGAAATATCAGCGGTAGTAAAGGCAGACTGAGTGAAATGATGTTGAATAAGCTGAGATGATGGCAAGGAGGAATATCACCAAGAAAATAAATCCAGAACACCAAGGGTCAAGATCTGCCCAGATGCATGAACTTGTATGCCAGTTTACAGGGCACATGATGATGACTGCTCTTATCTGGCAACCCTTAGGTTCATGTTAAGTAGTCTGGACAATTTGATTGGAGGAATTAAGGATTTATGCTCAAAAGATGGTGCTCAAATAACCAATTAAATAAAATTAAAATTGAAAGAAAATCAAGAAACAAATAATACATAATTGGAATAATTCAAAGGCACTTGAATCAGAATGTGAATTCATCAAATTAGTTGTGAAATTAGAATGTTGTTTTACACATGATATGAGAAATTATAATTCTGACTGATTATATTTTCCCAATCTGTAACAATGGTCGTCATGATAAGACCATTTCAAAGATACCATTTTCTGGGAAACCAAAATGTGAATAGCACACTTGATAAACGTAACAAACATCAAAAAACATTCATCAACAATTCTTTCCTTTTCCTGCAAGATGGCCAGATATTTTGTCATTTGCAGACTGAACATCCATACAAAACTACTGGGAAGTCTCACAAGTTCTCAGTACAGCAACATACATTAGAAAAAAAATTATTGCGTCAACATTGCTAGAGCAACAGCAAGAAGAAGAGAAGAGCTGAGCTTCGCAGATGATACTCTCCAATCCACATTGTTCGACACAATGTTTCTATAATTAAAAAACAACACACACACACACTGGATATGAATATGAAATTTAAAAAATCAACATTATTGCACTCAGGACATCCCCACCCATACTCCGTCTCCTTCTTCTGTTACCAACGAAGAGTTTAAATACTGATGGTACCAATCATAGCCCGACTGAACGTCTGTCGGCATTTTCCTCTACGAGTTGTGTCATCCAGACCCCTACAACCTCCTAATCCGACTCTCCAGATGTGAGCCTTTTATATGCTTTGCTGCAATTCCCAATCAATCCTAGAGGGCCTTAATCAAATCACCCATGTCATAATCTTGTTTGTCACCGAAAGGTGCTGCAATAGCCGGTCTATCAGCCTGTTCATTTCCTCACATCACTCCACACACACTTACACACTCAAAAATATAAACTTCACACAAACATCTTGTCTAAATAATGCAGCATCTGTTCAAAAAAAAAAAAAGAAGATAAAATAAGTTTCTGCTGAAGACACTCTATAACCCAAACTGCTACTATTATTATGACTATGAAAGTGACTTAAATTTATATATTTTCTTTAAAACAAAACATCCTGAATGTGTGCAAAATGTAGACATCAATAATGCTGAAATCTCTGAGGATAATAATACTCTTGATGTCACAATGACAATAAAACAAAATGATGTTTTCAAAATGCTGGGTTACATTGGCCAAGTTTCTATGATTTGACAGTGTCGACATTGCCCATGGGTGGTGGTTCCTGGTAGGTTGGTGCCTGGTATAGTGGTGGATCGTTAGTTCTGTATGGGTCATTAGGTCTCACATGTATAGTTGTGTGACCCGGACTGCTTTCAATATCATTATAGCCGCTACGATTTCCACCAAATTTGGAAGCATCTGGAACATTATTAAATAAGTTATATTCCTGCCAGCCGGGAGAACATTTGCAGAAACAGATAAAAGTACATTATCATACTGATAAGTGTTGTTTATCTTGGATAAAAGTTCATGAACGCAATAATAAGTATGGATGAAATTGGTTTAAAGTTCATCATCATGTTGATGAGCATACAGGATAGCGGATAAAAGTTTGTCATGTTGATAAGTGTGGATTATCATAAATAATAGTTAATTATGATAATAAGATGGATGAAGCTGGTTAGAAGTTCATTATCATATTGATACAGACACCTTGAAGTCTTGACAGACGATAGTTTCTTACAATATGCTTTAGAAAAAGCAAAATAACCTATCCACAGCACAAAGCCTGGGCTGAATTGAAGAGACCATATGTTGCCCATGCATCATGATCCCTCTCTTTGTCTGCCTAGTTTACTCCAGAGGAAATGCATCACCAATAAATCTGGAACAAGACACAATACAGAAGCTGTTGGATCAGCAAAGCCATGCTCTAACTGTCCACCTGTTGGAGCTTCCATCCTAGAACAGCTGCCTGACCAAGGCTTAGGGCCTGGTCTACCCTGCCATGACGTTTAGTCTGTAGGTTGTATTTCCTTGCACAAGGATAAGGCTTCTACCCTCCCTTTTGTGCTCTTCCCATCGTGTCCTTAAGCATAGATTCTCATGGATAAAAGTTCATGATTATTCTGATAAGTGTGGATTATCACAGAAAACCGTTGATCATCATAATGATAAGTTTGTTGGTCTGGCTCTTCCTTGGATGCTGAGATAAGTACTTTTTGGTTTCACAACTTCTTTTTTAATGTTTTGTTTTTCTTGTTCACCATTAAACATTGCCTGTATCTGTATGTGTTTTTCCATTCATCCGCCTGTATCTGTATGTGTTTTTCCATTCATCTTCCTGTATCTGTAAGCATTTTCCCATTCATCCGTTTGTATGTGATTTCCATTCATCCGCCTGTATCTGTATGTGTTTTTCCGTTTGTCCGCCTGTATCTGTACGTGTTTTTCCATTCATCCTCCAATATCTGTAAGCATTTTCTCATTCATCCGCCTGTATGTGTTTTTCTATTCGTCCGCCTGTATCTGTATGTGTTTTTCCATTCATTCTCCAGTATCTGTAAGCATTTTCCCATTCATCCGCCTGTATGTGTTTTTCTATTCGTCCGCCTGTATCTGTGTGTGTTTTTCCATTCGTCCGCCTGTATCTGTATGTGTTTTTCCATTCATCCTCCAGTATCTGTAATCATTTTCCCATTCATCCGCTTGTATGTGTTTTTCTATTCGTCCGCCTGTATCTGTGTGCGTTTTTCCATTCGTCCGCCTGTATCTGTATGTGTTTTTCCATTCATCCTCCAGTATCTGTAAGCATTTTCCCATTCATCCGCCTGTATGTGTTTTTCTATTTGTTTGCCTGTATCTGTATGTGTTTTTCCATTCATTCAGCTGTATCTGTATGTGTTTTTCCATTCATTCAGCTGTATCTGTATGTGTTTTTCCATTCATTCAGCTGTATCTGTATGTGTTTTTCCATTCATTCAGCTGTATCTGTATGTGTTTTTCCATTCATCCTCCTTTATCTGTATGTGTTTTTCCATTCATCCTCCTGTATCTGTAAGCATTTTTCCATTCATCCATCTGTATGTGTTTTTCCACTCATCCACCTGTATCTGTATGTGTTTTTCCATTTGTCTGCCTGTATCTGTATGTGTTTTTCCATTCATCCCCCTGCATTTATATGTGTTTTTCCATCCATTTGCCTGTTTCTGTATCTTTATATGTTTTTCCATTCATCTACTGAATCTGTATGTGTTTTTCCATTCGTCGAGTTTCCTTGTCAAACTTTGTGGATAGTAGATTGTGGGGGGAAAACTGCCTTAGATGTGTGGTGGATACTGTCTTAGATGTGTGGTAGTGGGAACTGTCTTAGATGTATGGGGGTAGTCTTAGATGTGTGGTGGTGGGAACTGTATCAAATGTGTGGTAGTGGGAACTGTCTTAAATGTGTGGTGGTGGGAACTGTCTTAGACGTATGGTGGGTACTGTCTTAGATGTGTGGTGGTGGAAACTATCTTAGATGTGTGGGAGACCTATCTTAGATGTGTGGGGGGAACTGACTTAGATGTGTGGGGGAATTGTCTTAGATGTGTGGGGGAACTGACTTAGATGTGTGGGGGGAAATGTCTTAGATGTGTGGTGGGAACTGACTTATTTGTGTGGAGGTGGGGAGGGGGAGTTTCTTAGATGTTGTGGGGGGGGTACTGACTTAGATGCATGGGGGGAGGGAACTGACTTAGATGTGTGGGGGAACTGTATTAGATGTGTGGGGGGTACTGACTTAGATGTGTGGGAGGTAATGACTTAGATGTGTGGGGGGAGGGAACTGACTTAGATGTGTGGAGGGAGGGAACTGACTTAGATGGGTGGGGGAACTGTCTTAGATGTGTGGGGGAACTGTCTTAGATGTGTGGGGGTACTGACTTAGATGTGTGGGGGAACTGACTTCGATATGTGGGGGGGGGGGGGGGGGGGGGTGGCTTAATGTGTGGGGAGGGGAGGGAACTGACTTAGATGTGTGGGGGAACTGCCCTAGATGTGTGGGAGGGGGGTACTGACTTAGATGTGTGGGGGAACTGGCTTCAATATGTTGGGGGAAGTGACTTGAATGTGTGGGGGGGAAGTGACTTAGATGTGTGGTGGGAACTGACTTAGATGTGTGGGGAAACTGTCTTAGTTGTGTGGTGGTCAGAACTGTCTTAGATCTGTGGAGGGGGAAACTGTCTTAGATCTGTGGTGGGGGGAAACTGTCTTAGATCTATGGTGGGGGAAACTGTCTTAGATCTGTGGTGGGTCAAACTGTCTTAGTTGTGTGGTGGTCGGAACTGTCTTAGATTTTATCAGGTGGGAACTGAATTAGATTTGATCAAAATGAGTGAAAATAAAGTAAGTAAATAAACAACCTTTTAACCCTCCTTAGGTGGACTGGACATATAGTTCTAGACCCATATTTATGTAGACCAAATGACACTCAGTGGGTCATGTGACCAGTATCACACCGGCTGCCTTTACTTCCCAAGACATTTTCTGGTGCTCATTGTAGGCTGGATCAACCAACAGCCCAGGTCCACTTTAAACAATCTACCCCAGTGCAGATTTGAACCCTTCACCAATGGGCCAGCAGGCGAGTGGTTAGCCACAATGCTACTATGGCTATTAACAAAATGAGTTACTTCCACTGAAAGTGAGTTAGCTTCAGTCAAAGTAATTTACCTTCAATCAAAGTGATTTAGCTTCAATCAAAGTGAGTTAGCTTCAATCAAAGTGATTTACCTTCAATTCAAAGTGATTTACCTTCATTCAAAGTGATTTACCTTCAATTCAAACTGATTTACCTTCAATCAAAGTGCGTTACCTTCATTAAAAATGAACCAGGAAGATGGTTTCTGTAACAAACTTACCCAGGCCTGGGATGCCGTAGTTGAACTCGGACCCACTCGCTCGACTCTGATAAATGCGGAACAACACAAACGCCGACACCGGTTTCAGAATCAAGTTTGCAATACACATCCTGAGTTTCAAAGTTAAGGTGTTATAACTCTAGAACAAGAAACTGTAAGAATTATTCTTCTTTGAGGCAGGTTTTCAAAAACTGATCTGTGCTGCCAGATTTGGCCCGGTCTGACATGGGTACCAGAAAATGTTTATTATTATTATTATTGTCTATAGTGGGTGTGCTCTTTTTCCTCTCTCTCTCTCTCTGTCCGACCACCTGTCTCTCTCCTCCTCCTTCTGCCTTCTTCTTCTTTCTCCTCCTTCTTTTGTAAGTAGCTGAGTGGGCGGGTCTGACGTGTTGCTAATTATGAAAACATGGCTGTCGTGGTCTATAAAAATATGGGGTTAGTACCATATGTCCGTGCCCTATATGCCTCAGGGGGTATAAAAGGGTCATTTTTTATTTACTTCTTCATCATTCTTCTTACACACATCTCTACCTGAGAGGTCAAGGTCACAAGTAGTTACACACATCTCTACCTGAGAGGTCAAGGTCACAACTAGTTACACACATCTCTACCTAAGAGATCAATACGTCCAACTTTGACACACATGTGTGTATGGTTTACTTGCTCTAAGGTGACAGGCTCATTCTGCCCAATGGTAACTTTTCTTTCCTAATAATTTTGCCAAAGCAGCAGCCTAATGGCCTACTCTTTGCAATGTACAACTGGTATGAGATTTCTTATGTGCACAGCTTGTGCAAGGGACCTCCTGTATTTGGCCCTCATCTTATAAAGTCAGATATTCGATCCCAGGATGACGTGTTGTATCATTAGAATCCAATAGTTCTTGGTAAAATACCGTAACCTCACAAGGAAACTGTTCTCTGTTTATATTCTAATATCCAGTTTTCTTCCTCACTTAATTTGAAAAGATATTGCTCAAGATGTGTTTACTTCCTGCTAAAAGATGACATTTGCAACTTTTAGCAGTTCCAACTTCATACTAGCATTGGTTTGATCAGAGTTACCTCCCCCCAACTTCACACAAGCTACAAATATTCTGTTCTGCATCAACTCTTTGTGGAAGTCAAAAGAAACATGGCGCCAAACTGAGAATATTTAACTGTAACATTAAGTCAGTACTGCTGTAATGGATCAGAAACATGGAGAACGACTAGAATAATTACTATTAAACTACACACATTCATATATTTGACTTCGGTCCAATATGGCTGATAGGTTGTTAAGCTGTGAAGGCCTCTGGGGTGTTTTTGCTTCTGGCTATGGTTTGTTTATAAATTTTCCTCATTTTAGACTAGTATATCGTTCCATCGCCCAGCTACTGAGTTAAGTGCGTGCAGCAACACTGTTAGCTGTGGATTTCGTATGAAATGCTTTTGCATCTGTCCATGGTGATTTGTATTGTGAACTGCATGTCCAGAAAAATGGCAAATGGCCGGTTACTAAACTAGCTGGTTTTGCCTTATGCAGTAATGTGTGTGCATCTGCTGGTTTTCTATTGACTTCCGCTTCCATCAACGATGAACTATAGTCTTAGTGGCAAACTGTTGTGTTGGCATTCTGGCAGCGGTCTTATGCATGTACTTGAGTGTGCATGCTGTTGGGTTTTCGGTACTACTGTCTGTTCCCCTTTTCACACGGGACAGTGAGGAGCATTTTTTGTGATATTCACTGGTACAGAAAAGGAGCTTTACGGTGGAACCGCAACTAATGACTAATGACTAACACTCAACTGGTGTCTGCGCAGAAGAGAAGAACTAAAATGGTATGATAGAATGTGAAGGTCATGGTAGACAAATACCAGTGAACCAAGAGGCGAGGAAAAGATGCTGGTGCTGGATAGGACACACACAGAGACAACCTGAGAATAGTTCACATAGAAAGTCTTTAGTCTGGGACCCACAGGACAAATGAAATAGAGGAAGACCTAAAAATACACGGAGAAGAGAATCACAGACGGAGATGAATAAATGGGGAGGACAAGGATGGAGGTGCATGCAATAGCTAAGAATGGGAGACTTGGAGTGATTTGGTTGAGGGAGGACAAGGATGGAGGTGCATGCAATAGCTAAGAATGGGAGACTTGGAGTGATTTGGTTGAGGGAGGACAAGGATGGAGGTACATGCAATAGCTAAGAATGGGAGACTTGGAGTGATTTGGTTGAGGGAGGACAAGGATGGAGGTGCATGCAATAGCTAAGAATGGGAGACTTGGAGTGATTTGGTTGAGGGAGAACAAGGATGGAGGTGCATGCAATAGCTAAGAATGGGAGACTTGGAGTGAGTTGGTTGAGGGAGGACAAGGATGGAGGTGCATGCAATAGCTAAGAATGGGAGACTTGGAGTGATTTGGTTGAGGGCCTATGCCCCAACAAAGAATGAAGGGCGGGAAAATTAACTCTTTAAGTATGTAAAATATGTTTTGCCAGTTTTTTCTCTGAATTTTAATTTACCATCAATATTCAATTAACAATTCATTATTTTGTGATTTTCAAAACTATATTGACATTCTTCTTTCTCTTCTTTTTTTTTCATCTTCCAAAGCACAGGCCCACAACCAACTCACACCCAACCTTTTGTAAACTCAAATAGACATCACTTCATGATATGTTGAATTCTCTATCTAAAGATTTTTATTAGATGCAATAGCCAGTTCCTTGCCAACTCTCCTTAATCACGACAAGCATGGTAGTTTAGTGTTACTAAAGACATGTTAGTTTAGTTTAATTTAGTCGACGGATCAACATCATGGCACACGGGTATAACCCATAAGTGCTCCATTCTACTCCTAACTCAAGCCTGAGTCTAAAGAATCTCAGCTCAGTGCACTTTGGGTAGATTTTTAACTCCAAATTTTGCCCGGGCAGCGCCCTTAGGCTACTCTTTTTCGATTTCCAACTGCCAAGGGAATTTTTACGTGCGCAACAATACACACGGGCGTCCGATCTCACTACCCAGAGACCAAAGAAAATTTTGTTACTTGTAGTCCAGGTGAAAAAATCCCAGTTCTTACCAGGGCGTGAACCCGGGACCTCCAGCATTCGAGGCGGACACCATACCAAGAGACGACTCAGCCCAAAGACATGTGTAGTAGGTTATAGTGTTACTATTCTTTGCTTCCCTTATCATCATCATGTGCAATGTTGATAAGCTTGGGTGGTCATGTTTCGCCATGTCACACGATCACTAGACTCGTGGATCAGCTCTGTGTTCTTGTCCCGACCATGCCATGTGGCAAAGCTATCCAGATATTTACCTCTCTGCCTTCTCCTAGTTCTTTTCCCATCAAAATGTTCCCAGTTGTCACCAAATTCTTCAATTTATTTCTTCTCATAACTTGCCAAAAAATGTAGACTGTCTACGCCTAATTTCTCTAATCAGCTTGTGGTTTTCATTTTTGTTGTTGTTGTGCTCGCTAGCTTTGAACACAAGCGTAGTCCATACACACCATTTACAGTAGTGATGGACTGAATTTTGTGTGTGGATTAGCTTTCCCTATTAACATTGTTCCTCGCCATCAGGCAAACCCACTCTGACTTCAGAGGTAATTGTAATTTATGTCCCCAAGTCAAGGACGACATGTCAACATTTTAGTCCAGCTGTCCGGTGTAGGGCTTGAATCGCTTACCTCGGCATCAGCACAATGAATGTTTAAGAACATACGTTCTTACCCATTCTACCATGCTGACCTGCTGGTTATCATTTGATTTACGTAGGACTTGTTCATTGGTTTTTCTGTCTGTCCATGGTATTGTTTGCATTTTCCTCAGACACCACATTTCCACTGCCATTAGATGTTTTTCAGCTTGTCTGCTCATTGTTCACGTTTCACATCCATTCAAAAGTACAGGCTCTATGTAGCACTTCAACGCTATTTTCCTCGTTGCAGTTGACATCTTTTTATTGACCAGTATGTTTTCCATCTAACAAAAGCCTACCTTTGCTAGAGCAATTCTTGTTCTAATCTCTTCAAAGCACCTCACATCAGATCTTATGTTCTCTTATGGGCCACGGTAAAACACGAGCATTTGTAATGTATTAGTACTTATTTTTGTTGTCCTCTATGTCCCTAACGAGTACATTAATATAATCATTAAAAGGTTATGCTGTCAATGGCATTAACATGGTCAGATGCAAGTTTGATGCCTGAAATTGCTGTCGGCTATGGGAACTACGATAATTAGCAGTGGAAAGGAAAGGTCCTCAATGAACATCACAACAAATGGGGAGATACCAGAATAAGTAACAAATTTCTCCTATCTTGGACATGTAATAACAGATGATGGCAGAAGTGAAATAGAAATCAAAAAGATAATAGGAATGGCCAAAAATGCTCTCAACTGAAATTAGTATTAACATCTAGGGAGATTAACAACACATTAAAAATGAGAATTGTCAAATGTTACATATATTCAACACTATTGTATGGCGCGGAAGCTTGGACAATGAACAAGCAACTAGAAAGACGAACAGGGGCCCTGAGGATATGGATGTTCAGAAAAATATATTGTATTTCATGGAAACAAAAACAATCAAATACAGAGGCTCTTGTAAAAGAGAGTTGATGAAATAAATACAAAAAGAGGCAAGTGAAATATTTCAGCCACATTAAAAGACATAACACTTTTATAAAAACCATACTGGAGGGAAAGGTTGAGGGCAGGTGAGCAAGAGGTAGACAATGATACAAGTGGGAAGATAATATCAAAAGATGGACGAACAACAACCTGACAGTCAAGGCGAGAGACTGACAGTGTTGGAGATCCATTGCAGCAAACTTCATTGTGGAGATGGCAATTGATTGATTGATTGATTGATTGATTGATTGATGGGAGTGAAAGACTGGCCAGCTACTACTGCACGCACTCAGATCTAACATTTCACATACCCACAGCATATTCCTGTTGCAGGTCTTGTTATTCTTTTTCCATTATCTCTGATCAATACAGTGGTCATTATTTGAGATTAGAGTTGAATATTATCCAAGGAATAATTGTTCAGGGGTCAGTGTCTTACTCTTAGAACTTTAAAATCTGGCAGGTAGTCACAAAAATCTATACTCAAATGGAGATTGAAGCCAGACTTCTGAGCTTGATTGATCTATTTACCTTCACTGGCAACAGGCTGTCTTGACATACAGTAGTCTGTTATATTGTGCTTCAAAAAGGCATAAATACAACCAGACAATGTTTGGAGTTTATACCTTTGCATCACACAAAGCTTGGGCTGAAGTGTAGAGACCATGTGTAGCCCATGCAGCATGATCCCTGTCACAGCCTGCCCAGTTTACTCCACAGGAAAGGTAAGTAACACCAATACATCTGAAACATGACAAGCTGCAGAAGCTGCCAGATCAGCAAAGCAATGCTCTTACTGCCCACCTGTTGGAGATTCGATCCTAGACCAGTTGCCAACCAAGGCTTAGGGCTGGTCTGCCCTGCCATGACATTTCACCAGGTTGCATTTCCTGGCACTAGGGTAGGTCTTGTACTCTCACAGTTGTGCTCCTCCACTGGAAGCTGTTGGCACTAAGTGGGGTGTTGGGTTTGGTGAGTGCTGCCCAACATTCGGCGCTAACTGTTCAACAAGTTATAAATAAACTACACAGAAGGATACCCCAGAGCAAATCTGAACTCATTCCTGTTGCTGGTTGTGGCTATATCTGTAATAAATATAAAATGTTAAACTTGAAGTAACACATACCTACATTTTTTTGTGTGTGCATATCCTTTACAGGACATTGCTGTCAACACCAGCATCTTTCAGCTGTATGTTGATTTCTTGGCAAGATTAAGCTCAGTAGTTTGCCTTGCTTTCTGAGTGGCCGGCTCACATACCCCGTAAGTTACCGATGCGATTCGAACCACTGCTGATTCTCACCGTCATCACGTCACCCACGAGAGTATACAAGATTACGGAGAAAAGTCATAACCTCTAAGCCACGAAGCCGGCACATACCTACATACAAACTAGCAAATAGACGAGCTATTCTAAGAGTTAAATGTATTGAATATCTCGTATTGACTGACTTACTGTTGATTGATTGATTTGATGAATGATGGATTGATTGATTTAATGATTGTTTGAATGATTGGTTAATCAATTGAATGATTAGCTGACTTGATTCAAGGATCTTCTTCAGAATTCATTCATTCACTCTGAAAAACTTCTCGATCATAAGCAAGATGTCTTGCGTCCGATACACCCACTCTCGAGATCACCCGCCACATCCTGCACCCATCTTCTCTTTGGCCTTCTTCTTTCTCTCTTCCCAGGCATATACCCCCTCCAAACTTCCATGGCGTTTCAAGTGACCAAAATATTTCAATTGTCTTTTTTTATTGTCTCTAATAGCCAACCTTCTTCAATATTCAGTTCTTGAAGTATGAATGCATTTGTTCTTTTCTGTATCCAAGATATTCTTAGGACCCATCTATTCTGTGATGTGGATAGTAATGCTGTATCATTAGCATATCAAATCTCTAGTATTTCATGACCACCGATATTTAGGGCATCATATTGCTTCATGTTTATGTCATCTCTGGCATTTCTCATTATATTTTCGGCATACAGGTTAAAGAAATAGGGTGACAGCACACAGCCCTGATGAACTCCTTGCTTGATGCCAAACCAATCTGATGTCTCGCCCTTTTATTATAACCACTGCTTGTTGGTCTAGATAGAACATTTTTATGAGTTGTACTACATGTGATGGAAAGCCCATATTCCTCAAAATTTCACAAAGTTTCTGATGTTTTACACAGTCAAATGCCTTTGAATAATCCACAAAACATGAGAATAGGTTTACATTAAATTCTCTGCACTTCTCTATTATTAAATGCATGTTGAGTATGTGATCTCTTGTTCCTCTTCCTTGTCTAAATCCAGATTGAACCACGTTAATCTCTTCTTCCATTTTCTTATGAAGTCTTCCCATTATGATTTTAATAGAATTTTACTTGCATGACTGATCAGGGTAAAAGTTCTATAGTTGGTGCATAATTTCAGGTTGCCCTTTTGGGTATTGAAATGAAGATAGTTCTCTTCCAATCTTTTGGCCATATACCACGTTTCCATATCTTTTTACATAATGCATGATAGATTTGTATGCTTTCTTCTCCTCCCCCTTTAATTAGTTCAGCTGGTATCTCATCACATCCAGGTGATTTACCATTCTTCAGGTTCTTTATTGCCCATGCAATTTAATCTAATGAGTGTTCAGGTTCTGTCTCTGCTGCCATTGGTTCATGTATCTCATTCATATCCTTACAGTCATTCATATCATACATTCCACTGCAGTTTTCCTGCCATCTTTCTAGAATCTGTCTAAATTCTGTTATGGTATTTCCCAAATTGTCACAGATAACATTTAATTGAGGTTGAACACTTTTTGTCAATAATTTCATTTCTTTGAACATTTCATAATCTCTTTCATTCATATGTCTTGCTTTATTTTAATACAACAATCTTATATATATATTGGTTTTTGTCCTTCCTTGTGTTCTTTCTTATTTCTCATGTTAAAGATTTATACTTCTCCTGTTATCAATTTATCCTCCTTTCTCTTTCAGTTCCCTTTTTTGTTTAATTAAATCTTTGGCTGCTGTTATCAAGATATCTCTAGCTTGTACTGCCAGTTTGTCAGGTGTCATTTCCTCCTGTATAGACACTTCTATTAGCGTTTTCCATCGTGCCGTGACCCGAAATTGAACCGGAAGTTATGTACAGAGTCACCATGGACTTTTCCATTGCGTCGTCAAAAATGGCTTCTGTAACACCCATTCATGCTTCCCACGTCATTCATTCATTCAAATATCACGTGACAATAACAGACATCATCTGGGGTTTCCCAGGAAAGGTCAGTTTAATATTCTGCGCACAGCGATTGGTTGAAATTATCACAGCTTTTTAATACATTAAATTATTTGCTGTAAATTAAGTAATTTTATTTTTTTAAAGCTTGTGTACTTAACTGTACAACATTTTTAGATGTATATTCGAATTCTGCACCCATTTTTACATTTATGTGGAAAGTTTCATTGATTATGGTCAATTATAGCGGCAGCAAAACATTTATTTCCGCTCACATGTTTCGTCTTTGTTCATGGAAAGCAAAGATGGCGGCCGACGTGAATATCGATCGGAATCGGATAACATCCTGCAATTTGAACTACTAAACTTAAAGAGAATACACGTTTAAAGATTATTAATAATTTATTTGTATACTTTTACTATTTATTTATCATTTAACATGACGGAACATATATTTGTAGTCAGTTTTCAAGATCGGTCTATGACCCGTTTGAGACAATCACCGGACCGGCAGGGGAGATAATAACGGGCCACACTGAAGAGTTCCAATAATAAGGCAAACATGTGATAATTTTATACGGAACTACCTTCACAAAAATGTGAATATCTTCACTTAGAAGTGACAAAAAGGCATCATTGATGTACCATTAGATTTCGTTTTTCAAGGCCTTTCTATGGTGGTGCTCTCATTAGTAAATACTCAAATTTAAAATAACGATGGGCCTCCCTAGTTCTATGTTGTATGCATCTGGTATTTTTGTGAGATCAAAATGAAGTGGCCTTTGTCCTCGGGTAAGCTTTTTGAGTTTTACTTTCAGATCTGCTTCTAATAACGGATGATCAATATCACAGTCTGCACTTCGTAGGGTTTTTGCTGATGTTATGCTTGATCTCCATCTTCTTTGTATTAAATATAATCTATCATCAGAATTGAAATAATAAATGTACAGGTTATCTCAATAAATGTAAAGAATAACCTTCCTTCCTTCATGTCTCTCATTTTACACATCTCTCATTCTTCATACATTATTTCATTCTCACAACTCTTATAAAGTTAATTATAAGCAATGATGACGACGACAACAACAACAACAACAACAATAAAAAATAATAAAAACAACAATAACAAAAAAATAACAACAATAATACTAACAATAGCAACAACTTGAAACAAGATGGCGGGACATTTCTTCATCCCTTAAAATGGAACATGTTTTTTCCGAAATGTGTATGGATTAAGTGTTTTTTCGTGGTGAAATGTAGTTCGGACCGTGCAACGGAGTTCGTGCACGCGCGCCCGGACTTCCTTCGGCGTATCATCGGCGCCCGGTGGCGATAGTTAAGCCTAACATGACCACCAGACAACCAGCAAGGACACAACGTGATAAGAGGGCGGGCTCATGCAGAAGGCATTTAAAATGTGACAGATTGGGTATCGGAAACGTTCGAGTACTGTACTGGAACTGTGCATCATTTAGTCAACGCCGACCCATTCTTGAAAAACTACTCTACGGAAACGATATTGCAGTCATACAAGAAACACAGCTCGGCGACGGAACAGTCAATGTCGCGGGATTTCAGGGATTCTTTAACAGGCGGCACCTCGGACAGGCCATTCTGGTCCGCGACAACATACTAGTGTCTGAGATCGATATGTCTTCCTGGAACAGTGATGCCCTGCAAGTGCAGGCATTAAGAATAATGACACCAGTGCAGCTTGTAATCGTGAACGTTTATGCGCGAAATGGGAAGGTCGACGTGCGACAATGGCAGAGTTTGTTCGATATGGATGAAAGGCATATCATCTACTGTGGGGACTTCAATGCCAGAGGCAGTCAATGGGGGAATTGCATCACCAATAGACAGGGAGAAGATCTGGAGGACGCCCTGGCATCTGCTGCCCTAATCTGTCTGAATGATGGGAAGGTCACTAGAATAGCCACTCGACCAGGTGACTCTGACAGCGTCATTGACTTGGCTCTGGTGTCGCCCACCATCGCACCAAGGTGCCGGTGGGGCACACTGGGATACCACGATAGTGACCACTACCCTTGTGTCATCCTGATTAAGAAAGACGGGGCCATGAGTCAAAGAAACAAGACAAATGCCTTCCCGTACGACAACACTGGTCAAGACGCCATAAGCAAGATCAGAAGAAGAAAACTAACTTCCTCCCGCAGGAGACAAGAAAGATGGTTGCAGCCACCATGGTGGAATGGAGAGGTCGAGAAGGCATGGCTGGGAAAGAGGCAGGCTGTCAAAGACTGGCAAAAGGCCAGAAAGGCTAACATGCCACAGGTTGAGTTGGCGAACCTGAAGACTGAGGTCGATAGGACGACGACTTTATTCAAATCCTGCGCCAAACAGGCCAAGGCCGAGAAATGGGACGAGTTCTGCAGGAAGGTGTGCTCCGAGCGATCTCTTACGACATTCTGGCGCCTCCACAAGAGCATGAACGGTGCTGCACAACAGTAGGGGTATTCCAGACTTTCAAGGCACAGACCTCGCATGGAAAAAGTCGGATGCGGATAAAGGTAAGGCCCTTCTTGCACGCTACATAGAACAGACTGACCAGAAAGACGAGCCCGCCAGACAGAGGACCACAACGACACTCTCTCAGTTGTGCGAGGGGGTCGGGACAGACGAAGAATGGACAATCACAGCTGAGATATTGCGTGCGATGCTCAAGAAATCACCTAACACCGCCCCAGGCCCAGACGGCAACCGATATGGTAACCTACTGGTGATATCAGATGATGACATGGAAGAACTGGCCAGAGAATTCAACACCAGTATCCAGAGGGGTCAGGTCAAAGAAGAATGGCTACACAGCTACTTGCTGCCGCTGCCAAAACCGAACAAAGACCATTCCAAGATAAGCGGCTACAGAATCATTACGATGCAGAATACTGTTGGCAAGCTACTGGAGAAAATTGTAGCACACAGACTTGCTTGGGACTTGGAACAGCTCGGCTGCTTCCCGCCCACACTTGGAGGATACAGACGCAACAAAGAGTCATGGCTGAATGCGGCGGTCTTTGCTAAAGATGTCTACGAAGGATTTCAGGTCAGAGAAGAGACATGTGCGGCCGCCATAGACTTAGAGGACGCATATAACAGAGTATCTTTCGAGCACTTGATGCAAACCCTCCTCAGACTGAAAGTGCACCCTCACCTTGTACGATGGATAGCTGCAGTTCTGCTCCAAAGGAAGGTGGTGCTAAGATGCGGGAGTTGGTCTTCTGAGCCGATAACGATATGTCCAGGATTGCCGCAGGGTTCACCACTGTCACCAGTACTATTCAACGTGTATACGGTGCCGATCACTGAACAACAGTTGGACGGGAGGGGTAGGACTCTGTCATTCGTTGACGACATCCTCGTGTATCGACAGGGTCGAGATAGACAGGCGGTTGCCAATGATATGCAGGGCGAACTAGATCGAATTTCCTCATGGTGTGCTGATGCCGATGCCCTTGTCAACCCTGCAAAGGCAACGGTTACATGGTTCTCACTAAACAACCATATTGTGAAAACAGACCTGCCGGCAGTAAGAATGGATGGGAGCATTTTGAGTAGAACCCAGTCAATGACATATCTTGGCGTGAGGCTTGATCGTAGCCTGTCCTTCAGAGATCATGTCGATTATGTCATAACGAAGGCTCGAAAAGGTTTGTCAGCAATGAGAGTCATGGCGACTGCCAATATCGAGCAAAGACTGCTAATACTTCTGTTCCAAGGACTTGTGCTTTCACGCATCGAGTATGCCCTGGCCATCCTCACTGTCAGCCCTACACAGATTGGAAGACTTGAAAAGGTACAAAACGAAGCCATGCGCATCATTTTGGGCTGCACGAGAGACACCAGCTGTGTAGCAATGAGATACCTCCTTGACTTCCCGACAATGGAACACAGGATCAAGATCTGGAGAGCTCGTGCATACTTAAAAATAAGTGCAGATGAGCAGCACCCTCTGCATGACACTATATTCAGAGAAAAGGGTGACAGGCTAAAGAGGGGCAAATCATGGATGGGTCGGGCGGAAGATGTCGTCAGACAGGTCTGCAGTCTTACCAGTATCAACCCCGGCAAGGAATGGGTGCCGGTGCCTCCAGCTTTTAAGTGCACTTTCTCCTGCATTATCACACTCGACAGACGGTGCAGAGAGCAGAACCCTGCCGCTGTCAATGCAGAGGTTAACGCGCTCATCTATGAACACTCAGATAGCCCCGAAGTGCTCATCTATACAGATGGATCTGTTGTAAAGCAGCAGAGAAGTGCGTGGGCATTTACAGCCCGTTCAGCGGGCCGAACCGTTCAAGAATCCAGTGGTGCCCACTCTATGACCACGAGCAGCATGACGATGGAGGTGATGGCAGTTACACAGGCCTTCATATGGCTGGAATCACAGCATTATACCAATGTGTGTGTACTAAGTGATTCAATGAGCATGATTCAGAAGGTCGAAGCTGGATCTGTACGTAGACAGTGGACTGAATCGCTGCGGAAGTCTGTTGTCCGTAAAGTCACCTTCATCTTCGTCCCGGGACATGCGGGAGTCGAGGGAAATGAACGAGCTGACAAACTGGCTGGCTCTGCACCCCCTGTAGATGGCCAGCCCATGGATCGTGCCGATGTTATTAACGTCCTTAAAGATATGGCGAGAACAGAGGACTTTGACGTCAGTGATTCCACATTGCTGTCCAGGATGAAAGACCTGGGAGTAAGAATCGGCACAGCCAGACGCGAGAGGTACATCGGGAAAACAAAGCGCCTCGTCAACCAACACAGAACTGGCACTATTAGCCACCGAACGCTGATGCATATGCTGGGGGAGGATCTGAGCACCTATGGACATGTCCGGACGGCAATGAAGATACCCCAACTGATAACTGATAACTGATAACAGCAACAATAATGATAACAACAACAACAACAATAATACTAACAATAATAATAACAACAATTATTATGACACTAATAAAACAACAATAATAATAATTGTAACAATAATAACAACATCAATATCAATAAATACTAACAACAACAATTATTATGACAATAATAATAACTGTATAATATTGTATACTGTATAATATTTCACTTGAGCATAGCCTACGATGGGTAGCGTTGTGATGTTCTGTTGTGATAATTTGGTGTGTCCAGTGTGTGCCGCGTGGTTACACACCCGCTTCACACGCGTGATCCGGGACTGTTTCCGGATCCGGTCAGGGATATGCACTACTGACGAGCTCAAATGAGGGCGAAACTCGAGTATAGTGCTTCCATATTGACGTGGATAGGCCTTAGGTTCATACCAGAATGCGATCGGTGTTGCCAGTAGTGGGTTGTGCTCAATATTTAAATAATATTAACAACAACAACAATTATTATGGCAATAATAATAATAATAACAACAACAATACTAACAATAGCAACTATTATTATGACAATAATAATACTAACAATAACAACAATTATACTAACAATAACAACTATTATATGATAATAATAATAATACTAACAATAACAATTATACAATAATAACAATAACAACAACAATTATTGACAATAATAATAACAACAACAACAATAATACTAACAATAACAATAATTATGACAAGAACAACAACAACAACAACAACAATTATTATGACAATAAAAAACAAACATAATACAGACAACAACAATTATTATGACAATAATAATAGCAATGACAACAACAATTATTATGACAATAATAATAATAACAACAATAATACTAACAATAACAACTATTATTATGATGATAATAATACTAACAATAACAACAATTAATATGACAATAATAACTACAACAACAACAACAATTAATAATAACAACAACAATTATTATGACAATAATAATAACAATAACAACCATAATAACAATAATAACGTGTAGGCCAAACATGGCCGAATGGATAAGAACGTATGTTCTTAAACAGCCGGTGTACTGATGTTGAGGTAAGGTGTTGAACCCCTACACCAGACAGTTGGACTAAAATGTTGACCTATCATCCTTAATTTGGAGACGTAAATTACAAGTATCTCTGAAGTCGGAGTAGGTTTGCCTGTCTGCAAGGGATACTTTTAAAAGGGAAAACTAATACACACACAAAATTCAGTCCAGCACTGCTAGAAGTAGTGTGTATGGACTACGTTTGAGTTCAAAGTGAGCAAGCCCCCAAAAATTAAAAAAAAAATAACAATAACAATAGTTATAATATTTGCTGCATTATAAAAACATGGAACATTTGCAAAATGAATGACTGTGGTAGTCATCATGGGTACCCTGTTCCAAACCAGAAATATATTGGGTATATGGTGCTAGTCCAATGTTTGTATAGACCAATCAGCACTGGGCGGGTCAGGTGATCAGTGTCATGTTGGCCGCTTTTACTTCCCTGGATATTTCCTGGTAGCCATTTTATACCAGGTCAACCTGGGCTCCTGACAAACAGGCAAGCTGACGTAGAGGCCAAAGACATCAAACATAGGAGGAGGCAGACATTGACAAGCAAACACTGATGGAAGACAGAGAACCTGACAGGCAGGCAAGCTGATGTAGAGGCAAAGACAAACAGACATAGAAGGAGGCAGACATTGACAAGCAAACACTGATGGCAGACAGAGAACCTGACAGGCAGGCAAGCTGATGTAGAGGCAAAGACAAACAGACATAGAAGGAGGCAGACATTGACAAGCAAACACTGATGGCAGACAAAGAATCTTACAGACAAAGACAGTAAGGAATACAGAGTCATAGGATTAGCTTGACCTGTCTATGTAAGTTACAACACAAACAGACTAACACTGGAGGATAAATTTGACCTGGCTTTGCAATTAATAACACAGACTAACACTTGAGTACCTGTCTTTGCAATTAACAACATAAAGAGACTAACACTTACTTCTCTCGTAAAAGTCATGAAATCTGGGTTCGTACAGTCCCAGCATTAAAATGTCATTGAAGACGCTGACAGCCAATGTGGCCAGACTCTGAAACAGAAGGACAACAGTAACAACAATAGCAGCAATAGAAACAACAGCAACAACAATAACAATAGCAATAATAATAACTGTAAAATAATAACAACAGCAACAATAACAACAGCAACAATAATAACAACAGCAACAATAAAAACAACAGCAATAATAATAACAACAGCAATAATAATAACAACAGCTACAATAATAACAACAAAAGCAACAATAACAACAACAATTGCAACAACAACCACAACAATAATAACAATGATAACAACAACAATAATAATAACAACAGCAAAAACAACAAAAATAATAACAGCAAAAATAATAACAAAAGCAATAATAATAATAGTAGTAGCAGCAACAACAATAATAACAATAGCAACAAGAATAGCAACAATAATAATGGTAACAATAATAATAACAACAGCAACAACAATAACAACAGCAATAGCGATGACAATAGCAACAATAATAACAACAGCAACAATAACAATAACAACAAGTCTTACTTTTCTTAAGCATTGTCATACATTGTGTGTACACTTTAAATATTTTCCTCTTCATTTTACAGCAGGATTTGCGTTAATGTGATGTTTGTGTGGACAAGTCAGGGCAAGGACCTCGTCACACACCCAGGGTATTTGGTGCTCAGTCCATCAGCACTCGGTTGAAGGTGTGGTTAGTATCAAGCCAGCCACCTTTACTTCGCAAAACATTTCTTGGCACGCATTTTGGGCTAGGTCGACCTTGGGGCTAGGTTACATTTTTAAAATTGGGATCCACACTGATGCAGATCAAATTCATGACCATCGAGCCGGCAGACGAGTGTCTATTACCAAGGCTCCATGATATTCATGTGCCCTGACATATTTGTAAGGTATGATATGGTTGGATGATTGGTTGTTTGAGTGGTTGTTTGACTAATTGGTTGTTTGATTAATTGGTTGATTTATTAATTGATTGGTTGGTTTGTTGTTTGGTTCATTGATTGATTGAATGGTTGACTGATTGGTTGATTGTTTGCTTGGTTGATGGGTTGTTTGGTTTGTTGGTTAATTGGTTGTTTACTTGATTGGTTTGTTGGTTGTTTGGTTCATTGATTGGTTAGTTGGTTGGTTGATTGATTGGTGTGTTGTTTTGTTGATTAATTGGTTGGTTGTTTGATTCGTTGGTTGTTTGGTTGATTGATAAATTTGTTGGTTGACTTATTAGTTGGTTGATTGGTTGGTTGTTTGGTTTGTTGGTTGCTTGGTTCTTTAATTGATTGCTTGGTTGATTGGCTGTTTGGTTCTTTAATTAATTGGTTGGTTAGTTGGTTGACTGTTTGGTTTGTTGATTAATTGGTTGGTTGATTGGTTGGTTGGTTGATTGGTTGGTTGATTGATTGTTTGGTTCTTTAATTGATTGGATGATTGGTTGGTTGGTTGTTTGGTTCTTTAATTGATTGTTTTATTGTTTGGCTGATTGGTTGGTTGGTTAGTTAATTGTTTGGTTCATTGATTCATTGGTTGGCTGATTCATTGGTTGGTTTATTGATTGGCTGCTTGAAAATAATGATGTTTAACTCTAATATCCCGGTGCATTGATGTTCAGGTCATGAGAGCCCAGAGAAGCTTGCATCTCCTGGAGTGAGGGTTATGCACGCCCAAAAAATCTCGACTGTCATCTCTAATTCCTCTACTGAGTTTTCAAACCGTAATTTACTAGGCATTTGTTAAGAAAGTAGTGTGGGAGTCTCGGTGGCAAAGTGGTCAAGCCGCCTGCTTTGTGCTACTAAAAATATCTTGGGTTTGTTTTCAGTTCATGAGTGAGATTTGTCCTGAGACCTTGGGAGGTTGTCCCAGAGCTACAGAGTTCGTGCTCTGCACACCGCTCTTGGCTGGCCATTCTGGGGAAAGAAGACCAAGCTGGATGGGATAGAACCTGGTGCAATGAAGTCGATCCTCTTTCCTTTAATTGTAATGCCTTTAAAGAAGTAGGGTTAGGATTGGCTAGTCTCAGGAGGGGGTGGAAACATGAAATTAGTAGCCTGCCGATGACCCACAGTCTACACAAGTTAACCTCAACCCCCCTCCTATGGTGTAGACCGAGAAATCATGACCACTAGGTCATGGGCCAGGCTCAGATTATCCTGTCTCAAACCTGTGACTGGTCTAGCAAGTTGGCAGGGGATTTTTCCTGCTGCTCAAAGAAAAAGAATAAAAGATTATTGGACTGACATTGGAAACAGACCCGGTGGCGTTAAAGGACAATGAGACAGATTAGCGATTAAAAAAATAAGCACATTGAACTTATAGAAACAATGGAAAAGAGGAAAATTAGGAATAGCAGACATCAGAATAAAAGGGAAAGGATGCAAGTTTATGCTTCACCTCGACACTGCAAGATACAAGAGGAGCAAGATGAGATGAGATGAGAAAGAGACTGCTTTCCTTCTTGGCAGTGGCCGTAATGGTCGGTAATTGTAGCCATTGTCTTTACAAAGAGATCATCTGCCTACTTCATGAACTTTAACTATAACCAGCAACTACCAGCAGCTGTTCTCAAACTAAATTCAAGACCTACTCAACATGTAGATCGACTGACTGGCTGACTGGCACCTGGCCATCTTGACAGATGATAATTTGTGCAATGGAGTTATACCTCTCCATAGTACAAAGCCTGGGCTGAATTGTAGAGACCATGTGTTGCCCATGCAGCATGATCTCTCTCTTGGCCTGCTTAGTTCACTCCAGAGGAAAGTTAACACCTATACATCTGGAACAAGACAAGCTGCAGAAGCTGCCAGATCAGCAAAGCAATACTCTAACTGTCCACCTGTTAGAGCTTCCATCCTAGGCCAGTCGCTGAGCAAGGCTTAGGGTCTGGTCTGCACTGTCATGACATTTAGTCTTTAGGTTGCATTTCCTATCGCACTAAGATAAGGCTCGAGTTCGAGTACTGTACTGGAACTGTGCATCATTTAGTCAACGCCGACCCATTCTTGAAAAACTACTCTACGGGAACGATATTGTAGTCTTGCAAGAAACACAGCTCACCGACGGAACAGTCAATGTTGCGGGATTTCAGGTTTTCCTTAACAGGCGGCACCTCGGACAGGCATTCTGGTCCGCGACAACATACTAGTGTCTGAGATCGATATGTCCGCCTGGAACAGCGATGCCCTGCAAGTGCAGGCATTAAGAATAATGACACCAGTGCAGCTTGTAATCGTTAACGTCTATGCGCGAAATGGAAGGTCGACGTGCGACAATGGCAGAGTTTGTTCGATATGGATGAAAGGCATATCATCTACTGCGGGACTTCAATGCCAGAGGCAGTCAATGGGGAATTACATCACCAATAGACAGGGAGAAGATTTGGAGGACGCCCTGGCATCTGCTGCCCTAATCTGTCTGAATGATGGGAAGGTCACTAGAATGGCCACTCGACCAGGCGACTCTGACAGCATCATTGACTTGGCTCTGGTGTCGCCCACCATCGCACCAAGGTGCCGGTGGGGCACACTGGGATACCACGATAGTGACCACTACCCTTGTGTCATCCTGATCAAGAAAGACGGGGCCATGAGTCAAAGAAACAAGACCAATGCCTTCCCGTACGACACCACTTGTCAAGACGCCATAAGCAAGATCAGAAGACGGAAACTAACTTCCTCCCGTAGGAGACAAGAAAGATGGCTGCAGCCACCATGGTGGAATGGAGAGGTCGAGAAGGTGTGGCTGGGAAAGAGGCAGGCTGTCAAAGACTGGCAAAAGGCCAGAAAGGCTAACATGCCACAGGTTGAGTTGGCGAACCTGAAGACTGAGGTCGTTAGGACGACGACTTTATTCAAATCCTGCGCCAAACAGGCCAAGGCCGACAAATGGGACGAGGTTCTGCAGGAAGGTGTGCTCCGAGCAATCTCTTACGACATTCTGGCGCCTCCACAAGAGCATGAACGGTGCTGCACAACGTAGGGGTATTCCGGACTTTCAAGGCACAGACCTCGCATGGAAAAAGTCGGATGCGGATAAAGGTAAGGCCCTTCTTGCACGCTACATAGAACAGACTGACCAGAAAGACGAGCCCGCCAGACAGAGGACCACAACAACACTCTCTCAGTTGTGCGAGGGGGTCGGGACAGACGAAGAATGGACAATCACAGTTGACATATTGCGTGCGATGCTCAAGAAATCACCTAACACCGCCCCAGGCCCAGACGGCATCCGATATGGTGACCTAATGGTGATATCAGATGATGACATGGAAGAACTGGCCAGAGAATTCAACACCAGTATCCAGAGGGGTTAGATCAAAGAAGAATGGCTACACAGCTACTTGCTGCCGCTGCCAAAGCCGAACAAAGACCACTCCAAGATAAGCGGCTACAGAATCATTACGATGCAGAATACTGTTGCAAGCTACTGGAGAAAATTGTAGCACACAGACTTGCTTGGGACTTGGAACAGCTCGGCTGCTTCCCGCCCACACTTGGAGGATACAGACGCAACAAAGAGTCATGGCTGAATGCGGCGGTCTTTGCTCAAGATGTTTACGAAGGATTTCAGGTCAGAGAAGAGACATGTGCGGCCGCCATAGACTTAGAGGACGCATATAACAGAGTATCTTTCGAGCACTTGATGCAAACCCTCCTCAGACTGAAAGTGCACCCTCACCTTGTACGATGGATAGCTGCAGTTCTACTCCAAAGGAAGGTGGTGCTAAGATGCGGGAGTTGGTCTTCTGAGCCGATAACGATATGTCCAGGATTGCCGCAGGGTTCACCACTGTCACCAGTACTATTCAACGTGTATACGGTGCCGATCACTGAACAACAGTTGGATGGGAGGGGTAGGACTCTATCATTCGTTGACGACATCCTCGTGTATCGACAGGGTCGAGATAGACAGGCGGTTGCCAACCATATGCAGGGCGAACTAGATCGAATTTCCTCATGGTGTGCTGATGCCGACGCCCTTGTCAACCCTGCAAAGGCAACGGTTACATGGTTCTCACTAAACAACCATATTGTGAAAACAGACCTGCCGGCAGTAAGAATGGATGGGAGCATTCTGAGTAGAACCCAGTCAATGACATATCTTGGCGTGAGGCTTGATCGTAGCCTGTCCTTCAGAGATCATGTCGATTATGTTATAACGAAGGCTCGAAAAGGTTTGGCAGCAATGAGAGTCATGGCGACTGCCAATATCGAGCAAAGACTGCTATTACTTCTGTTCCAAGGACTTGTGCTTTCACGCATCGAGTATGCCCTGGCCATCCTCACTGTCAGCCCTACACAGATTGGAAGACTTGAAAAGGTACAAAACGAAGCCATGCGAATCATTTTGGGCTGCACGAGAGACACCAGCTGTGTAGCAATGAGATACCTCCTTGACTTCCCGACAATGGAATACAGGATCAAGATCTGGAGAGCTCGTGCATACTTAAAAATAAGTGCAGATGAGCAGCACCCTCTGCATGACGCTGTATTCAGAGAAAAGGGTGACAGGCTAAAGAGGGGCAAATCATGGATGGGTCGGGCGGAAGATGTCGTCAGACAGGTCTGCAGTCTTACCAGTATCAACCCCGGCAAGGAATTGGTGCCGGTGCCTCCAGCTTTTAAGTGTCACTTTCTCCTGCATTATCACACTCGACAGACGGTGCAGAGAGCAGAACCCTGCCGCTGTCAATGCAGAGGTTAACGCGCTCATCTATGATCACTCAGATAGCCCGAAGTGCTCATCTATACAGATGGATCTGTTGTAAAGCAGCAGAGAAGTGCGTGGGCATTTACAGCCCGTTCAGCGGGCCGAACCGTTCAAGAATCCAGTGGTGCCCACTCTATGACCACGAGCAGCATGACGATGGAGGTGATGGCAGTTACACAGGCTTTCATATGGCTGGAATCACAGCACTATACCAACGTGTGTGTACTAAGTGATTCAATGAGCATGATTCAGAAGGTCGAAGCTGGATCTGTACGTAGACAGTGGACTGAGTCGCTGCGGAAGTCTGCTGTCCGCAAAGTCACCTTCATCTTCGTCCCGGGACATGCGGGAGTCGAGGGAAATGAACGAGCTGATAAATTGGCTGGCTCTGCACCCCCTGTAGATGGCCAGCCCATGGATCGTGCGGATGTTATTAACGCCCTTAAAGATATGGCGAGAACAGAGGATTTTGACGCCAGTGATTCCACATCGCTCTCCAGGATGAAAGACCTGGGAGTAAGAATCGGCACAGCCAGACGCGAGAGGTACATCGGGAAAACAAAGCGCCTCGTCAACCAACACAGAACTGGCACTATTAGCCACCGGACGCTGATGCATATGCTGGGGGGAGGATCTGAGCACCTATGGACATGTCCGGAGTGCAACGAAGATACCCCAACTGATAACTGATAACTGATAACTGATAACTAAGATAAGGCTTGTACCCACCTAACTGCATACCTCCACCTGGTGAAACAGAAAGCAGGTAGTACCATTTACTGTCATACAGTAGCTCAGTCATATCTGACTAAGACCTGACTTTCACACTCCTGTCATCTCACATTATGCAAGCACACAAACAGGACAAAGTCCAGCCTCTAGCTTAAGAGAAAACTAACCATGATCACCGCGTCTGTACTCTCTATGGAGATTATCGCCCAGAGTCCACAGGCAAAAAATGCCGCATGTGTGTACAAGTAGATCGTGAGTCCTGCAAATCTGCTAAGTAAAGCCCTGTGGATGGTGCAAAAAAGAAAATGCATGCAGGTTATTTGGAATATTGCCCTGTGGATTGTGGGAAGCAAAAAATAAATGCAGGTTATTTGGAATATTGCCCTGTGGATTGTGGGAAGCAAAAAATAAATGCAGGATATTTGAAATATTGCCCTGTGGATTGTGGGAAGCAGAAAATGAATGCAGGATATTTGAAATATTGCTCAGTTACAGGATTGCAGCTTCTCAAGAACACCATCATCATCATCATGTTATAGCAAGACATATGCAGAATCTCCCTTTCATTACAGCCCACCAGACAGACTCTTGATCCTTCACCAGTTACCATATCTCATTGGTCTTTCATTCGCTTGAAATGTGTCCATACCTGCAATGTTGCCTCTTCTCCCTTTTTTCGTTTGCTTGAAATTTGTCAATAACCACAATGTTGTCTCTTTCTTCTTCTTCTTCTTTCATTCAGTTGAAATTTGTCTTTAACTACAACATTGTCTCTTTCTTCTTTATCTTTCACTGGCTGTCGTGGAATACTGAGAGTTAATGATTCCCAGATAGACGACCTTATAAAACGACTAACCAGGTAGGAGAAGGGTTAACAAACAAAACAGTAAGGATACCAACCACGGTGTGACCAGAGTCAATGACCCCAATGTTAACGGATTGAAGTGTTAACGTAGAAATAACAGCGGCACAATCACGAGAGTGTAGGATGACGAGGTTAAGTCACTGGTCACAAACATCACTAAATGTCGGGTTGAGGGACCAGGCGCGTGTGTTTATAGGTCTAGATACGGAAGTGCCCGCAGACAGCACAGGTAAAACTGTCGAGTGGACACAATAGGTTTGCGACAAAGGCAGACAGCATGATTGGACAGTATCGCGGTCAGGTGATAAAGACAGGATTGAAAAACCAGATAGTGTCAGGTGGGTGTGAGAGGAGTCAGCGCTGATTACGCGGATGGTGAACTACCGGGAACAGAGTTAAAAGAGCCGCCAGAGTTGGGGCTGATGAGGTGGTGGGAGATTGGTTACTGAGGAAATTTCCACAGCATATTGCGGTCTAGATGACTCAGAGTGACGGAACAAACAATGAGGGTTTTAGAAATAACGGAAAAGTTTCAGATCAGTAAATTTCCACTAACGGTGATAATGAGGTATTGACTTGAGGTGTCCAGACAGGTCAAGGACTATGCGGCAAAAATGACCTATAAAGAGTGGCCACTTCTTTGTGGAAGTTTAGTGTGATTCTTGATTTCCATGAGACAAGGGAGTATGGAAAAGGGTGGTGCTGCGTTCGGAGGAACGTTTGTGTATCTATTGTGCATTAGTACTCCCAATTCAGACAAGGATAATTATAAGGTATAATCACAGTGAAGTAATCTTCTAGCATAGGGGAATAGATGATGCTTAGCGTGTACAAGTAAATACTAGTAGAATAGTATAGACGTTAGGTATCTTCTATATTATGTCAGAGTGTTTTTCGGAAGCCTTTTCATTTCGGCTGGAGGAAAAGACACTCACATAAGAAGAATATGAAGCAGACACAGCTCTCATTATTAAATCTTTATTACACAGGTTCCAATACCAAGGCGGGACATATCACATAAGATATAAAACAGATAGCTGTGGTAAAGATCAAGTCAGTGTTGATAACCCCAAAGAAAGCACTTTCAAATAAGAAAGCACGACACTTGTGTATAAGAAAGTAGAGAAAAGAAGTGTCATCGTAAAAAGTAAGGATGACAGAGAACGGAAAATAGAGACCCTGTAACATAATAGAAAGACTCAAATGACTCAGTCTCGAAGAGTTGCAAGGGCGCATACCAAGTGTCTATACCAATTAAGAACTATCCAGTGTAGAACTTTTTACAGGACAAAATAGAAAATACTAGAAAATCGATGTGTTTTCCAGGATGGAATTAGGAACGCTATAAAAAAGCAAAGAACATTCAGTCTAAGCTGACAGCATATAGTGATCGGTTTAAGTACATTGATACAGTGGTGAGCATTTTTCATTACAAAAAAACGGATATATCTACAGACTCAAGCAGACGGAGCATTCAGGGTGAGAGCGTTCCTTGTATCTATGTACTGTCCTGTACTTTAGCCGAGAGAAGAGACGAGAGAAGACACGGAGACTATCTATCAACATCTTATCTGGCATCCACACTAGAAGAACATACCAACTACATAGACGCTATCCATACCTACACCATACATACCTTTAATTAATAAATCTTTTATTAATTGTGGAAAGAAATGTTGTATGAGTATGTGAAGGGGGGGGGGGGGGGGGGGGGGGGGGGGATTAAGTGAAAGTGAGATATTGTGAAGAGTAGACAGAACGGAGGAGTGGTAGACATATGTCAGGCAATATAATAGAAGTAGAAGGATTATAGGGTGTGCTTGTGGAGTCCACTTTCCTCCAAGGACAACGAGCTACATTAATTGGTGGGGCGAGCGGGGTATAACATAATACCTACATTACTGGAGTGTCAAGCTGGACACCTACCCAGCGAGGTACTTCAAATACATATTGCTGACTTTTACTGGAAGGACGGCCACTGGGTATATGGTGCTATTACCTTTATGTTGGGACCTTACAGCGTGAAGATCCAGACAGGGTGAATGTGGATAGGTGATAAGACACATTACCTATCTAAGTCTACACTAGTTTACACGTCTACATAGTCTCGATCCTATATCTCCTCTTATGGTTTAGAGAGTGTTGTGATGTCCTGTGTGGTATAGTCAGATAATGGTTAATTAGTGATGATAGCATAAGGAAAGTGATATATATAGATATATTTAACTTCTATTAGGAGTAATTCTTTCTGTCGTAGATCGTGTCCTTATTCTACCATGCTGACATTACTTTCTGTAACGATGGCCACGTCTACATTGACTACGCAGAACTTGGCCACAGGAGAAGTAATAGGTTTGCGCGGTTCGTCGCCCTAACGACTACGTTTACCAGAGAGGTGGAGAGGGAGCTTCGTCAAGCAGCAAAGGGAGGATGAGCAAGCTGAGTTAGATTGAAGAAATTTGAAGCTGACAGGCGGCCAAGAAATTGAAGATGCGCAAGCGGCCAATAGAATTTGAAGACCTGAGCCAGTCGGCTAGGAAATTTGAAGCTGAGCAAGCGGACTAAGAATTTGAATCTGAGCAAGCGGCTAATGACATTGGAGGCCGAGCGAGAACGCTCAGAAAGGGCAGCACGCGTACGGCAGGATGCGGGAACTTGTGAGCTCAGATGCAATAACTAGTGGAGAAACGGAGGGATCATAGTGGGAGGGTTCCTCTCTCCTGGCTCACAGCGCAGTAGGTGGACATAGCTATCCATGCTATGAAGTTCCCTCTAGCGATCTACGTAAGAAGGCTAAAGAGAAAATGATCAATATCTCTACGCTTTCAGACACAGTTGGACAACCGCTATGGGACTGGATAGGAGTAGAATCGGCTCTTAAGATATCTCCAGGGACTCAGTGGGTACCGGGGTTCGAACTGTGTACACCCTCCTACCTCCTGGTCAGAAGTACAACAACTACGACGAGCTAAAAGCCGCGTTAATGAACATTACGAAATCACAGCACAACATCTAGTGAAGATTTGTAGATCGTACCAGACGAGAGCCGGAGAGAGCTATTCGCTGCTGATAGTTTTGTTAAGGCTGAAGCCGTACCCCATAAATTGCTAGTATTTGCGCTGAATTCCAGAGGACTATTGAGCGTCTGTGCAGTAGAGATGATGTAGTCGACAAGAGACGCAAGCAATGTCGAAACTCTCAGAACCTTCTTGGAGAACAAGGGTGGTACGGAGTGAGAGCTGTTGACTAAGCTGCCGGAAAGGTTTGTGGCACGTACGATGGTGACGCTGCGAACTAAGTACGCCCACAAAGGTCAGTGAAAAACAGACACAAAGAAATCAGAACGAACGTGAAAAAGACAACCAAAGAGTGGAACCTGTATAAACGACGTCAACGTGAGAGTTCCGAGAACAGGTGTAAGGAAGACCAAGAACACACCTGTGAATTCTCCTGCAAACCGACACGTGGTACGGAGAAGTGGTGCGCGTTTTGGCAAGTCGCCCTCTCACAGGAACACCCAAGACTGCACGATCGATAACCGAAAACCCTTACGTGTCGCGGCTTGCCAGTGAATCATAAGAAGGTGATCACCGACATTGTGGCTGAGGTCGGCGCAAGAAGCTACGGTGACACACAAAGAGAGCACTGTGAAAGCATGGAAAGGAATACATAGGTGCACACAGCTGCAGTCGAAAGCACATACGACGGCAGAGCATGCCGAGCCAGGCAAATGACGGTCCTCTCGACACCGTCTCGAGGAACCCATCGAGGATTACCCAGTGCGAAAGAGTCGAGGAGAGGAAGACATTCCGTACCAAGGGAAGACCCTCGTTGGTGGAAGTTGATGCGGTGTCATGACAACCAGTCCAATGTTTATACAAGAGTACTGGACTGAATGGGAAGCTGTGATTTCTGCGGATCTAGTATCCCCAGAACAACTCACAGGGGAGACCATGTAGATACAGCCTGCGACTAAGAGTGCTGTGGCCATGAAGTTACCCATGCTCAAGTGGAGATTCGGTCAAGATACGTCACCGGCACAATCAAGGCCGCTGTATTGACTGATCCCATATTTCCAGTCATCCTTGGTTGCCGTATGTCTTTTTGGGATGCCAAAGGAACCAATTCACTGGGAGCTATGCAGACACGCTCTCAGAAGGAAACGGATCAGGCAGAGACAGGATCTCAAACCCAATGCCAGGGGAGTTACGAACTGCCCAGAGTGAGGATGATATTTACGTCCTTGCTATCAGAGTTGCAGAGAGTGCTGTTCCACCCAAACGAGGACAGTACTACATGAAGAATCGGCTACTCTACCGGAGAGCCGGAATGGGAGACAACTTACCACGGTCATTGTAGTCCCGAAGGCCTACCGTTCCCAAATTCTTCAGATGGGTGCATACCATTTCGGTTCAGCGACACATGGGTATCGCCGCCACCATGCAGCGGATTTCCTGTCATTATTATTGGCCAGGATTGACGGGAGATGTGAGTCGGTATGTAAGTCATGCCCAGAGTGCCAGCGGGTGGCACCGAAACACTGGACGGCACCGAAACACTGGACAGCGCCGGTGGTGTTAGGTGAAATGCCCCATTATGAACTCTCCTTTCGAGAGGGTAGCTATCGACATCGTGGGTCCTCTTCCTAGGACCAAGAAGAGGAACATGTATATCCTCACCATGGTGTATTGCTGTTCAATGTGGAGTGAAGCCATACCATTGTCAACCATTGACTCGAAAAGAGTGGCTGATGCATTGATGGAGGCTTTTACCAGATTAGGCTTCCCTAATCAGATTCTGACGGATATGGGTCACAGTTTTTGTGGGAAACTCATGGAGGAGGTTATTTGGGGTGTTCCACTCCAACCATATACATACAGTCCTTACCACCCTCAGCTAATGGACAAGTATGAGCGTTTCAACTGCACGTTGATGACAATGCTCAGGAAATTGCCCAGGAAAACCTGATAGGTGGGATGAATACATCCCGGCAGCCCTTTTGCTTATAGGGAAGTGCCACATGGCTCAACAGAAGTACCGCCAGCAACTCTGCTGTTTGGTCGACCAATCAAGGGACCATTGGAAGCTTTATTGAGGAGTTGGACGGAGGAAGAAAACTTCAGAAGAGGTGATCTCCTCGTACAAATACGTGGAGGAACTGAAGGAGAAAACTTCACACGGGCTGGCTCTGGCGACTCGAAACTTGAGAAAGGCCAAAAGAGACATGCGGAGTACTATAACCGTAGGTCTAGAGACAGAGCTCTTGAGTGGGAGACAAAGTCTTGTTGTTACTCCCAACGGGAAACAACAACTGGAGATAGGATGGCAAGGACCATTTCCCGTGGAAAGTATGGTATCCAGAACCAACTATCAAATACGGATCCGGGAAAGTCGAAGATTTTTCATATTATCTCTTGAGAAAATATGAAGAAAGAACCGGTGGGAAGGAGCGCAGCCCATCTCATGGCAATGGCGGTAGCAGTGGAGACTGAAACCGGACCAGATGAGGGAGGGAGTATCCTCTAATAAACCAGAAACTTATCGGTGAAGTACAGGTGAACCCGATCTGACTCTCCAAGAGAGGGAAGAGATTGCCCAGGTTCTCAAATCCCATAAGCAGATCCTGACAGATAAACCAGGACGGACGGAGCTGGTACGAGTTTGAGATGACCTTAACCACACAGGATCCGGTCCGCCAAAAATCTACCCAGTGCCTTTGCTAAAGAGAAGGCTTTGGAGGAGAGATACAGAAAACTGTTGGAGATGAGGTGATTGCACCATCCACATCCCCATATAATGCTGGAGTGGTGTTGTTACGCAAACCGAGTGGAGAACACCGATTGTGTATTGACTATAGCTTTTGAATAGTCATACTCAGTTCCAAGTGGAACCGTTGCCGAATCCAACCCAGTTGTTCGCCAGGCTCCATAAGGCCAAGTACTTCTCTAAAGTAGATCTGAGTAGGGGTTATTATCAGATCCCTGTCAAACCAGAAGTTCGACCTCTGCTGGCTTTCAGTACACCTAATGGACACTATGAGTTCAATGTCATTGCATTTGGACTCAGTAATGCGCCTAGTGTGTTTACTCGCATGATGAGAGCGTTGTTGGATCCTCTACGTGACCCGGCCATGATCTCATTCATGGATGATATACTGATTGCCAGTGACAGATTAGATGACCATTTGGGATCCTTAGAGAGAGTTTTTGATAGGCTCTGGGAAGCAGGGCTTACCCGCGCGACCAACCAGTGCATGATTGGTTACCAAAACTCTTGAATTTCTAGGTCATACCATCACTCCCGGGAAAAATTGTCCCGGAGGAGAAGAACCTGGAAAAAGTCAGACGAGCTTCGAGGCCTAAAACAAAGAAAGATATAAGATCTTTCCTATCATTGTGTGTGGATTTTATCAAAAGTTCATTCCTCATTTTACCGAACTGGGAAATCCATTAACAGAAACCTTAAAAAAGGGACTTCCAGATACAGTTATATGGACGCCAGAATGTGAGGAGGCCTACAGTCAATTAAAGGAGGCGTTGGGTGAACAAGCCAGTTCTACAACTCCCAGACCTCACAAAGCCATTTGTGCTAAGAAACAGATGCAAGGTGGGATCGGAATTGGGAAGCAATCTTATTAACAAGAAGGAATAGACGATGCTTCAGTTTTGAAACCTGTAGCTTATGCCAGTAAGAAACTTCTACCGGCAGAGAAAAAATTATTCGACTATTGAAAGAGAGTGCTTGTCACTCGTATGGGCCGTACAAAAATTTCAACCATACTTGTACGGAGTACAGTTTACGGTCCAGTCAGATCATCAACCCTTGATGTTCCTAGCTACGTCGCAGAAACTCAATGCCAGGTTGATGAGATGGTCATTGTTGCTGCAACCATACCACTTCACAGTGGAATATATCCCTGGAAAGGAGAATGTAGGAGCGGATTTCCTATCCAGACATCCAGCTCCGGAGGAAGAAGACTAGGGTTTGTGGATCAAGGAATCAAACCTACAGTGAGAAAGATTCGACGCGGTCTAATCTCTTAAGAGGGGGCCTATGTCGTGGAATACTGAGAGTTAATGATTCCCAGATAGACGACCTTATAAAACGACTAACCAGGTAGGAGAAGGGTTAACAAACAAAACAGATAAAGGATACCAACCACGGTGTGACCAGAGTCAATGACCCCCCCCCCCCCCCCCCCCCCCCCCCCAATGTTAACGGATTGAAGTGTTAACGTAGAAATAACAGCGGCACAGGTCAACGAGAGTGTAGGATGACAAGGTTAAGTCACTGGTCACAAACATCACGAAATGTCGGGTTGAGGGACCAGGCGCGTGTGTTTATAGGTCTAGATACGGAAGTGCCCGCAGACAGCACAGGTAAACTGTCGAGTGGACAAATAGGTTTGCGACAAAAGGCAGACAGCACGATTGGACAGTATCGAGGTCAGGTGATAAAGACAGGATTGAAAAACCAGATAGTGTCAGGTGGGTGTGGAGAGGGAGTCAGCGCTGATTACGCGGATGGTGAACTACCGGGACAGAGTTAAAAGAGCCGCCAGAGTTGGGGCTGATAAGGAGGTGGGGAGATTGGTTACTGAGGAAAATTTCCACAGCATATTGCGGTCTAGATGTCTCAGAGTGAAGGAACAAAACAATGAGGGTTTTAGAAATAACGGAAAAGTTTCAGATCAGTAAATTTCCACTAACGGTGATCATGAGGTATTGACTTGAGGTGTCCAGACAGGTCAAGGACTATGCGGCAAAAATGACCTATAAAGAGTGGCCACTTCTTTGTGGAAGTTTAGTGTGATTCTTGATTTCCATGAGACAAGGGAGTATGAAAAGGATGGTGCTGCGTTCGGAGGAACGTTTGTGTATCTATTGTGCATTAGTACTCCCAATTCAGACAAGGATAATTATAAGGTAAAATCACAGTGAAGTAATCTTCTAGCATAGGGGAATAGATGATGCTTAGCGTGTACAAGTAAATACTAGTAGGAATAGTATAGACGTTAGGTAATCTTCTATATTATGTCAGAGTGGGTTTTTTCGGAAGCCTTTTCATTTCGGCTGGAGGAAAAGACACTCACATAAGAAAGAATATGAAGCAGACACAGCTCTCATTATTAAATCTTTATTACACAGGTTCCAATACCAGGGCGGGACATATCAACTAAGCTATAACACAGATAGCTGTGGTAAAGATCAATCAGTGTTGATAACCCCAAAGAAAGCACTTTCAAATAAGAAAGCACGACACTTGTGTATAAGAAAGTAGAGAAAAGAAGTGTCATCGTAAAAAGTAAGGATGACAGAGAACGGAAAATAGAGACCCTGTAACATAATAGAAAGACTCAAATGACTCAGTCTCGAAGAGTTGCAAGGCGCATACCAAGTGTCTATACCAATTAAGAACTATCCAGTGTAGAACTTTTACAGGACAAAATAGAAAATACTAGAAAATCGATGTGTTTTCCAGGATGGAATTAGGAACGCTATAAAAAAGCAAAGAACATTCAGTCTAAGCTGACAGCATATAGTGATCGGTTTAAGTACATTGATACAGTGGTGAACATTTTTCATTACAAAAAACGGATATATCTACAGACTCAAGCAGACGGAGCATTCAGGGTGAGAGCGTTCCTTGTATCTATGTACTGTCCTGTACTTTAGCCGAGAGAAGAGATGAGAGAAGACACAGAGACTATCTATCAACATCTTATCTGGCATCCACACTAGAAGAACATACCAACTACATAGACGCTATCCATACCTACACCATACATACCTTTAATTAATAAATCTTTTATTAATTGTGGAAAGAAATGTTGTCTGAGTATGTGAGAGGGGGGGGAGGGGGGGGGGGGGGGGGGATAAGTGAAAGTGAGATATTGTGAAGAGTAGACAGAACGGAGGAGTGTAGACTTATGTCAGGCAATATAATAGAAGTAGAAGGGATATATAGGGTGTGCTTGTGGAGTCCACTTTCCTCCAAGGACAACGAGCTACACTGGCCTGAAGTTTGTCAATAAACTACAATATCGTCTTTTTCTTCTTCTTTTTCTTTCATTGGCCTGAAATTTGTCTACAACTTAATTTTTTGGTTTGCTTTCACTAGCTTTTGACTGTCCCAAGTTTATCCACAAGGTAACAGGCCTGAGTTTCACTTGGTCTGGTCCCTACACCTTGACCTGTTCAGTATAAGAGAGTCTACCAGTGGCTACGCTATTGTCGCTGTAGCTCGTGGAGGTCACTGGAAAATGCAAGCACCTCTATGACTTCAAAGTGGAACACAACAGCTAGCTGCATATCCCTTACAGGATGTCGCAGTCAGCCCCAACATTGTTTGGCTGTTTGTGATTCTTTGGCAAGATTACGTTAAGTAGTTTTCCATTAATTTCTGAATGAGCGGCACTTATATAAATATATAAAAATCAACGCAAGGCAGTCTGCTGCCAAATTGCTCACAGCTGTGTTTCAAACGGGTATTACGAACTGTGTCCAAAGCCCCTTCGCCACAGAGGGAACTTATCAATACTAAGGTTCTGAGTTTGTTCATCAGTTTTGTGTTGTTTGTTATTTTGCTGAACTCTTGGAGTGCCGTTTCTTGTTCTGTATCAGTTCTTTCTCATATAACTTCTGTCCCCAGTCACAAAATGGCTACCACTGCAGAGATTTAAACAGCGATCATCGTACTTCTTTATTTGCTTCTGATATAATGATTGTATTGTGCATTTCTACTTAGTGCAGTCTGTATTTTTTACATTTTTAGTTAGTCAACAGATTGACCTCACTGTATCAAACTATTAGTCCATAAATGCTCAGATCCCCTCCTCAGTACCTCCCTCAGCCAGTAGTGTATTTCTTGCATGCTCAGTTGTAATAACTGGTAAAACAAATGAAAACAAAAAAGAGACAAAAATTATGGAGGCAAATGATGTTGTTGTTTGTCCATCAAGAATGATGATGACCATTCATTTCATCCGGTGGGGTTGAAGGTGTGGAGCCGTGGGTTCTAAGATGGCTGATAAGGCCTATTTTGGCTCAAAATGTTCTTTGACAATGTGGGCAAAGAATGCTTGACGTCTCTGGAGGAGGATTTCCTGCAGTGGTTTTTCTGTCCTGCCTTTTCTTCACAGCTCTTGCAGTCCTGGTTGCCTCACATATGACTGCACCTTTGCGCAATGATGCACGCCACAAATTTCGGTCTCTGGCTGCAGCCTCCCAGGTGTCATGATGAATTCCAAAAGCATTCAGTGAAATTTTCAGAGTGTCTTTAAAACGTTTCCTCTGGCCACCTTGGGAGCGTTTACCACAACGCAGTTTTCTGTAAAAAATTCGTTTAGGGAGCCTGTGATCTGGCATGCGAGTCAAGTGACCAGCCCAGCGAATCTGATTCTTCATCAGTAGAGTGTGGATACTGGGCATGGATGCTCTTTCTAGGACTTCAGTGTCTGGAATCTTGTCTTGCCATTTAATCTTCAGTAGCTTCCTTAGGCAGACTGTGTGGAAGTGGTTTAATTTCCTAGCGTGTCGCTGATAAACAGCCCAGGTTTTACAAGCATATGTGTGGATAATACAACTGCTTTGTAGACTTTTAGCTTTGTTTGCAGGCTTATTCCATTTCTGTCCCATACATTCTTGTACAGTCTGCCAAAGGCCGCGCTGGCCTTGGAGATTCTTGTATTCACTTCGTCATCGATTGTGGCAGCTTGAGACATGGTGCTGCCAAGATAGGTGAATTTGTCCACAACACTTAGTCTATGATCATTCACTTTGATATTCGGCACAGTGTGATTATTCCCTGGAGCTGGCTGGTACATAACTACAGTCTTCTCCAAGTTGATATTGAGCCCAAAGTTGGCACAGGCATGTGAGAAAGCTGAAAAATTATGTTGCATGTCCGCCTCTGAGTTGGCGTATAGAGCGCAATCATCAGCAAACAGGAGCTCTCTGACGGTGCCGCTGTTAATTTTGGTTTTAGCTTTCAGCCTTCTGAGATTGAATAACTTTCCATCCATACGGTAGTTGATGTCTATTCCAATGTCGTCGTTCTCGAAGGCATTCATCAACATGGCTGAAAACATGAGGCTGAACAGTGTTGGTGCCAGGACACATCCTTGCTTCACTCCATTGGTGACAGGAAAGGGTTCAGACAGTTCACCATTTTCCTGTACTCTTGCCTGCATGCCGTCATGAAATAGCCGCACTATTTGGACAAACTTTCGTGGACAGCCATATTTTGCCATAATCTTCCACAGTCCTTCTCTGCTGACTGTATCAAAAGCCTTGGTAAGGTCAATGAAAGTGGAGAACATTTCGCAGTTCTGTTCCTGACATTTCTCTTGCAGCTACCTTGCAGCGAAAATCATGTCAACAGTTCCACGTTCTTTTCTGAAGCCACATTGACTCTCAGGAAGAAGACCTTGATCGAGATGGGCTGTGAGGTGATTGAGAAGAATTCTTGGCGAGTATCTTCCCTGCAATTGAAAGCAAGGAGATGCCTCGGTGGTTGTCACAGGATTGGCGGTTTCCTTTTCGTTTGTAAAGGTGGACTATTGACGCGTCCTTAAAATCTTGTGGCATGGTCTCGTTCATCCATATGTTTGTGAAGACTTGGTGAAGCTGCTCTGTTAGGACCGGTCCACCTGCCTTGTATATCTCTGCTGGGATGGAGTCAGGACCAGGTGCCTTGCCGCTGGAGAGTTGTTGGATGGCTTTGTTTACTTCCACTATGGTTGGCAGGTTCAGGCAAATGATAGAGAGATGTCAGCACATGAATGTATAAATAGTTTTAGAGAACAGTAATTGCACAGAGTCATGTTCACACATGCTAGTTGATAATAAAATTAAACATGATGATGGTTTTGCATTTCCACAGACTACAATAACATCAAAAATGTAGATAACACAACATTCTCACCATGAGCTCAGCACGAAATGGGTTAGCCAGATAATCTGTGGGGAGAATTAAATTAGGGATTAAACACTCCATTTATATCAACGGGAAATTAAATTGGTGGAACTACAATAAAGCTGTAACAATACAATGAGTAAATTGATGAAAATGAAAAATAGAATAGGTCAGCTATATAAGAACACACTCACATGTGATAGACTGGACGTTGCGGTGGCAGACTTCATCAGCAGACAAACAACAAATAGACACTGATACAACTGCATAAAAATATATACATAAAAGTTACTTTATTCATGTGTAACTTTCTTCAAACAAAGTTAAAGTCAAACAGATCTGCAAACATTTATTAATAAGAGGTAATTTATTATCATCTCTCATCTCATCTTGTTTCTCTTTTGTACCTTGCAGTGTTGAGGTGAAGCATAAATATTGGGAGAGTGCCTGTTTATGGGCTTCATGTATTGAGATTCCCATGGACTCTGTTATTCTCTCTGTCCATCGTTTACATGGTTGGCCTCTTCTTCTGGTTCCATTTGTTCTGTATATCATTGTTTGTTGTGATAAACTGTCAGTTGGTAGCCTAGTTTTATGGCTGCACCATTTCACTTGCTGTTTTCTAATTAAATCTAGCCAGTCCGATTATGCTTCATTCTTTCGCTTTGAGCAGATTTATATTATTGAGATAATTTTGATCCCTTCAAAATTTGTTGCAATACAATTCTAGAACTTGGATACGCAAATGACATGGCACTTCTATGAAATAGTGCTAACAGTTTAGAAGAATTGAAACTGTCTGTCAAGAGTTGGTCCTGCCTGTCAAGCGTTGCTCCTGTCTGTCAAGATATGACCTTATCTGTCAAGAGATGACTCTGTCTGTCAAGAGATGACCCTGTCTGTCAAGAGTTAGTTGCATGTCTTTTACAGAACTTTGCAATCAACCCCAGCATTTTTGGCTGTTTTGATTTATGTTCAGTAATTTTCCATTGTTTTCTGAATGACTGACATCAAAATCAATGCAAGTCGGTCGGCAAATCGTCTGCAGCTGATTTTAAACCCTCAACTCGGCATGACAAGGAATTGTGAAACACGTTCACTGTCCCCTAGCCACAGTGCAAGAGATACAGTTACAATCAAAATCTGTTTCTAAACTTAACAAATAAACAAAATAATGTCCATGAACAAAACTACATGGCAACTAAATAAAATTACTAGAAAAACTAGAAAAAAATTTAAACTGTCAGAAACATTGAGTATCTCGGCTCCATATTAAACAACAATGGAGAGTGTTTGTAAAAAGATCTAGACTGGCCACAGAAATGTAGAAGTAAAACAGTAATAAGATATCTAGACTGGCCACAGCAATGTAGAAGTTCAACAGTAATAAGATATCTAGACTGGCCACAGCAATGTAGAAGTTCAACAGTAATAAGATATCTAGACTGGCCACAGCAATGTAGAAGTACAACAGTAATATGAGCCTATGGCACAACAACAACAAAGAAGCTTAAGTAAATGTTTGAGGACATGCATCTTTCTTACGACAAAATATGGATGTGAGTCATCGATCCCTTCACAATTATTAAAGAAGAAAATTGGCAATTTTGAATCTCACAAAAGTAAAAAAGTAAGTTTAGATCAAACAAAACTGGATGGCAGAAAGTGAGAAGTAGGGGTGTGTTATGTTATGACTAAATATGTTGTTAATATGATAGCAGACATGTTGTATTATAGCACAAAAACCAAATTTCGGCAATATATAAGCCCGTGACAGATAAGGGAAGTCATTTACGATGATTATTCACCTCATGGCACTGCATCAGTGAAATGTGACAGAAAAGTTCCTAGAATCTTGTGGACAAAGAAGAAGAAAAACACATTCATTCTAGCAGATCTGAACACGGAAAAACACTGGTACATAAACTGTATCAGGTCTTGGAGACTGGAATACTTCGGGTCACAGTGGCTTGGACCTCGACACCGCAAGGTACAAGAGGAACATGATGAGATGAGATGAGACAGTGGCTTGGAGAGTACAGCCATGGAAGGCCTGGTTACTGGAAGAAGAGGCAAGCAGAGCATAACAGTACAAGATCATCTAATACAGTGGCAGCGAGGAATATCATCAGTAGAACTAATCCAGTTGTTGAGCTGAGTTGTTGAGTTGAGTTATTTAGATGAATTGAGTAGAGTTGAGATGTTGAGTTGAGCTGGGTTGTTGATTTGAACTGGCTTATTGAGTTGAGTTGTTGAGCTGGGTTGAGTTGGGTTGAGCTGAGTTGGGTTGAGTTGAGTTGTGTTGAGTCAAGAACCGGCATCACTGCACTTGGGGCATTCCTATCATCTATAACGGCCAGTGTAGAGTTCCAATACTAATGGTGCCTGTTGCAATCTGATTATATTATGTCCGTCTTGCTTTACGTATGAGTGACGACTGTCGACCAGATCCTCTGACCACCCCTTGCTGCTTCATTCTCTCTAGATCATGATAGTCTATCTGTTCTTCTGCACTATTCACATGCTCCCACAGGGCCTTCACCAGATCTGCCTTATCATGCATCAAATCACCCCTCAGTGATGCGGCACCAGCCAGTCTGTCTACCTGTGCATTTCCAACCACGCCAGAGTGTCCTGGAGAAAAGATTAAGCGAAAGCTCACAACCTGAGACCTCTGAATTGATGCATGCCATTCTGCACGAAGCATGCCAGTCTTCACCTTTGCCAGCATGCTTTGTGAATCAGTTACAATCACCACATGCATATACAGAACTGAGATCTGTTGAGACATGAATGTCTCAGCCACTTTTCAGGGCACACAATGATGCTGTCGGGTCAACCTCTGAGCCATGGACAATTCTGCTCAGAGATTTGAGCTCAGAATCATTGAACTGGTGGGTGAATGCACTGGCCAAACGCCACTACCGCAGATCGCATACAGATGGAACGTATTAATAAAGCTGGGTCACAATAACTAAATAAATAAATAAATAAGACATGAATGTATAAACGGTTTCTGACCTTGAGAAAAACAGCCGGTGGATTGTCTGCCATTGTAGCAACTCTTCTTGGTGTAATAAGTTGTGTGGTAAGTCAGAAAGTGTTGCTGTCAGGAGTATGTTAGATTGCTTTCAATATTTATTCCTGTGGAACAGAGAGACCTGCAAGGAAAGATTAAACAAAATATCACCCAAACAAAATTCTTACATAAGGACATCAACACTGCAAAGTTAAATACTAATAACATAAGTCACTTATTGAAAACTGTAAATATACTGACAGAAGTGAAGATAAATAGCGTAATATATATATCACAATTGTCTTAAAATTGTTACTGACTGGCACCTTGATGTCTTGACAGATGATAGTTTGTTCAATCAATCAATCATGTGCCATGCCGGAAAGCGTGGGCGGTCATGACTCGCCATTTCACTCGATCACTAAAGTCGTGGATCAGCTCAGTGTTCCTATCTTGACCATGCCATGTGGCCAAGCCATCCAGGTATTTACTTCTCGGTCTTCCCCTTGGTCTGTTCCCTTCAATCTGTCTTGCCAGTTGTCACCAAATTCTCCAATCCATTTCTTCTCATAACATGTCCAAAAAATTTTGACTGTCTACGTCTAATTTCTCTAATCAATTTACAATTTTCATTTGTCTCCTGTAGTACTTGGTCATTGGTTTTTCTGTCTGTCCATGGTATTCTTTGCATTTTCCTCAGACACCACATTTTTGCAGCCATCAGGTATTTTTCAGCTTGACTGCTCATTGTCCAAGTTTCACATCCATACAAAAGAACAGGCTCTATGTAGCCCCTCAACACTCTTTTTCTCGTTTCAATTGACATCTTTTTATTGGTCAGTATGTTTTTCATCTTGCTAAAGGCTACTTTCGCCATGGCGATTCTTGTTCTAATCTCTTCAAGGCATCTCCCATCAGATGTTATGACTGTTCCGAGATAAATGTACCGATTCACTTGTTGAAGAATATTCCCATTTACTTGTATATTACATTGTGGTATTTCGTTCTTCCTAGTGACGACCATAATCTGTGTCTTTTTACAATTTAATTCTAACCCCAGTTGTTCACTGTGTGCAACAACCGCATCTACTAATTGTTGCAGATTCTGCTCATTGTCTGCAATCATTACTGTATCATCTGCATATCTAATGTTACTGACGTTTCGTCCTCCAATGCTGATTCCATTTATATCTTCTACATTTCTGAAAATATTTTCACTATATAAGGAAAAAAGATCTGGAGACATTATACATCTCTGCCTCACACCTCTCTTAATAGGCTGATATTGTCCCACTTCATTATCAATCCTTATAGTTTGTTACAATGTGTTTAAAAAAAGCACAATAACAACACCCATGGCGGGGACAGAGGATGGAGTTATACCTCTCCACAGCACAAAGCGGCCTGCCTAGTTTACTCCAGAGGAAAAGTAACACCATTAAATCTGGAACAAGGTAAGCTGCAGAAGCTGCAGGATCAGCAAAGCAATGCTGAAACTGTCCACCTGTAGAAGGTTTGATCCTAGATCAGCTGCTGACCAAGGCTTAGAGCCTGGTCTGCCCTGTTATGACATTTAGTCTTTAGATTGCATTTCCTTGCACCAAGATAAGACTTGTATCCTCCCAATTGTGCACCTCTGCCTGAAGTTCGTTGGCATAATGTGTTAGGTTTGGTGAGCGCTGCCCAACATAGAATGCTAACAGAAAGCAGGTAGTGCCATCTACTGTTATACAGTAGCTCAGTCATATCTGACTAAGACCTGACAGAAGAAACTGAGTGTCTGAAAGACATAGTTATATAAATTACACAATATGAAATAGCAGAAGTATAAGTTAAATGTTATCTTGAAAGAAGTAAACTAACAAAGAGATGTTGTTACTTTCATCAGTAGTATACAGTCCACATTTTTTGGGTGATGTCAAGAGGAAGGGAAAACTGGGGGTACATCGTGACAATAAGAACACTGGAGGGGAGAGACAGAGGAAGACCAACATGAAACGATTCTAGACTCTTTGATATCATGACAAGGAGGAACATCTGTATCTAAATGACAGGCAGAACACAAGCAGAAGGCCGTAGAAAGACATGGTGTCAAACACCATCTGGTATGGAGTATGGACTATAAGAAGACAGTAAGTTAGACAAACATAAACATCCATTTTATACAATAACACTAGACGCTATATATCCAAATTTTAACCAAAAGTTTTGAACAGGATATTGATGGTATAAATACAAAACAATAAAATATTCACAATAATAATTACACAGATATATCACTTCCATGTTAAGTTACTAATTGCCTCTACTTCAAGTAAATCACCTTACATTCTTATGTTAAGTTACAAATTGCCTCTACTCCTAGTAAATCACGTTACATTCTTATGTTAAATTATTAATTGCCTTTGCTTCAAGTAAATCATGTTACATTCTTACATTAAGTTACTAATTGCCTCTGCTTTAAGTAAATCACGTTATATTCTTACGTTAAGTTACTAATTGCCTTTGCTTCAAGTAAATCATGTTACATTCTTACATTGTTACTAATTGCCTCTACTTCAAGTAAATTATGTTACATTCTTACGTTAAGTTACTAACTGCCTCTACTCCATTCTTTTATTATTCCATAAATGACTCCATGTTATTTACGATACTCCAAGCAACGGCTGTCTTTGTCATCTCACTAAATGAAGGAAAGTCTGGCGATCTGTTCCATCGTGCATTCAGGCCAATAAAATTTGATAGCCCTATCATATCACAGGCTCCTGCATTGGGACATATGTTTATTTTTTTTCCAAGCTCCAATAACTCAGTTTGCTTATTTATACATTTTATTATTTATTTGCTGGTCTCCCTGGCCTAGGTGCTAATGTCTTTCTCCAGTAATCCTGTATATTCTCATGAGTAACATAACCTGCGCGAGAAATGGTAGCGGTTCTTGCCACATTGGTAACTTACGGGGCATGTGAGCCTGTCGCTCAGAAAGCAATGGCAAACTATTGAGCGTAATCTTGCCTAGTACATCAACAGCAGCTGAAAAATGCTGATGTTGGCACTCTTCCGAATTCCGGTCCCAAATAGTTCTGCAGTGAATAATTTTATATAACTAACACTAACCCTAATCACTTATTCACTGCAGAACTATTTGGGACCGGAATTCGGAAGAGTGCCGCTGATGTTGACTGCAACGTCCTGTAAGGGATATGCAAAATAAAAAAAATTATTTATTTAATATTTATATTTTAAACTAATTGACAAACCACTGAACGTAAATTTGCCGACAATTTAAAACAGGCAAAAAATGCTGGGATCGACTATGACGTCCTGCAAAGTATATGCAACTAACTTGAAAGTTAGTAAAGTTTATATGTTGAATAGGAGAGCTGTGATAGGACAGTGGCCAACACACTTGTCTGCCGGTCATTTGCATGAGTCCCATCCAGACGGAACTGTCTTAAATTAACCTGGCCTCCGAGGTCACCTCAGCCTAAAATGTAAAATGGGTACTAGAAAATATGATGAGACGTAAAGGATAGTGACACCCATCGTGTGCCGGCTGCTAGTATAAAAATATGTCATACACTTGACTTATCTTACCCATATACGCCCCTAGACGTGTAAAATAAAAAGCTCCTTAAATTATATAACTTCCTGTATGTCATACTAAAAATGATATAACATAAGTATAATAAATATTAATTAATATAAACTAGATTACATACATGAACAAGATTGACCAAATATACAAATAACACAACAGTACAGGTATGTATAGATCTCACAGCTTCTCAATAAAAGACAAAAGCAAACTCTAAACCGGGGCACCATTTACCTTTTTCTGTGCAACACGAAACTTCACAAGACAAGAAACAACACAAGTCACAAGCTGTTATGATATCAGATCACATCACATGACTGTGTACAAACTACGTTATATATAGCGTACGGGATCCGGGGAAATAACATCATCATCATCCCAATGTGTGTCTGCCGAACTCTATTGTTTTGTCTAGTCCTTCTCCCCGCCCGTTGTCTGCAGCACAGTCAGCTTTATAGATATGTAGTTTATTTTTTGTTATAATCATGCATGAATTAATAAACGTAAGATTTATCATTCACTGCGAAACTATTTAGACCCGTCAATCGGAAGAGTGCCATTACTTTTAATTAATATTAGTTTGCATTTGCAGAACCAAGCATTTAATATTTAATGTATGTACAATAGTTTACATCCAGCGGCATTTCGTGACCTAAATAAGCGATTTCTTATTTGCATGCCGTGTGGTGTTGGTGATCATGTCTGTCCACAGCCTCCTGTCTCGTGTACTGCCAATATTCTTATAGTCCATGCCGTGTGGCATTGGTGATCATATCTGTCCACAGCCTCCTGTCTCGTGTACTTCCAATATTCTTATAGTCCATGCCGTGTGGTGTTGGTGATCATATCTGTCCACAGCCTTCTGTCTCGTGCACTCTCAATCTTCTTATAGTCCATGTCGTGTGGAGTTGGTGATCATGTCTGTCCACAGCCTTCTGTCTCGTGTACTGACAATCTTCTTATAGTCCATGTCGTGTGGAGTTGGTGATCATGTCTGTCCACAGCCTTCTGTCTCGTGTACTGACAATCTTCTTATAGTCCATGTCATGTATCGTTGGTGAACATGTCCGTCCACAGCCTCCTGTCTCGTGTACTGCCAATATTCTTATAGTCCATGCCGTGTGGCGTTGGTGATCATAGTCTGTCCACAGCCTCCTGTCTCGTGTACTGCCAATCTTCTTATAGTCCATGCCGTGTGGTGTTGGTGATCATGTCTGTCCACAGCCTTCTGTCTCGTGTACTGTCAATCTTCTTATAGTCCATGTCCGTGTGGAGTTGGTGATCATGTCTGTCCACACAGCCTTCTGTCTCGTGTACTGTCAATCTTCTTATAGTCCATGTCGTGTGGCGTTGGTGATCATGTCTGTCCACAGCCTTCTGTCTCGTGTACTGCCAATCTTCTTATAGTCCATGCCGTGTGGCGTTGGTGATCATGTCCTGTCCACAGCCTTCTGTCTCGTGTACTGCCAATCTTCTTATAGTCCATGCCGTGTGGCGTTGGTGATCATGTCTGTCCACAGCCTTCTGTCTCATGTACTGCCAATCTTCTTATAGTCCATGCCGTGTGGTGTTGGTGATCATGTCTGTCCACAGCCTTCTGTCTCGTGTACTGTCAATCTTCTTATAGTCCATGCAGTGTGTCGTTGGTGAACATGTCCGTCCACAGCCTCCTGTCTCGTGTACTGTCAATCTTCTTATAGTCCATGCCGTGTGGTGTTTGTGATCATGTCTGTCCACAGCCTTCTGTCTCGTGTACTGTCAATCTTCTTATAGTCCATGTCATGTGTCGTTGGTGAACATGTCCGTCCACAGCCTCCTGTCTCGTGTACTGCCAATCTTCTTATAGTCCATGCCGTGTGTCGTTGGTGATCATGTCTGTCTACAGCCTCCTGTCTCGTGTACTGTCGATCTTCTTATATTCCATGCCGTGTGGCGTTGGTGATCATGTCCGTCCACAGCCTTCTGTCTCATGTACTGCCAATTTTCTTATAGTCCATGATGCGTAGAGTGTAGCGTTGGCGATCATGTTTGTCCACAGCCTTATGTGTACTGTCAATCTTCTTATAGTCCACGCCGTGTGGCGTTGGTGATAATATCTGTCAACAGCCTTCTGTCTCGTATACTGCCAATTTTCTTATAGTCCATGCTGTGTGGCACTGGTGATCATGTCTGTCCACATCCTTCTGTCTCGTGTACTGCCAATTTTCTTATAGTCCATGCTGTGTGGCATTGGTGATCATGTCTGTCCACAGCCTTCTGTCTCGTATACTGCCAAGCTTCTTGCCAATCTTCTTACAGTCTACGCCGTGTACCTGGTTACACTTTAATATGCCTCTCCGCAGATGTAAAGTTCCAATACATATCATATGCAGACGGCTGGTTTCTAAGCTTGGGTATGGGGAGAACTCTACAACACACTCCTTGCTCATTTGGTATTTGGTACCTGGTCGGGAGAAAAGTCTCAAAACTAACCCATTTACAATATATGCAGACTCTTGTCATGGCACAGTTAACTTGAACGCATTGATCCACAACCTACCAAGAAGTGAACCAACTATCCAATCATTCAATCAACAACCAACCAACTGACCGACCAACCAACCAACCAGCTAGCCAACCAACCAACAAATTAACCTACCAATCAACCAACCAGCCAAACATTGCAATGATCCAGATTGATATCTGATGGAAAATGTGACACAAAAATAAAGAACAGAATCGCCAATCAATCATTCTTTTTTTTAAAACCAAAATATAAGTTACAAAACAATATAAATATCACGAATAATGCAAAAATCCGCTTGCTGAAAATTGTGCGGCTTGTTATTCTGTATCAACTAATAAAACTATTAACGCTAATGATGGAAATTGGTAATGAAATGGTAAAAAAAAAAAAAAAAAAAAACTGGAAGTAGCGGTGATGTGTGTGTGTGTGTGTGTGTTTTTTAATCATTGGTCAAAACCCTAATGAAAAGACGAATGAAATTTATGAATGATACATAACAATAATCTGTTCAAGGATATTGGGCCGTGTCAGGCAGAGTTCTACTAGTTAAATTAAGCGGCAGACCCTTTAGCATAAACGTTATTCAAGTATATTCCCCCTACAAGAGCTTACAGTTATCTCGGAACAGTCATAACTTCTGATGTGAGATACCTTGAAGAGATTAGAACAAGAATCGCCATGGCGAAAGTAGCCTTTAACAAGATGAAAAACATACTGACCAATAAAAAGATGTCAATTGAAACGAGAAAAAGAGTGTGGAGGTGCTACATAGAGTGAAGATAGATACAGTTAAGATAGTGTATAGGAATTTTATAATGACTTGTGTCTGCTTTAAAGAAATGTAAAAATTCAGAAATAAACATCATAATAGGCGACTTCAATGCTAAAGTATGAAATCAAAATGATAGATACACAGTAGGAAACTATGGTTTAGGAGAGAGAAAAGAAAGAGGCTACAGACTTGTAGAGTGGGCAAAAGAGCGGGAATTGATTGTAGGAAACACCTGGTTTAAACAACACCCTAGATGATTATGGGCATGGAGGAGTCCTAATAGCAGGATTAGAAACCAGATTGATTACATTCTGATTAGCAGAAGATTTAGAAATGCGTTAACAATAGCAAAAACAATTCCCAGTGCTGATTGTTATTAGTGGCCACAGATTACTTACAGGTACATTGAGGGTAAAGTTAAAGAAAGTCAAGTATATAACAGGAAACACTACATATGATTTGTGTGCATTGAGTAATGACAAGGAAATACAAAACAAATTCAACATAGAAGTACAGAACAGATTTGATATATTGTCTGATCTAGAGATCATATTCCAAGATGTGGATGATCAATGGGAAATGTTGAAGAATTCAATCAATTTGGCTGCAGAAACAACTATTCCAAAATTAAAGAAGGTGGGTCGTAAGAAATGGGTGACTCTAGAAATTTTACAACTAATGGAAACAAGAAGACTCAACAAAAATAATCCTGCCAAATATGAAGAAATTCACAGACAAGTCAGAATATTATGTAAGGAGGCAAAAGAAGCATGGCTTGAGAAAAATTGCTTAGAAATTGAAAAACAACACAACAGTCAAAATACCAAATTAGTGCACAAAAGAATTCAGGAAATTACTAATAAAATAACAAGTATATCAGCAGGCTGTCTAAAAACTAAAGATGGCAAAATGATAATAGAAAAAGATCAGATTCTACATGTATTGTCAGATTATGTGAAAAATCTTTATGATTATAATAAATAACATGAACAGTATGATATTAGATTTAACCGCCGATTTTGAAGATGGAGGTTCGAAATGTTCTTAAACATATGAAAGCTGGCAAGGCTCCCGGTTCAGATAACATCACAGCAGAAATGATTAAAGCTTTAGAAGAATATGGAATAGATCAAGTCACCATACTGCTGAACACATTATATGATACCGGAGAAATACCTTCTGAATTATGTAATTCTATATTTATTGCAATCCCAAAGAAATCAGGAGCCTTGGAATGTGATCAACATAGAACAATTAGTATAATGAGTCACATCACAAAGATTTTGCTGCGAATTATCATGCAAAGAGTGAGGAAGAAAATACAACCTAAATTAGGAGAAAAACAATGTGGGTTTGTAGAAGGAAAGGGTACAGTAAATGCTGTGTATATGCTGCAATCAGTTATTGAACGTTCTATAGAAGTAAACAAAGATATACATCTTTGCTTTATTGACTACACAAAGGCTTTTGATAGAGTTAGACATGTCAACATGGTAGATATGCTTGCAGATCTACAAATTGATGGGAAAGACATTAGACTTATAAAAAACATATATTGGAAACAACAAGCTGCCATAAGGATTGATAATGAAGTGGGACAATATCAGCCTATTAAGAGAGGTGTTAGGCAGGGATGTGTAATGTCTCCAGATCATTTTTCCCTATACAGTGAAAATATTTTCAGAAATGTAGAAGATATAAATGGAATCAGCATTGGAGGACGAAACATCAATAACATTAGATATGCAGATGATACAGTATTGATTGCGGACTATGAACAGGTTCTGCAACAATTAGTAGATGCGGTTGTTGCACACAGTGAACAACTGAGGTTAGAATTAAATTGTAAAAAGACACAGATTATGGTCGTCACTAGGAAGAACGAAATACCACAATGTAATATACAAGTAAATGGGAATATTCTTCAACAAGTGAATCGGTACAATTATCTCGGAACAGTCATAACATCTGATGGGAGATGCCTTGAAGAGATTAGAACAAGAATCGCCATGGCGAAAGTAGCCTTTAGCAAGATGAAAAACATACTGACCAATAAAAAGATGTCAATTGAAACGAGAAAAAGAGTGTTGAGGTGCTACATAGAGCCTGTTCTTTTGTATGGATGTGAAACTTGGACAATGAGCAGTCAAGCTGAAAAACATTTGATGGCTGCAGAAATGTGGTTTCTGAGAGAAATGCAAAGAATACCATGGACAGACAGAAAAACCAATGACCAAGTACTACAGGAGACAAATGAAAATCGTAAATTGATTAGAGAATTAGACGTAGACAGTCAAAATTTTTTGGACATGTTATGAGAAGAAATGAATTGTGGAACTTAGTGACAACTGACAAGATTGAAGGGAACAGACAAAGGGGAAGACCGAAAAGTAAATACCTGGATGGCTTGGCGACATAGGCATGGTCGAGACAGGAACACTGAGCTGATCCACGACTCTGGTGATCGAGTGAAATGGCGAGTCATGACCGCCCACGCTTCCGGCATGGCACATGATTGATATGTTAGTCACCGCAACGTCCTTTCTTTTCTGTAATTGTGTTCTGTTGATCTGAGTCCAGAACCGACATCACAGCACCCGGGACATTCCCATACATGCCCCATCCTCATCTGCAACAGCTAGCGAAGAGTCCCAATACCAATGGTACCGGCAGCAGTCTGATTACGTGTCCGTCTGGCCTTTCTTCAAAGTTTTGAGTGTCAGCAAGATCCTCTGATCACTCCCTGCAGCACTATTCTCCCCAAACCTTGATAATATATATGTACTATACGCACGATCCCAAAGGACCCCGACCACAGCTTCCGCATCATGCACCAATACCCCATCAAGAGGTGTAGACCCAACTAATCTGCCCGCCTGCTCGTTTCCCACCGCATAAGAATGCCCTAGGGGGAAAAAACCCAAAGCATGTTATCTATTTTTAATTGTTGAATGGAAGCCTGCCACCCTGACCAAAGCATACCTATCTTAAACCTTTCTCATCATACTTTGTGAGTCCGCCACAACCACAACGTGCGTGTGCTGTTGCTCTCCAGCCATAAAACGCAGCTTTGACAACCTTCAATTCCATTCTCAGACCAGATGTTCTGGTATCATATGCCAGGCTCTCCTGCACCAAACACCGTCCACCAACCTTCGCTACGAACCTCCAGGCACTTCTTTTACCTTTTAGCACAAGGCCATCCATTTAGATGATTACATTACTTGGCAGCGATGTGTTCTGTAAAACTGCATTACTTCGTTTTATTTTATAATGTTTACACCTCCACAGCTGTACCGCCATTCCACCAATATTCATTCATTCATTCAGTAGCATGTCCTTTGCAGAACCTCGCTCCCATAACAACCTTCCGGAAAACCCCTCGATCATAAGCAAGATGTCCCGCGTCCGATACACCCATCTGGAGATCATCCGATACATCCTGCACCTATCTTCTCTTTGGCCTTCCTCTTCCTCTCTTCCCAGGCATATACCCCTCCATTATTGTTCTCTCCAAACTTTCGTGACGTTTCAAGTGACCAAAATATTTCAATTTTCTTTGTTTTATCGTCTTTACTAGCCAACCTTCTTCAATATTCAGCTCTTGAAGTATTGATGCATTTGTTCTTTTCTTTACCCAAGATATTCTTAGAACTCAGTCTATAACATTTATATTCAAAGGCATTTATGCGCTGTTCAGCTTGTTTAGTAAGTGTCCAGGTCTCACAGGCGTATGTTGCAATGGGAAAGATGCATGCTCTTAAAAATCTAATTTTTGTAGTTCTGTCTGTCCCATTCCATAATTTATTCAGTTGTTTTAGTCTTTGAAGAGCAATTGATAGTCGTCGTTTAATTTCTTTCATTGTGTCACCGTTGTTGGTAATCAATGACCCAAGATATTCAAAATTTTCCACCACCTCCAATTTTTCCTCATTAACATATATTTCTTTCTCCATAGTGGTTTTATATGTATGCATTATCTTTGTTTTTGTAATGTTGAGATATAAGTTGTGATTTTTACTATTCAATTGGGTGGAGGCTATTAGGTTTTCTATACCAGTCTGTGTTGTGGATAGCAATACTGTATCATCAGCATACCGAATCTCTGGTATGTCAAGACCACCGATATTTAGGGCATCATATAGCTCCCTATTTATATCATCCCTTACATTTCTCATTATATTTTCGGTGTACAGGTTAAACAAATAGGGGGACAGCACACATCCTTGACGGACTCCTTGCTTGATGTCAAACCAATCTGATGTCTCGCCATCTATTCTAACCGCTGCTTGTTAGTCTAGATCAGGGGTCACCAAACTTTTTTCACGGCGGGCCGTATAACTGACAAAATGACAAGCGCGGGCCGGATACTCATTCTGCACAATACCTGCGCCGGTCTCCGTGGCGAAGGTATTACGGACGCGGTTCGTAATCCCGTTTACCCGTGTTCGAAACAGAGCTGCGCGCGATTTGGCAGCAGACCGCGTTGCTCTGATATTTTTACGTAATAGCATGGGTGCCGGTCATTCAGAAAGTAATGGCAAACTACTGAACGTAAACTTGCCAAGACATCAACAACAGCAACAAATGCTGGTGTTGACTGCAAACGTCCTGTAGAGGATATGCAACTAACTTTAACAATATTTGCAGACTAGAACGAAAGCTCTGGTAAAAAAAGACGATAAACTAAGTTAATCAGTGGGTGAGTTGCGTGCAATGCACAAAAAAAACAAAAAAACAAAGACAACTAACACATTTATTTACTTAAAACAGTTATCAAAGAAGGCGAAGTTAGCAAAATGACTAGTTACATCAGACCTAGTGTGTACACATCCGAATCTCGCAAACTAAGCAGCACAAAAGGTTAGTGCGATTTGTGAAACTGATATTTGGCTTTCACGATATCATCAATGTTTGGTTTGGAATAGCTGCATCCAATCAAGAGAAATTGCTTTCAAATGTTCATCAGTCAATCTCGTTCGATGTGTTGACTTCACATACTTCATTCTTGACAATGTTTGCTCACAGACATAAATTATTCCAAACACTGGTACCATCCATCCATCCGTCATGTGCCATGCCGGTAAGCGTGGGCGGTCATGTTCTGCCATCTCTCTCGATCACCAGAGTCGTGGATCAGCTCTGTGTTCCTGTCTCGACCATGCCACATGGCCAAGCCATCCAGGTATTTGCTTCTAGGTCTTCCCCTTGGTCTGTTCCCTTCGATCTTGCCAGTTGTCACCAAGTTCTCCAATTCATTTCTTCTCATAACATGCCCAAAAATTTTTGACTGTCTACGTCTAATGTCTCTAATCAGTTTACGATCTTCATTTTTTTTTTCTTGAAGGACTTGTTCGTTGGTTCTTCTATCTATCCATGGTATTCTTTGCATTTTCCTCAGAAACCACATTTCCACAGCCATTAGCTGTTTTTCAGCTTGACTGCTTATTGTCCATACTGGTACTTCTTCTTCTTCGTTCATCCGGAGTTTTTTTTCGGATGTGATTGCGTTGTGCCTGTTTACAGCAGAGCTGCGTTCTTGCGCCGTTAGGCCGACACATCCGACTTCTGCGGATACTGGTACCATACCAGCGGTAAATTTCTTCAGTTTCGGAAACTCAATATCAGGTAAGCAGCGGTAAAATTCAACAAGATTTCCTTCTCTGTGCTTCTCTTTCACAAAAGTAATTTGCTTGCAAATCAATCAGCTCCAACTGTAGTTCAACTGGCACATCATCAAGGTTACAATCGAACGGATTCTGGAACAGAAGAATGTTACTCTTAGTTCTGTCAAGATCTGAAAATCTCTCCAACAAATGCTGTTTCAAGTCACGAATAATCTTTTCCCCCAGAAAATTGAGGTTGACATCTTCGGCGATTGTAGCGCAAAACGCTTTCAAACTGTGAAAATGAGAAAAGTTTTCACCTTCCAGTTGTGCTTAAAACAATTACAGCTTTCTCCGAAATCCTTTGATGATTCTGTAGAGATTAAAGAAGAGGTTATCTTTCCCCTGAATTTTCAAATTCAGTTCATTTATGTGGGATGTGATGTCGACCAAAAATGACAACTTTGACGGCCAGGTAGGATCTTCTTCTTCTTCTTCTTCTTCTTCTTCTTCTTCTTCTTCTTCTTCTTCTTCTTCTTCTTCTTCTTCTTCTTCTTCTTCTTCTTCTTCTTCTTCTTCTTCTTCTTCTTCTTCTTCTTCTTCTTCTTCGTCTGCGTTCATCCGGAGTTTTTTTTCGGACGTGATTGCGTTGTGCCTGTTAACAGCAGAGCTGCGTTCTTGCGCCGTTAGGCCGACACATCCGACTTCTGCGGGCATTTGTTGACCGGATTAACCTTCCCGGGGAGGTAGGATCTGACAGCTGTGGATCAGCTCTATTTTTTTTTCTTTCAGTGAGGAAAACATCTATTTCGTTTCGTAGCTTGTAAAAAGAAATAGGACTTTACCGCAGCTGAGGCACCTCACTGATGTGTGATAAGGCAAGTCACAGAATTCAGAATCAATTTCTTCAAGGAAAGCCTGGAACTGACGGTGATTGAGTGCATGTCCCCGAATGAAGTTCACAGCAGAAAACGTCAGGTTTCAGTACACAAGAAATATCTATCTTTCCCACAGAATGATTGCTGATGTACGATGCAGTGTATGGAGAGAGCGCCGGGAATTTGCAAATCTTCCAACTGAGTCCTGATCTACCCCGTCAGACCTTTCCTCACTCCAGCCATGTTTTTTTTAGGCCATTAACTGTAACATCGCGAAGCTGATGCCACCGAAGGGTATAGTCTTGCAAAATTTTTTGCACTTCCATGAAAATGTCTTTCCCAGTTGTTGTTCCATGCATGCTGCAAACGGATGCCAACTGTAAGTCCAAATTGACACCACAAATGAACACGAGAAGTTGTGACGTACTCGAGAAATCAGTAGACTCATCCAGCGGCAGAGAATACCACAAAAAGTTCCTAGTTTTCTCGCATATCTGTAGCACTATGTTCTCTCCAAGTTCTTCTGTTCTTCGCGCAACTGAACTTGCCGAAAGGCTGATAGTTCCAAACAAATCGGCTTTCTCAGGACACAAGTCATTTCTGCTTCCATCATACACTCTGTGATGAAGTTGCCATCAGTAGACGGTTTCCCTCGTTCTGCCATCTTATGCACTATTTTGTAACGTGTATGAGTGACAAATTCCTTTTCATGCAAACTTTCTCGTGAAGTGATCTCTGATTGATTGATTGATTGATTTAGGAATCGACATCACAGCATTCGGGGCATTCCCATAAGTGCTCCGTCCCCATCCTCAGTAGCCAGCGAAGAGTTCCAACACTAATAGTACCAGTAGCAATCTGATTATAAGTCCGTCTCGCCTTTCCTCTGAGCGTTGAGCGTCGGCCAGATCCCCTCGTCACTCCTCGCTGTCTCATTCTTGCCAGACCATGGTAATCCATTTGCTCCTCCGAGGTGTGCACGTGCTCCCACAAGGCCGCAACCACATCTGCCTTGTCATGTATCACTACTCCACCAAGTTCTGCAGAGCCAGCCAATCTGTCCGCCTGTTCATTTCCCAGCACACCGGCATGCCCCGGAGAAAAGATCCAGGCGATGCTTGTCACCCGTGACCTCCGAAGCGAAGCAAGCCACTCCGCACGAAGCCTGCCCATCCTCACCCTCGTCAGCATGCTTTCTGAGTCAGTTACAATCACGATGTATGTGTGTGTCGTTTTCTCCATCCAGCGGAGAGCCGCAGTGACTGCCTCCACCTCCATTCTTAAGCTGGATGTTGTGGTATCATATGCCAAGCTCTCCTGCTCCAAACATCGACCATTAGCTTTGGCTATGAACCCCCAGCCACTTCTCTCACCTCTTGACACCGAACCATCTGTGTAGATAATCACATCACCCGAGTGAGCATTGGTTGTAGGAAACACCTGGTTTAAACAGCACCCTAGAAGATTATGGACATGGAGGAGTCCAGACAGCAGGATTAAAAACCAGATAGATTACATCCTGATTAGCAAAAGGTTTCGAAATGCGTTAACAGTCGTAAAAACAGTTCCAAATGCAGACTGTTACAGTGATCACAGATTAATTACAGGCACATTGAGGGTAAAGTTAAAGAAAGTCAAGTATACAGCAGGAAACCCTAAATATGACTTGTGCAAATTGAAAACTGACAAAGAAATACAAGATAATTTTAACATAGAAGTAAAGAACAAATTTGATATATTGTCTGATCTAGAGATCCTATTTCAAGATGTAGATGATCAATGGGAAATTATGAAGAATTCAATCAGTTGCGCAGCAGAAAAAACTATTCCAAAAGTAAAGAAAGTGGGCCGTAAGACATGGATGACTGAAGAAATTTTACAACTAATGGAAACAAGAAGACAGAACAAAAATAATCCTGCCAAATATGAAGAAATTCACAGAAAAGTCAGAACCTTATGTAAGGAGGCAAAAGAAACATGGCTTGAGAAAAATTGCAGAGAAATTGAAAAACAACACAACAGTAACAATGCGAAACTAATGCACAAAAGAATTCAGGAGCTTACTAATCAAAGAACACGTACATCAGCAGGCTGCCTAAAGACAAAAGATGGAAGAGTCATAATAGAAAAAGATCAGATCTTACATGAATGGTCAGATTACGTAAAAGACCTTTATGACGATAACAGAGACGAACAGTATAATGTTCAAAATAATAATGAAGGACCAGCAATTTTGAAGATGGAGGTTCAGAATGCTCTTAACCACATGAAATCTGGTAAGACCCCCAGTTCAGACAGCGTCACAACAGAAATGATTAATGCTTTAGAAGAGTATGGAATAGATAAAGTTACCAGTCTGCTTAATACAATATATGATACTGGAAATATACCTCAGGAGTTATGTAATTCTGTATTTATTGCAATCCCAAAGAAATCGGGAGCCTTGGAATGTGATCAACATCGAACAATTAGTATAATGAGTCACATCACAAAGATTTTGCTAAGAATTATCATGCAAAGAGTTAGGAGGAAAATACAACCTGAAATAGGAGAAGAACAATGTGGGTTTGTGGAAGGCAAGGGTACAGTAAATGCTGTGTATATACTGAGAAACATAATCGAACGTTCTATAGAAGTAAACAAAGATCTACACCTTTGCTTTATTGACTACACAAAGGCTTTTGATAAAGTGAGACATTTCAACATGATAAGGATGCTTGAAGATCTACAAATTGATGGAAAAGATCTTAGACTTGTAAAAAACATATATTGGAAACAACAAGCTGCCATAAGAGTTGATAATGAAGTAAGCCAATATCAGCCTATTAAAAGGGGTGTGAGACAGGGATGTGTAATGTCTCCAGATCTGTTTTCCCTGTACAGTGAAAGTATTTTCAGAAATATTGAAGATATGGAAGGAATCAACATTGGGGGCCAATGCATCAATAACATTAGATATGCAGATGATACAGTCTTGATTGCAGACAATGAACAGGACCTGCAAAATTTAGTAGATGCGATTGTTACACACAGTGAACAACTAGGGTTAGAATTAAATTGTAAAAAGACACAGATTATGGTCGTCACTAGGAAGGACGTAATACCACAATGTAATATACAAGTAAATGGGAATATTCTTCAACAAGTGAGTAGGTACAATTATCTCGGAACAGTAATAACATCTGATGGGAGATGCCTTGAAGAGATTAGAACAAGAATCGCCATGGCAAAAGTAGCCTTTAGCAAGATGAAAAACATATTGACCAATAAAAAGATGTCAATTGAAACGAGAAAAAGAGTGTTGAGATGCTACATAGAACCTGTACTTTTATATGGATGTGAAGCGTGGACAATGAGCAGTCAGGCTGAAAAACATCTGATGGCTGTAGAGATGTGGTTTCTGAGGAAAATGCAAAGAATACCATGGACAGCCAGAAAGACCAATGAACAAGTCCTTCAAGAAACAAATGAAGATCGTAAATTGATTAGAGAAATTAGACGTAGACAGTCAAAATTCTTTGGGCATGTTATGAGAAGAAATGGATTGGAGAATTTGGTGACAACTGGTAAGATCGAGTGGAACAGACCAAGGGGAAGACCTAGAAGCAAGTACCTGGATGGCTTGGCCTTGTGGCATGGTCGAGACAGAAACACGGAGCTGATCCATGACTCTGGTGATCGAGTGAGATGGCAGAACATGACCGCCCACGCTTACCGGCATGGCACATAATGGATGGATGGAGTGAGCATTGTCCTGAATTAGTTGCTGGATTTCCACTTCCATGGCCCCTGCTGGCCACTCCCTGCACTCCCGGCTTAATGTGATTATAACTCTGCACAAGTCTGACTGCTCCGCTGGCACTCTGACCCACTTCTCTCCACGCCTAATGTTCTCCAAGGGGCACACCTGTCTGATCGTATCCTCCGCCTGAGCCATCCATGATTTCCCTCTTATCAGTCGCTGACCCTTAACTGCGTCCAGCGCCTCATGCAGTGGGTGGTCTGTGTCTGCAGCTACTCTGAGGTATGCCTTCGCCTGCATCACATTGAGCCTGCCAGCAACAGTCGGCAGACCAAGGATGTAACGCATACACACTACTGGGGTGTCTCTAGTGCATCCCAGAATGACCCGCATAGCTTCGTTCTGTATGCGCTCCAACTTCACCAGCTGACTCTCTGAGACAGTGAGTAGACCCAATCCATAATCAATTACTGAGAGGATCAAGTGCTGGTATAGTGTGAAAAGCATTCTCTGCTCTGTGTCCATTGCAGCCATAGTTTTAAGTGCACCGAGTCCCTTTTGAGATCTTGTCACAACCGTCTCCACATGGTCCTTGAAGGATAGGCTCCTGTCAAATGTGATCCCCAGATACTTCAGTTTGTTTTCTCTGCTGACATTTCTACCATCTATCGCGAGGCTTGGGACATCAGCTCTTACAATCCTGTTGTCCAGAGAGCACCACAAAACCGCCGCCTTTTCCGGGTGGATGTCAGCACTCATTTCTGTGCACCAGTCAATCACTTTATCTACTGTCGCCTGTAACTCCTGGGCTGTTTGCTCCCTATCTCTCCCCTGCCTATATGCAAGAATATCATCTGCAAATGTTAGTATTCTTCCAACCCCTGGTGCGTCTAGGTTCGCAATCTTGCTCGTATACACATTAAAGAGCACCGGTGAGACTGCAGATCCCTGTGGCAGTCCCGGGGTTAACATATGTGGCTCTGAGGTCCATGCACCCAGACGGAGAGCAACCCGACGAGAGTGCAGGACGGCTGCTATCCAGTTCACCAACCAGGGATTGAACCCCTTCTCCATCAGTGCAGTCATCAAAATATCATATCGAACTCTATTGTATGCATCCTCGAGATCACCACCATCGTTTCCTGTCTACTCTGGAACCCCTCATAAACATCAAAGGCAAAAGTGGCTGCATTTAACCAGGTATCTTTTCCTGGCCTGTAGCTCCCCTGGCCTCTTGGAAGCAGCTTCCCCCTTTCCAAAACATCCTGCAGCTTAATAGCGACTATCTTCTCTAAAACCTTCCCAAAAGTATTTGAAGTGATCTCTTTCTGTTTCTAACCCACGTTTAATTGACTCATATTTCTCAGAGCGTAGAAAACTTTGAATATGTTGATATATTATTTGTTTCAAAGTGACGCCGAAGATTTTACTCTTTCTAAACCTCAACACTTTTGCTTGCGCAACTGGTTTTCTGGTCCCTTTGTTTCCACAAGGAAGTACATTACTCCCCATTCTTCAATGAAAACGCGACCCTCGGCGTCCATGTCTCTCTTTTAAGTAGCCATAATGAAGGGTGAATGAAGTACACGGGATCTGAAAATGAAAAAGACATTGAATTAGAAACATAATTACAATCATATTAAAATATATAATATATATAAATATTGAAACACAAGAAAAGCAGAGGACTAGGGGTCACTGGTGAAGCTATGGCTCACCAAAGGTGCATATAAAGGTTATAGGTACCTTTCATTCATTCAGTAGCATGTCCTTTGCAGTACCTCGCTCCCACAACAACCTTCCGGAAAACCTCTCGATCATAAGCAAGATGTCCCGCGTCCTATACACCCATCTGGAGATCATCCGCTACATACTGCACACATCTTCTCTTTGGCCTTCCTCTTTCCCTCTTCCCAGGCATATACCCCTCCATTATTGTTCTCTCGAATCTTTCGTGACGTTTCAAGTGACCAAAATATTTCCTTTGGTAATAGAATATATTTCATAATAAGGTTTACAAAATATATAAATAGAGCCGGTCTAAATAAACAGCCTAGAGCAGAGTTTTTCAACGGGGGTTCCGCGAGTGGCAGCCAGGAGTTCCGCCGAAACAAACCTAAATCGCCTACATGCAACATATCTGCCCATCTGGTTTATTACATAACTAGCTGACCCGGCCCGGCTTCGCCCAGACCCTGGTGGGGAGCATCTCATTTAATTCATATAAGTAGTCATATAAGCTCCCGTTCCCGTTCCCGACTATCTACCTATCTGTCTGTCTGTCTGTCTGCCTGTCTGACCAGGCCCGGCTTCTCCCAGACCCTGATGGGGAGCATCTCATTTAATTCATATAAGTAGTCATATAAGTTCCCGTTCCCGACTGACTGTCTGTCTGTCTGTCTGTCTGTCTGTCTGACCCGGCCCGGCTTCGCCAAGTCCCTGATGGGGAGCATCTCATTTAATTCATATAAGTAGTCATATAAGAGAGGAGGAGGAAGGAGGAGGAGGGAGGGGGAGGAAGAGGGAGGAGGAGGAAGAGGGAAGAGGAGGAGGGGGAGGAGGGGGGAGGAAGAGGGAGGATGGAGGTGAAGGGAGGAGGAGGGAGGAGGAGGAGGGATTAGGAGGAGGAGGGAGGAGGAGGAGGGAGGAGGCTGAAGGAGGAGGAGGAAGAGGGAGAAGAGAGGAGGGAAATGGAGCAGGAAGAGAAGGAGGAGGGTGGAGAGAGGAGGTAGAGGGAGGAGGGAGGAGGAGGAGGAAGAGGAGGGAAGAGGAGGGAGGAGGAAGAGGGAGAAGGAGGAGGGAGAGGGAGGAGGGGGAGGGGAAGACGAAGAGGGAGGAGGAGGGGAGAGGAGGAGGAGGAGGATTATAACGCATATGCCTGTAGATAACTGCAGCGAAAAGGTGGGTCTGTCTATCTATCTGACCCGGCGTGGCTTCGTCCAGCTCCTGGCGGGGAGCGTCTCATTAAATTCATACAACAACAAAAAGTAACTTAAAAGAATGTCCTTCCACACACCATCCATTATTTTTAATGAAAACTGTTTTTAATCACCTACATGACCGTACTGTAGATAACTTCGTTAAGCATAAAAAGATGAGTTACAATGTTATGCACTATGCATTACTAGCTGACCCTGCCCGGCTTCGCCCAGACCCTGGTGGGGAGCATCTCATTTAATTCATATAAGTAGTCATATAAGTTCTCGTTCCCGTTACCGACTGTCTGTCTGTCTGTCTGTCTGTCTGTCTGTCTGTCTGTCTGACCCGGCCCGGCAGCGCCCAGCTCCTCGTGTGAAGCATCTCATTTAATTTATATAAGTAGTCATATAAGTTCCTGTTCCCGACTGTCTATCTGTCTGTCTGTCTGTCTGTCTATCTGTCTGCCTGACCCTGTCCGGCTTCGCCCAGTCCCTGGTGGGGAGCATCTCATTTAATTCATATAAGTAGTCATATAAGTTCTCATTAAATTCATACAACAAAAAAAGTAACTTAAAAGAATGTCCTTCCACACACCATCCATTATTTTTAATGAAAACTCTTTCTAATCACCTGCATGACTACAGTAACTTCTTAAGCAAAAAAAGATGAGTTACAATGTTATGCATTGTGCATTATTTTTATGAAAACTTTGAAAATGCCTTACAGATTGTATCATTATTTATTATAACTCATATGCCGGTACATAACTATGGACAAAGAGTTTATAAATCTTTGAAAACGATGCCACAATATGACTATAAGTTATACAGAAAAGTTATGCCCCTTGAAATAACTTTTACGGAGTTAGGTCCCCTGAGATATATGAAATTATAATGAAAAATGAAAAATGAAATAATACTGAGTAAGCAGGCGATTTCACACTAACAAAATATCACAGTTGGCAGCGCTGGAATGAAAGGAAGGCGTGTAGAAAATTTCATCTCAATCGGATGGGCCGTTCGCGAACAAATAAAGGACATACATACATACATACATACATACATACATACATACATACATACATACATACATACATACATACATACATACATACATACATACATACATACATACATACATACATACATACATACATACATACATACATACATACATACATACATACATACATACATACATACATACATACATACATACATACATACATACATACATACATACATCATACATACATACATACAGACAGACAGACAGACAGACAGACAGACAGACAGACAGACAGACAGACAGACAGACAGACAGACAGACAGACAGACAGACAGACAGACAGACAGACAGACAGACAGACAGACAGACAGACAGACAGACAGACAGACAGACAGACAGACAGACAGACAGACAGACAGACAGACAGACAGACAGACAGACAGACAGACAGACAGACAGACAGACAGACAGACAGACAGACAGACAGACAGACAGACAGACAGACAGACAGACAGACAGACAGACAGACAGACAGACAGACAGACAGACAGACAGACAGACAGACAGACAGACAGACAGACAGACAGACAGACAGACAGACAGACAGACAGACAGACAGACAGACAGACAGACAGACAGACAGACAGACAGACAGACAGACAGACAGACAGACAGACAGACAGACAGACAGACAGACAGACAGACAGACAGACAGACAGACAGACAGACAGACAGACAGACAGACAGACAGACAGACAGACAGACAGACAGACAGACAGACAGACAGACAGACAGACAGACAGACAGACAGACAGACAGACAGACAGACAGACAGACAGACAGACAGACAGACAGACAGACAGACAGACAGACAGACAGACAGACAGACAGACAGACAGACAGACAGACAGACAGACAGACAGACAGACAGACAGACAGACAGACAGACAGACAGACAGACAGACAGACAGACAGACAGACAGACAGACAGACAGACAGACAGACAGACAGACAGACAGACAGACAGACAGACAGACAGACAGACAGACAGACAGACAGACAGACAGACAGACAGACAGACAGACAGACAGACAGACAGACAGACAGACAGACAGACAGACAGACAGACAGACAGACAGACAGACAGACAGACAGACAGACAGACAGACAGACAGACAGACAGACAGACAGACAGACAGACAGACAGACAGACAGACAGACAGACAGACAGACAGACAGACAGACAGACAGACAGACAGACAGACAGACAGACAGACAGACAGACAGACAGACAGACAGACAGACAGACAGACAGACAGACAGACAGACAGACAGACAGACAGACAGACAGACAGACAGACAGACAGACAGACAGACAGACAGACAGACAGACAGACAGACAGACAGACAGACAGACAGACAGACAGACAGACAGACAGACAGACAGACAGACAGACAGACAGACAGACAGACAGACAGACAGACAGACAGACAGACAGACAGACAGACAGACAGACAGACAGACAGACAGACAGACAGACAGACAGACAGACAGACAGACAGACAGACAGACAGACAGACAGACAGACATACATACATACATACATACATACATACATACATACATACATACATACATACATACATACATACATACATACATACATACATACATACATACATACATACATACATACATACATACATACATACATACATACATACATACATACATACATACATACATACATACATACATACATACATACATACATACATACATACATACATACATACATACATACATACATACATACATACATACATACATACATACATACATACATACATACATACATACATACATACATACATACATACATACATACATACATACATACATACATACATACATACATACATACATACATAACATACATACATACATACATACATACATACATACATACATACATACATACATACATACATACATACATACATACATACATACATACATACATACATACATACATACATACATACATACATACATACATACATACATACATACATACATACATACATACATACATACATACATACATACATACATACATACATACATACATACATACATACATACATACATACATACATACATACATACATACATACATACATACATACATACATACAGACGGAAATTGCCTTTTATATATAAGATTTTTATGAAAAATTTGAAAATGCCTTAAAGATTATATCATGATTTGTTATAACTCATATGTCGGTAAATAACTAAAGACAAAGAGTTTATAAATCTTTGGAAACGATGCAAGAATATGACCATAAGTTATATAGCAACGTTATTAAAGGTTATGCCCCTTGAAATAACTTGTCTAGAGTTAAGTCCCCTCGCTATATTGAAATTATAATGAAAAATTAAATATTAAATAATATTAATTAAGCAGCCGATTTTACACTAAAATAAATATGACAGTTAGCAGCGCGGGAATGAGAGGAAGACGTGTAGAAAATTTCATCTCAATCGGATGGACCGTTCGCGAACGCATAAAGGACATACATACAGACGGAGATTGCCTTTTATATATAAGAAGTAGGACAGACACATGGATCATCGCACGGAGTTCGTTGAGCAATGTAAACATATGCATAGGGATCTGCCTCAGCAGAAAGGTTGACAAACACTGGCCTAGAGACTAGCTCGATTAACCTTGGCTGGGGAATTCTTCTGAGCTGGTGATAATATTTTCGTAAAAACACGAGGCTTCTATGGTATTTTATGCCATATTTGATACTTTATTGCTTCTATTCACACTTTTAGTTCACTTACCTATCACTGTCAAACAAAGAAATCCTTGTTACATACCTATAAAATGGATGAATGGCAAAAAGAAGTAAATATTTCTAAAGCATCGAACCTGTGTTGACAGCCTGAAGCATCTGTGGGAGGGAAAGACGGCGCGCGCCGCGCGTGTGTGTGTGTGTGTGTGTTGCCACGGAAATCCATGGTAGTGTCAGAGCGTAGAGCTACCACGAGCCGGGTAAGGACTTGGGAAGGCGCGAAATAAGAAAATATTACAATAAACAAGAAAATCTAGATACAGTAATTTATAATTGAAAGTAGCAAATTTAAGATACACAGCAGCCAGGAGGTCTCCGCACGTGTGAAGATCTCCTATTATTCTAAACATAATATTATATAATATATAATAAAATTATTATATTATTATATTACATAATAATAAGTCATACCGCCAAATTGACGGAGTGGCCATGGGGAGTCCTCTTGGTCCTATTCTAGCGGACATCTTCATGGCACATTTAGAAGAAAAGAGATCCTCAGACATCAACAACTTGGCCTTTTACCGTCGCTATGTGGACGATATACTAATTATCACCACAGACGAGCTACAAGCAACATCGTTTCAGGCCACAATGAACAAGACGCATAAAAACATCTCTCTATCTATGGAGCACGAACACAACGAAGCGTTACCGTTCCTAGATATTCTAATGAGACGTAGAGCAGACGGCACAATTCAAAGATCGGTGTATCGCAAAGGAACATGGACTGGCCAATACCTAAATTTTCAGAGCTTCACACCTGTCCAGTACAAACGGGGCTTAGTACGGACCTTGTTTGACCGTGCTAGAAAGATATGCACCCAGGACACACTGACAGAGGAATTTGAAACTCTGAAGAATGTCTTAAACCTGAATGGGTACTCCACAGGATTTATAAAGCGCCACTGCCAACAGCCCAAACCCAAAGCAGACGTAACTACAGTCGCTAAACTCAAGGTATTCATCCAACTAACCTTTCGAGGGGATGACGTAATGCAACGTCTACAAGACCGGCTTACCACAGCAGTAGGCCGAACATTCTGTGCGGCAACTCCAGTCATTAGATATAAAACCGTACCGATTCCTACACCAGCAGTCAAAGAGCCTGTTCCTCTGTACGCCACAAACAATTGTATTTACCAATTCACATGTAGATGCCAGGCCGTTTACATTGGTAGAACAGAGAGACAGCTTAACAAACGGGTGTCAGAACACATACCTCAATGGGTCAACAAGATACAACACACAGGAGATGCTAGCCTCGTGGGGCCGACACACCGGAAGCTCCCGGCGTCTTCAATCGGGAGGCACATTGTCGAAAGTGGCCATGTGGTGGACAGAGAAACTGCATTTCGCGTGTTGTTTAACACACAAAATACTCGCTTGTTAAAATTTGCAGAAGCAATTATGATCTATCAACGCAAGCCAGAATTGTGCAAACAAAAAGACATGTTAGTCAGCTTAAAATTACCGTGGTAGATAAGTGACATTACTGTGCGAATATGTGTATATTTCAACTTGAAGGATTTATCTAGTTAATTCACGTAAGTTGTGTGATTTCTGCAGTATGTACCTGACGAGATGCAGCGAAATATGCCAGGCAATAAATCGTGCAGTCTATTGTTTGTGTCTTCGTTATTCAAACATAATATTTACATGTAAATTGTATCACAACCTCTCGTGTTCCATACGTTATGACAAGCATTTTCGAGTACCGTCGGCGGGCCGGATGAAATGACGTCGCGTGCCGGATGCGGCCCGCGGGCCGTAGTTTGATGACCCCCTGGTCTACATAGAGCATTTCCACCAATATTAGCCACCAGTAAAGGGAGGTACGGAAACGTTCATGGTGTGGTTCTGTATTTAGACTTATCCCAAGTGTGTGTGGGTTTCAAGATGGCCGTGCCTGCCGTTTGTTTCTGAATGTGTTGGTAGTGACCTTCACGTCGGACAACTTACACTTTTTGTATGCAGGCATTTTGTCCAAGCTGGAAGATTTTCATGTGAGTGTGTAGTATACTGCCGCAACTGTATAGTATTTTTGTAGCTATGTAGATTAATTGTAATTAATATTATAGATGAAAATAATGGCCGATGGAAATCTCAGGCTAGCAGTGCAGTAGCACTGTGAGAGTAGCGTAGCTATGTTCAATTTTAATTTTCACAATCACAATTTTCACTCATTGACATTTTTGGGTATTGGTATTGTTATGATGATGGATTTAGTCACAACGTGACTTTAAATAATTTATTAATCTTCTTCTTCTTCGTTCATCCGGAGTTTTTTTTCGGATGTGACTGCGTTGTGCCTGTTTACAGCAGAGCTGCGTTCTTGCGCCGTCAGGCCGACACATCCGACTTCTGCGGGCATTTGTTGACCGGGTTAACCTTCCCGGGGGTTTCTTAGGACGTTTGACTCTCACTGTTGTGGTGTTATCCCCCATCCCAGCTGGTCCATATAGAACAGCCAAAGATCCTGGTCAGCCCTCAAGGGAAGGCAGGGGCAGACCATGGGCATTCCCCGCCATCCAAGGAGGCTTCCATAATTGCAGAGCCGATACATAGCGCTCTGGTACTGGGCTCACCCAAGGAATCGTCACGTCCTGCACATGGCTGCTTAGCCTCACTTCCGTATATTGGGCCTTCCGTTCACCATAGGCTGTTCTTCCGGAAACCAGAAGTATGCAGTCTGCAGATGACATCCACACAGTGAGCTTTCGATTCGGACTTTCCATGTAATGGATTTGCTATCCAAGCAATATTCCATTTCGTGCCACTAGGACACTTTTCCACCTTTTATGAAGTCCACACAGTGGGCTTTAGATACGGACTTTCCACGTAATGGATTTGCTATCCAAGCAATATTCCATTTCATGCCACTAGGACACTTTTCCACCTTTTATAAAGCCCACACAATGGGCTTTTGATTCGGACTTTCCACGTAATGGATTTGCTATCCAAGCAATATTCCATTTCGTGCCACTAGGACACTTTTCCACCTTTTATGAAGCCCACAGAGCGAGCTTTCGATTTGGACTTTCCACATAATGGATTTGCTATCCAAGCAATATTCCATTTCATGCCTCTGGGTCTTCATGCACCTTTAAATGTCAACCTGTATGTAGTTAAAGTAAGCTGCGGTCAACTTGAGCTTGTTGATATCTCCATAGAGCTTGTCATCAAATGGAGCAGGTGTGGGCCAAAATATCTTTCTCTGTTCTGCATACGTTGGGCAATCCTGCAGCAAATGTTTTGCTGTCATTTTTCCAGTTCTACAATTACATTCATCGGTATCTCCTATCTTTAGTTTATTGAACAAGTGGTATTTCAGCCTGTTATGTCCTGTGCGGAGTCTGAAGATTGCTACTTGTTCTCTTCGGTCGAGTTTGTAATATGCATCATCCTTCTGATGGCCTGGATGCTCAGATTCCCATTTGGTTCTATAAGTGCTTTTTATCAACCTCTTTGCCTCATTATAGGTTATGTCTATGTCAGGCTGTGGTAGTCGTCCGCCCTCTTTTGCCAGTCTGTCAGCCTCTTCGTTTCCAGGTATACTGCAATGTGATGGGATCCACTGTATTACAACTTTTTTGGATTTCTGGCATAGACCATGGAGTGCTGCTCTTAGGTCAGTTAGTTCTGTGCTGTTATTGCTCTTGAGTATTGAGACAGCTGACTTTGCATCTGTGAAGATAGCTATTTGCTTCTCTTTATTTTCCTCCATCAGGAGCATTTCTGCTGCAGTTTTCAAAGCCTCTACCTCCGCTTTGAAGTTACTTGAAAATTTTCCAGTTGCCATTGAATGTGTTTTTTTCACTCCATTTTTTAAATTTAGGAGAATTCCTCCTCCTCCATTCTCTATTGAATTTTTGGCTGATCCATCTGTATATGCATGGGTCCAATTCCTGCTTGGGTAATGTTCTTTTATGTAGTTTAGGGTTATTTCTCTTCTTTCGGTTTCATGCTGAGTGTTCTTTTTCTCAATACCAGGAATGTTTTCTATCATCTCAGGCAGTTGCTGCTGTCTCCAAGCTGGGAACTTGTCTGCATTGTGTATGGGCTTGACTGTTGATATGTTAAGTATAGGATCTGCCCTAATCCTTCGTTTTGCAGTTTCTATAAAGTTGCTACGCTTCAGTCTTCCCTTTCCAAAACCATTAAATCTGTTGTACATAGGGTGGTCTGTCAATCTTCTAAATTTTTCTGCTTGTTGCTGGGCTCTGCTATCTCTTCTATCCTGCATTGGTTGTAAACAAGTGATCTTTTCTAGTTCATTAATAGGCGTTGTCTTCAGGCTTCCAGTTATGATTCGCATTCCTTGGTTTTGGACTCTACTTATTTTGTTAAAGTTTGACTTAGCTGCTGTTGCCCAAGCTGCAATGCCATATTCCAGTACTGGCCTCACCCGTCCAGTATATAACTTCTTGAGAACTTTCTCATCTGCTCCCCACGTTGTACCAGCAAGCTTTTTCATGATTGCCATTCTCTGCCTTGCTCTTGTTCGATTTTTCTCAACCTGTGTCTTCCATGTCAGGCGACGATCAAAGGTGACTCCTAGATAGTTTGGATTTTCTTCATGGCGCAATATTTTTCCATTCAATACCAGCTTAGGTTGCTGAGTTTTATTTGAGAGGGAGAACACTGTGCATGTTGTTTTCTCCTCACTTATCTTCACTAGCCATGATTTTGACCAGTCCTCTAGCGCTAATAAGGCTTGCTGTATTCTGCTGTTAGCTGTACTAATATATTCTTCAGATGTCCATATGGCTAGGTCATCTGCAAAGGAGGATGTGTGTACTCTGGCTGGAAAATTTTCTGTGATGTCATTTATATATGCTAGGAATAATGTTGGTGAAAGAACTCCTCCTTGGGGGACACCTTGCTCCAGCAGCATCATTTTGCTTGTTTGTCCTTGTACTTTTGTCCTGGCAGTTCTGTTCTCAAGGTAGTGGCTGATCCATTTATACATTTTTCCACAAACATGCATGTTTTGCAGTTTTACTTTCAGTCCTTCCTTCCATACTTTATCAAATGCTTTTTCTAAATCTATCCAGACTGCTAGTGTGTGCTTTTTCTCTTGGAAGGCATCCTCTATTTCCTGAGCTATATAGGTTATTTGATCTTCAGTGGATCTGTATTTTCTGAATCCTGCTTGGTGTGGTGTTAAGAGTTTGTTTTCTTCCAGATGCCATGTTAGCCTGCCATTGATAATGCGTTCCATTAATTTTCCTACACAGCTAAGTAGACTGATAGGTCGATAGCCATTTGGTTCTTCCAGGTCTTTTCCTTTCTTTGGGACTGGTATTAGTATAGCTTCCTTCCATGCCTGTGGGACTATTCCTCTCTTCCAGCTGTTATTTAGGACTGCTAGTAGTTTCTTCTTTGCCTTGGTGCCTAGTCCTATTAGCATTTCATTTGTGATTCCATCCTTTCCTGGTGATGTCTTCTTTTTTAGGGTATTCATTGCCTGTTCCATTTCTTCCATTGTTAGATTTGCCATCATATATTCTGCTGCTGTCTCTTTATTTCTATGATGTATCTGTTTGTCTTTGATTGCTTTCTTCTGTTCGGTTGTAATATCAATGTGGTTTGCATTTGCATAGTGTTCCATTAGTGCATTTGCAGCCTTTTTGCCTGTAAGCAAGGCATTTCCTTGTTTAATTGTTATTTGTTTGTTTCTAGGTCCTTCATTGTTCATGGCTTTCACTAGTTTCCATAGTTTGTTTCCATCCCTGTCAAAATTCAGGTTTTCTGTTTTTTCCCTCCAACAATCTCTTGTTGTTTGATTTACTGTTCTTTTATATTTTGCTGAGATGGCTTTGAGAGAGATGTTTGCTTCAATTGTTTGTTCTCTCTCTGCTGTCTTCCTGGCATCTTCAACTTTGTCCTCCAAACTTTGTAGTTCTTCAGTCCAGTATGGTTTGTAATTTTTCCTCGCTCCTCTTGGAATGGACTCAGTGGCTGCCTGTATTATCGCTCTGTTTAGACTTTCCACCATTTGCTTTATGTTGCCATATCGTATATTTATGTTTTCACAATATTTGTCTGTTAGTATGGCAAATCTGTCCCAATCTGCTCGTTTGTAATTCCAGCGGGGCAAGGGCTTTTGCTCCTGTGGAACATACTCCATATTCATTTCAAGCTTGATTGGTCTGTGGTCACTACCTGCTAATTGGTCCAGCACATGGCGATCGATTTTGTGGAGGATGTCTCCTGTGCAGAAAGCTAAGTCTGGAGTAGAAGTGGTAAGCCATCTTCTGGAGTAGAAGCTCGGTGTGTCATCCGCTTTGTTGAGTAGATGGAGATTTGAGTCTATTTCCCAGTCCTCCAATTCATCTCCTCTTTTGTCAGTATCTGGGTATCCCCATCTTTCTGAACGGCTATTAAAGTCTCCGACAATAATGCAGTTTGTGTCAGTTATTTTCATGTTTGAGAGTGTAAGGTCCTTATCTGCTGGGCTATACAGATTGTAGATTCTTATTTTCACGTCCTTTATCATTATATCAACACCTATAATTTCCGTTTGGTTGTTAGAGATCACAGATACTTCGCTGCAAGGTATTGTATTTCGTGTAAGTATTAGAACTCCTCCTTTGTGTCCTTCGCGGTCGAAACGTGTGGTCTGATATCCTCTGACTGAGAATTTGTGATTGGCGTTGAGGTGTGTCTCTTGAATGCATGCCACATCTATTCTATCTTTATGAAGACGCTGTGTTAGGGAGTCTTTCTTCTTGTAAACTCCTTCGGCATTCCACTGTAGTATGTTGAGTGTCCGGGGTATTTGGTCAATAGCTCTTAACCTACTCCTCTGTGCCTTGACTCCACAGCACAGGGGAAGGTGACCACCAGTAGTCATGGGTGGACCCCCTCGAGGCAGGGGGCCCGGCACTATCACCGCCTGATGGGACTTCACGGGATTAGCACCATATCGATTAATTTTGATTTGTGACATCATGAATTAAGTTACGTTGCACTGCTTTGTCAAGCCTGTGGCTCAGTACATCCGGTTTCGACAAGCATTTATTCGGGATGCTTTCCCTAGCCTTTGACTGTCCCCAGTCTACCTACAAGGCAGCAGGTTTCACGTTGCACTGCTTTGTCAAGCCTGTGGCTCAGTACATCCGATTTCGACAAGCATGTATTTGGGGTGCTTTCCCTAGCCTTTGACTGTCCCCAGTCTACCTACAAGGCAGCAGGTTTGTGTGTCTCTTCGTCTGGTCCCTCTCCCTTGACCTGTCCGACATGGGTGGCCCTACCAGTAGCTGTGCTACCGTCGGCATAGCTCTTGGGGTCATTGGGACGCACAAGCCCCTCTACCTCGTCACGGTGGACACACAGCAGAGGGGAAATAATTTATTAATAATGCCCCGTGTCCACCTGCGTGTTTGAACTGTTTGATAGCCCCTGCCTAATCTTAAATTTAAATTACTGTTCTCGCCAAAAACAAACCACTACCACTGTAACGTTTGTTGATAGATAGGGAGAGTTTATTCGCAACCAAGTTGCGAATAAACGAAGTCTCTATTCACAACCAAGAGTAGATACAAACAAGCTGTGGAGTGTGGGAAATCCTTAAACAATATGGAGTGAGTACACATCTAACAATCTTACAAACCAATGTAGAAGCTTATTATAGTTATTATAGATAGCAAGTCCTAAGACAATTTTAATTTGAGTATTTACTAATGAGACGGCCACAGAAGATAGGCCTTGAAATTCAAAATCTAATGGTACCTCAATGATGCCTGTATGTCACTTATAAGTGAAGATATTCACATTTTTGTGAAGGTGAGACGAGTTGCGATTTTTCATACTATTCACCCGTAAGTGGAACTCTCTAGTGTGTCCATTACCTCCCCCAGCGGGTGTGCTTGTGTGTGCGTGCGAGATTGTCTCAAATGGTTGTATGAAAACTGACTTCAAAGATACGTTCTGTCATGTTAAATGGAGTACAACGAAAGGAGATGAAGCCTTGTTACAAACCTTTGAGAAAAAAATTTTAAGACGCATCTTTGGACCCATTAGGGATACACAAAGTGGAGAGTGGAAAAGAAGAAGTAACAAAGACATTTATGATCTAAGTCCCCGCTAATCACTGGTATCATGAAGGCTAATAGACTACAATGGCTGGGGCATATAGAAAGAATGGAAGATAATAGGGAAACAAAATTCGCTTACACTCAGGAAATAAATGACCGTAGACCCCAAGGTAGACCAAGAAGGCGGTGGAGAGATAATACATATATAGACCTACAAGCACTTGAAATCAATGACTGGCAAGAGAAGGTCCACCAGAGAGACGAATGGAGATGGATTGTATCTGCAGCAAAGAACCTCAATGGCACGGAACGCTGAAGAAGAAGAAGATGTTAAATGATTACAAAATAGTACAAGTATACAAATAAATTATTAATGATCTTTAAAATTGTGTTCTCTTTAACTTTAGTAGGTAAAATTGCACGTTTTGTGTGTTGAAAAGTGTAGCGTAATCGATATGCGTGGCCGTCATGACCCATTCACAAAGTCACATCTTCACAGAAAATCTGTTTTTCAACCACAATTCGAGCAAGTTTAGCGATGAAACTATGCTGATTCAGGGGCAATATTTTATATGGTAATTAAAATTCACATTAATCAAAGACATCTATTGGATTCATCGATTCCTATCGTGATCATTCGGCTGCCTCTGTGGTATGCGCTCCCCGGCAGTCGGCAGCTTGCACAGATCCATAGAGCACACTTTATTCACAAACTTCCAGTTTCTTAGTTCTATATAATATTTTAGTTCGTAATGTTTAATAGTTTCTATTATATCACCTAAAAATTTTGTGAAAAATAAAAAAAAAAAAACATGTCCAGCCGGGAAGAGAACCCCGGTCTCCCGTGCGACAGGCGGACTGCTTATGACTCCGCTAGCAAGAACACAATGAATTTTCCACAATGATTTTTATATAGACAAGCCGCCGTTTTGGGTTTCATGATCGTAACACATTTTCGCCTGTTTTTCAACCACAATTAAAGCAAGTTAGCGATTAAACTTTTCAAATTTCTGAAAAATCTTATGTAGAATTCGAAGATCCATCTACAATTGATGGTTTTCTATTGAAAGCGCCAGAAAAAAATAATTTACCGTTCAGCTTGCCGTTTTCATTTTTCTCCGCGCGCGAGGTTGGTCTCAACCAAATGGGTCATAAACGGATTATGAAAACTGACTTCAAAAATATGTTCCGTCATGTTAAATGATTAAAAGATAGTACAAGTAAACAAATAAATTATTAATAATATTTAAACTTGTGTTCTCTTTAACTTTTGTAGGTCAAATTGCACGTTTTGTGTGGTGAAAACTGAAAGTGTACATGCCAATTCATGCCATGCGTTTACCAGTTCACAAAAACACGCTTCGCCGAAAATGTTCTTTTTCATCCACAAAAGAGCTAGTACAGCGATTAAACTTTCCAGATATATTTAAAATTGTAGTTAGTTAGTTAGTCTTTCCTCTTGAGCCTAAGGCGGCGCATAGGGCAGAAGTCCTGTCTCTCCATGCTTGGCGGTTCGCTGCTACCTGTTGTAGATCTTGGATATTTACTTGGCCATTGAATGAGCCTTCTCTAATGATGGTTCTACGCAGGGTCTCTCTTGGTCTTCCCCGTTTTCTTTTCCCTACTGGTGACCATATGAGGGCTTGGTAGGGGAGTCTTGACTTGTCCATTCTGAGTACATGGCCGATGTAGTTCCAACGGCGTCTTCTTATGAAATTGGATACTGTATCTTGCTTAGTCTCTTGTCTTATTTGCGAATTGGTTCTGAAGTCTGTCCAGTGGATGTTTAGAAGTCTTCTAAGACATTTGTTCTCAAAATTGTCTAATTTTTTATCTAAAGCTACCGTTGATTTCCAACTTTCACAACCATACGTTAACACTGGAACCACACAAGAGTTGAAGATTTTAAGTTTTGTGTGTTTGCTGAGTGTCTTTGACTTCCAGATGTTTGACAGCTTATTGAAGGCACTAGATGCCAGTGCGATTCTAGATGATATTTCTGGTGTTGAGTCCCCTGTAGATGTCATTTTGCTTGATAGGTATGTAAAGCTGTTGACTTTTTCAAGAACGTAGCTGTTCAATTTGGTGTCATCTGAACTGGTGGTAAGATCAATAGTCTTTGTTTTTGTGGTGTTAATTTGGAGACCAATTTGTCCTGAAACATTTTGGAGGTGGTTTATTTTCTCTTGGGCATCCGGGTGTGTTGAACTCAAAAGCACTATGTGCTTATTGTAGGCAAAGTTAAAAAATACCGCGAGGTCATGAGCTAACAGGGCTATGGCTCGCCATAGGGGATGGACTCCCTGTGGTCAGATTAGTGTCCTAAACCTGCGACTGGCCTAGCAAGCCGCCAGGGGATCTTCATACTGCTCGTAGAAAAACTAAGAAGTATAAACGGACAACTTATAGAAAAATCAATTGAATTCAATGAAACACTCTACTTAGCCTTTGTCGACCAAGAAAAGGCATTTGATAGGGTAGATAGAAACAAGCTGTGGGAAATCCTTAAACAATATGGAGTGAGTACACATCTAACAAACCTATGTAGAAGTTTATACAACAACAGTGAATGCATAGTGAGAGCAACTGGAGAACACTCAGAACCCTTCACCATAAGATCTGGAGTACGACAAGGTTGTGTCCTGTCCCCTCTCTTGTTCATAACATATATAGACAACATATGTAAAGAAACCAGCCAAGCAGAGACAGCAAGAATACCGCATGACGAGAACACAGAAGAACCATCTGCAAATCTAACCATTAGAGAACTCCTGTTTGCGGACGACCAAGCACTAATAGCAAAATCAGAAGCTGAATTACAAGACCACATGAATAGTCTAAACGAAATGTGTAGGGAACATAACATGAAAATTAGCACAAGCAAAACAGAGGTAATGACTATAACTAAAGAAGAACAAACAGCAACAATTCACCTAAACGAACATCCCTTGAAACAAGTAAAGAGCTTCAAGTACCTAGGAAGTATAATATCATCAAATGGCAGATCAGAAGACGAGATCGAAAAAAGGTGCAATAAGGCAAATCAACTCATTGGACAAATGGCACCAATATTAAAGAACAAACATGTATCAATAACTACTAAGAAAGCACTTTACAACACAATCTTCCTATCAACTCTATGCTACCAATGCCAAACCTGGACAATGACAGAAAAAGAGAAAAGAAAAATCACAACAGAAATGAGGTTCCTGAGAAGAATACTCAACGTATCAAGAAGAGATAAGATCAGAAATGAAGAAATCAGGACTAAAGTGGGGGTTAAAGCTGCTCTAGATTTTATTAGAAAGCAGCAAGTCAAATGGTTTGGCCATGCAAGTAGGCTACCAGTCAACAGCATGCCACAACAAGCAATGATGTACAGACCAGATGGAAACAGAGGAAGAGGCCGACCACGTAAACGTTGGACGGAGGGAATAACAGAATCCATGGGAATGTCGATATACGAAGCCCATAACCGGGCACTCTCACGAAGTTTATACTTCACCTCGACACCGCAAGGTACAAGAGGAACATGATGAGATGAGATGAGATTGATGCAATTATATCAACAACGCTAGAATAGTGTTACAAAGTGCACACGCCAGTCGGATCGATATGCACAAAGAACAAAAACACGCCTCCGCAGAAAATGTTGTTTTTCTTCACAATTAAAGCTAGTAAAGCGATGAAACTTTCCAAATATATTTAAAATTGTGTGCAGAATTCAAAAATACATCTATAATTGATGCAATTCTATCAGCAACACCAAAAAAAATTAATTACGGTAAGTATGAAATATATTAATGTTTATATAAAAGTTCACCATGATTTCCAACCAATCGCCGTGCACGGAATATTAAGCCTACCTTTCCTGGAAAACCCAGGATGACGTGTGTTATTGTCACATGAGATTTGAATGAATGAATGATGTTGAAAGAATGCATAGTAAATTAGACAGCGTTTTCTGGGACAAGATTTTAAATGACGGGATGACTCCGTACATGACTTTTGTTTTTACTTCGGGTAATGGCACGATGGAACACGCTACTTATACAATTAAACAGCCATGTGCGGGGAATGCCCAAGTCTGCCCCTGCCTGAAGTTGGGTTTACCTGATGGTGAGGGACAATGGTAATAGGAACAATAATCCACATGCAAATATCAGTCCAGTGCACTCTCCAGTAGTGGCAGCTATTAGTAGTAGCACGTTTAGCTTGCATTCAAAGCGAACGAACAAACAACAAATTCAGATATCCAATAAACCTCTCATGATATATTTGATGTTTCCGTGAATTAATCCTGACACTGATGTATGACTTGGTTTGGCAACAAATCAACAGAATGTGTGTTTTTTTTTTTTAATTTTAATAGTAGTTTGCCATTTCTTTCTGAACTACCGGCACTCATACCTCTGTATGAAAACCAACGCAAGGCGGTCTGCTTCCAAATCACCACAGCTAGGTTTTCAACGCAGCATGCAGGATTACGAAATGCATTCACTACAGACCCGGCGACTATTCATGTTTGTTTCAGAAGGTACAGTTAGTTGGGTGTCTTTTACAGGACATCAAAATCAACCATGGCATTTATTCCACAAGTTGGTGTTGTTGTTGCCTTCCACTTAAGCCGTTAGGCGTCGTGGAGAGTTTAGTTTAGTTTAGTTTAGTCGACGGATCAACATCATGGCACATGGGTGTAACCCATAAGTGCTCCATTCTTCTCCAAACTCAAGCCTGAGTCTGGAGAAACCCAGCTCAGTGCACGAACTCCGTAGCACCGGCGAGGATCCTGAAATACTTTGGGTAGATTTTTAACTAGAAATGTTGCCCGGGCAGCGTCGTTAGGCTACTCTTTTTCGATTTCCAACTGGCAAATTTTATTGCTAGAAGTCCACGTGAAAAACTCCCGGTCCTCACCGGGGGTTGAACCCAGGACCTCCAGCACTCGAGGCGGAGAAGGTTAATTGTGGAGAAGGTTAATTGAAGCTCCAGCGCCTGTGACTAGTGCCTTTCCTCCAGTTTTCTACCGGTTTACCGGATAAATAATTACTATCAGCTAATTTTGTCAAAATGTCGAATAACTGTCTTTGTACTTAGTTATCTTGTCGCTTTCACTTAATTAATTTCTGAAAAATGAAACAAACAAAAAAATTGCCGATGGGGAATCGAACCACGGTTACTAGCGGAAATACTCACCGCTATGCTACTGGGGCCACAATGAAAGCTTAACACAAATGTATAATGTAGTCAAACACATGTCCCGATGATGTCACGTGACTAGCCTTTGGTTGCGAATAGACACTTCTTTGTTGATATGCTCAACCAAAATATTTCAGTTTTTGAGGCATGATGAGATGCTGTTTAGTTTATGAGCCAGTTTTCTTCACTGTAAAATTTGTCAGCCTAGAGGGACAATAGTGGAAGATAAACTCTTTGGACCGCTGAATGAACTAAAAAAGACAGTTAAATTCATACAAGAGACAACATTGCAGTTATAGTAGACATTTCAAGCCAAGGAAAGAAAAAAAAAGAAGTTAATTTGTCAGGTCTTAGTCAGATATGACTGAGCTACCGTATGACTATGACAATGGACGGTAACTAACTGCTTCCACATTCTGCCAACGGCTTGGGTGGTTGTTTGTGGGTCCTGGGTTTAATCCACTTACTGATCAGTCAGCTGGACTGAAACGCTAACTTCTGCTGCACGGAAGAAGTTAGCATGTAAGTAAGTCCAGCTGACTGACTAGTAAGTGGATTAAACCCACAAATAACCACACTACTCCTCTCCCTCCATGCAGCAAAAGTTTCAGCGCATCAAGCCCCGCTAGCGCTATTTCTGTATTGGTACTTTTACGATTGTTCTGAACTTGTTATGGAGTTGTTACATTGATGCCGTGCCCTGTACAAATGTTTTGTTTCTCTCACTTCCAGTTACCCTCAAGATGATGCAGAGCAAGTATCTCGCAAGATTCTCTCGGTTATCGATTTTTTCACTGTCCCCAGCTGGTAAGTCCCCTCCCTGGCTGTTAGAAGATGTCTGTACAATCAGTTGTGAATGGTGGAAGTTTTGTCGTGTGCTTAATTGTTGCAGAGATCTTCATGACTGAGGTTGTATCTTCTCCCAATCTGGTGCATACATCGGTGATCTTGATGTCGTCAAACAATGTGCTGTTAAATTAGTTAGTAGTTACAATAGTTACTGCTATGATCTAACGCCGTTTTGGGGAAGCTGAAAAATACCAGTGAAGTGTTCATTATAATAGGTGTTGGAAATGTCCACCACAGGCTTCAAGACATGGCTGTACACATCTCTTCATATTGTCCAATACCTTCTGCAACGTGTCTGGTGTTATGTCTTGAATGGTAATTCCGATTGCCATGAATTACTCTAGCAGGCGACAGCCATTCGCTGCATATTGCTTCAGGATGGACTGTGCAGCACATTTTTTAATGACATCATGTACTTCATTTTTCTTATTTGTTCTACATACAAAGTGTAGTGAGACTTTGCAAACACCCTATATCTATATATATATATATATATATATATATATATATATATATATATATATATATATATATATATATATATATCCATTGGCACCTTGCCGTCTTGACAGACGATAGTTTGTGCTTTAAAAAGGCATAATAACTTTTAACTATGGCGGTAGCGAGTGTGACTGATAAGGCCAATTTGCACTGTAAATGTCCGTTCACAGTGGGTGCATGTGAACACGTGGTCATTTCCACCATCATGCACCATCTTACGTCTCAAACGCTTGGTGTGTGACTTTTCTGCAATAATTTTCTCCTTTGACTTTATTCCATTTCTGATATTTGCCTTCCATGCAGCACGTTCAGCGGCGACTTGCTCCCAATGTGCATTATCAATGCCTGTATCAATCATGTCCCGCTTACACACATCTTTGTATCGTAGTAGAGGCCGACCCTGAGATCTCTTACCCATCTGTAATTCACCAAAAAAGATATCCTTTGGTATTCTACCATCATCCATCCTCCTAAGATGTCCTATCCATCTAAGTCTATGAAGACTGAGCATGGAATAAACTGTCACACAACCTGATCTTTCCAATACTTCAGTATTTGTGATTTTGTCTTGCCACTTAATACCAAGAATTCTTCGCAGACACCGCATATGAAAGCTGTTTAAATTGTTCTCTTGGTGTGAGTAAGTTGTCCAGGTTTCACTGCCATAGAGAAGAGTACTAAGGACACAGGCTTGATAGACAAGGACTTTTGTTTTGGCAGTAAGCTTCCTGTTCTCCCAGACTCTTTTTCTTAACCTGTTCATTGTTGTTGCTGCCTTACCAATCCGGATGTTGATTTCCTGATCTAGGGATAATTTGCTATTTACCACTGATCCTAGATATGTAAAATGGTCTACTATCTCTAGTTCGGCGTCGTCAATAAAGATTGATGGTACCTCATGTGCACCTTGTGACATAATCTGTGTCTTCTTTTTGCTAATTGTTAAACCAAATTCAGAACAAGCATTGGAGAATGCAGATAGTAGACATTGCAATTCTTCCTCAGAGTGGGTCGTAACTGCAGCATCATCTGCAAAAAGCAACTCTCTGATCAGTACCCTCCTAATTTTGGTCTTAGCCTTCAATCTCTGAGCATTGTAGAGGCCGCCATCTGAGCGTGAGTGAATGTATATACCACCATCCTGATCACGAAATGCATATTTCAGTAGAAGTGAAAAGTATATTCCAAAGAGGGTGGGAGCTAGTACACAACCTTGCTTAACTCCACTCTTGATTTCAAATTCTTCAGAAGTTGCACCATCAAACTTGATTATACCCTTCATGCCTGTGTGGAACGATTCCACAATGGACAGAAGAGTTGGTGGGCAGCCAATCTTCTTTAGTGCCTTGAACAGACCCTCACGACTGACCAAGTCAAATGCCTTTGTGAGGTCGATGAAGGCTATATATATATATATATATATATATATATATATATATATATATATATATATATATATATATATATATATATATATATATATATATGTATATGTATGTATGGGCCTTGCACCTTAATGACTGTTCTGTTTATTATGCTTTTTATCAATTTGATTTGATGAATGATCTAGTAATACCTAGCAGCTGTCAATACTTCAGTGATTGTTTTCTTCTCTGTCTATGATGTTCTCAACATTCTTCTCAAGAATTACATCTCCACTGACTCCAGTTTTGTCATCATTTCATTCATCAGATATACACTTGAAAATAGGTCTTTGTCTTTTTATTTTTCTTCTTCTGCGATCATCAGTCAATTAGACAGCAATTCCGGATCCTCTGATGAAGTCTACAGTCTGTTTGAGTTTCATCCCCACCAGATATTTCTCTTCCAAGATGGTAGGTATGGCCCACATCTTTCATGCAGATTCAGGTCAGGGTGCAGTTGTGTAGTATATGGTCGGTTGTATTTGCTAGGCTGCAGCTAGACACTGGTGGGACCTGTCTAAACTTTGGTATACAAAGCCTCACTGTTTATCTTTCGTTGTCTTATTTTTGTTTTGAATCTTTATGTCTGTCCATCTCTCTCTTTCTAGTTTTAGTGGTCTCACGGTGTTTTTCTGTTCATCAACTACTCCCTCTCATTTCTTCACAGGGTCTTATGCTGGAGGAAATTGTAATATTGTCACATTGAGTTTTTCATGTCACATCTCTTGAGCATATATTTGCCATATGTACATTCATCACCATGTGCCATGTAGATAAGTGGGCGACCATGGTTCACTCTCTCATATGATGGCAGTCTTGAGCCAGGTTTGTTTTCTTGTCCTGGTCGTACCATGTAGCCAAACCACAAAATGATCACTGGGTAATTTCTAGAAGTTTCTGGGACAGGTCAGGGAAGGGCGGGCGGCAAGGAAGGGAACTGGCCACCTGACTTTATAGCACACTAAGCACCCCACTTTATAGCACACTAGGCTAAGACCTCATCATCATCCAGTGCCTGGTCACCCCACTTTATACCACACTGGGTTAATACCTCATCATCCAGTGCCTGGTCACCCCACTTTATAGCACACTAATCACCCCACTTTATAGCACACTGGGCTAAGATCTCATCATCATCCAGTGCCTGGTCACCCCACATTATAGCACACTAAGCACCCCACTTTATAGCACACTAGGCTAAGACCTCATCATAATCCAGTGCCTGGTCACCCCACTTTATAGCACACTAAGCACCCCACTTTATAACACACTAGGCTAAGACCTCATCATCCAGTGCCTAGTCACCCCACTTTATGCCACACTGGATTAATACCTCATCATCAGTGCTAGGTCACCCCACTTTATAGCACACTGGGCTAAGACCTCATCATCCAGTGCCTGGGCACCCCACTTTATAGCACACTGGGCTAAGACCTCATCATCATCCAGTGCCTGGGCACCCCACTTTATAGCACACTGGGCTAAGACCTCCTCATCATCCAGTGCCTGGTCACCCCACTTTATACCACACTGAGTTAAGATCTCATCATCCAGTGCCTGGGCACCCCACTTTATAGCACACTGGGCTAAGACCTCCTCATCATCCAGTGCCTGGGCACCCCACTTTATAGCACACTGAGCTAAGACCTCATCATCATCCAGTGCCTGGGCACCCCACTTTATAGCACACTGGGCTAAGACCTCATCATCATCCAGTGCCTGGTCACCCCAATTTATAGCACACTGGGCTAAGACCTCATCATCATCCAGTGCCTGGTCACCCCACTTTATAGCACACTAGGCTAAGACCTCATCATCATCCAGTGCCTGGTCACCCCACTTTATACCACACTGGGTTAAGACCTCATCATCCAGTGCCTGGTCACCCCACTTTATAGCACACTGGGCTAACACCTCATCATCATCCAGTGCCTGGTCACCCCACTTTATAGCACACTGGGCTAAGACCTCATCATCATCCAGTGCCTGGTCACCCCACTTTATAGCACACTGGGCTAAGACCTCATCATCATCTCCAGTGCCTGGTCGGCCGGCATGGGTGATCATACCCCTCCACAAATTGCCATCTCCAACAGCAAGGATCAATTTGTGTGTTGATTCCCTTCCGTGCCATGACACAATACTGTGCAGAATTTTCTCACACTGTCTTCCTCTAGCTAAGACCCTAACCGGACAAAATTAACGACAATGGAGGAGGAGTGAGCCCACCAACACACACACAGCCTGTTGTCATGGATTAATTTGTCTAGAGAAGGAATCATCATCATTAGGTGCCAGCCAGTTGTCCTGGGAGAACCTGCTTCTTCACAGATCTTGTTTTCCAGGAAATGATCAGCAAACCTGACAGACATCCAGGCTGAATGTGGGGGAACTGACCTCAGAGTTAAAGGGAGATGTAAAACCAGGTTAATACTCGGTGACAGAATCAACATCACTGCGCTCGGGCACATGCTGTGTCCCTCTACTCAAAAGCCACTGATGAGTTACCATGTTGTTAGTCCAGTAGCAGAATGATAAATTAGGTCAGCATGGCCGAATGGACAAGAGTGCTCGTTTTCAAACATCCAGTGTGCTGATGCTGTTGGTACCGGGTTCAACCCCTACACTGGCAAGTTGGACTAAAATGTTGACTCCTCGTCTTTGACTTGGGGACGTAAATTACAAGTACCTCAGAAGTTGAAGTGGGTTTGCCTGATGGCTAGGGACACTGGTAAAAGGGGAAGCTAATCCACCTGCCAAAATCAGTTCTGTGATTAGAAGCAGTAGTACATGTATGGACAACGCTTGAGATTAAAGCGAGCGAACACACACACAATTATTAGAACTGGCCATGATTCAAACCTGGAATCTTCTGATCCATAGTCAAACATGTTATCCATTGCATCACACACAAGCGAAGTCCAGCAGGACTACTTTATTGCACAAGGGTTTTAGCCTATCTTGACCAGTCTCTCGCCACAGAACACAAGCCGCCTGATGAGAGCAGCTCACAAAGCATTACCTCTAGCACCTGTGCTGACCCCAAGAGGTCTTCAGAAAAACTGCACTTGTGATCCAAACGATAGTTTGAAAATGAACCGTGAAGCTTTAGTGCGTTATGTGGTTAGGTTAATCAAGTGTGAGGCATTCTCCATGGAAGAGAAGTAAAAAAGTACCTATAAATTTCTGTAGTTTCCTTGACTTCTTTTCAGTTGCCCTAAATATGTTCTTGTTTGTGTTCCTGTAGCTGGCAAACATGTTCCTAGTTTCTACCTGGGAACACAAGACAGCCACACAGACGTGAAACTGACATCCAAGAATCCCTTGACCTCACAGCATCTCATCAGACACAAGGTCATCGAGGGCAAAGGTCAGGTGCCCATGCAGAAGATACATCAAATTTTCGAAGCCAAAACTCTTTCTGATGTAATTTATGAGTCCTTTTTACTGAAAATGAACGATTGCAGTTTTCAGAGAGATCGCAAGGTGTAGATTTGTACAAATGTCCTTCTCGACATACAGAGCAGTTTACTAATATGGTAATATTGGATAATGTTGCATCAACAACATCATTTTATGACTGCCCGGTATCATCTGTTATTGATAACATAAAGGCGCCAAGCATTGAGAAATCTCAGATCTCGGAAAAACCTGGCACACCCCGTCCGGAAATGGAAGCTAAAATTATAATGAGAATAAGGCATAAGAAAATGAAGAAACATAAATTGAAAAAGTTGAGAAAACGGATGTACGTTCTGTGGCACAGACACAAATTGGCCAGAAAAGCCAAGAGAATGAAAATATATTTAAAGGAATTAGACGAAATTAAGAAATCTGGGGAAGTGTTCAATGCAGAGGAGTTTGTGAAGCAGCAGTTAGCGAAGGCGAAGAAAGGTGGATATGGTGTGAACATACAGGGATAAGTGAACTGCGACAGAGAACTCTGGGACATATGAAATGCCTGAGATAAGTGATTGATCGCGCATACATGCTGACAGTGAAGATTGAGCTGACTGGGTTTTTGTTTTCATAATTATTTTAATGTGTGGTCATTACAGTTCAATTTCATCATTGTGTGTGTGTGTGGTTTAAATGAACATTTTGTGTTATTTCACAATTATTTCATGTTTATCATGAAACCGATTAATTTCATGTCAGTTTATAAAATCGTGTTTGTGTTTTGTTCATAAAAGTATCTTGTACTTCACAATTGTCTTGTTTTTTTCGGAATATCATTTCTTAAGTTAAATGTCAGAGTTGCATATATTTATTTAATGATAATGATTGTATCACTAAATAAAGGTCAAACCACGTAAGGCAATCTAGGATGTAGCGAATTTCTGTTGTGAAGAACAATTTGTATATCCCCGATAATTTTTTCTTCTTTGTCTCTTAGTAGAATGTCTGATAAGAAGAACTATGTCTTTGGTACCAGGTGAGTTCACCGTATCAGGTCTGCAGTGTATTATTCTTCTGCCTTTCATTTGCCACATGCCAGGCCCTTTGTAGGCTTGCTCGTGATTGGTTGGATTTTACAGTTATGAGGACGACCTGGTAGTATCTTTTTTTAGCCGTTCATCTATCGGGGCCTACTCCCTCAACCAACCCACGCCAGGTGGTCCTATCTTTTGCAGCTTTCTTCGTGTTATTCGTGTCTTTAGTGATAAAAACTCAGCAGTGGGTTCAGTATGACAGGCGGCTTCTGATCATCAAAAGGAGTCCCTCTTCCCTGAATGTTTTGGCCCTTTACCTTCCTGGCACTTACTGGGGACAGGCCTGCCTGGGTCATGACTCCAGGTGTCTTTCTCCTGCTTTGCGTTTGAACCATGTTTCAACACGTTGCGTTTTCTTCATGCTTGTCCCATAACTGAACTGTGCCTGATCCCACACCACCCCTCCCTTGGGGAGGAAAGCATCGTGCATCCAGTATGATGCAAGGTCCAGCTGTAGAAGTTAGACTGGGCCTTTCAGGGAGGCACTGTGGTCATCTGGAGGTGGCCGGCTCAGTTCAATTTTTGTATGGCCACAGGATTTAATGTACTTGAACTTCTGGTTCACTGATGATGGAGTGAGGGAGGGGGAAGGGTTTAAACCCCGGCACCGGTCAGTGTAGACTTCTCGTTCAGAAAGTCATGTCTTCACCTTTCTCAGCATACTATGAGTACGTTACAATCAAAACGTGTGCTGTCTATCCTCCTGTCAGCTGAACACAGCCATGACTGCCTCCACATCTATTCTCAGACTAGATGTGGTATCATATGTCAGGCTCTCCTGCACCAAATGTCATTTATTACCTTTTGAGGGAACAGTTTAACACAGACTTAATCCATACACTAATCAACACGCAGCCTCCACCCAAACATGCCCTGATTTACATTACAAATCAAAATGCTGGATTAATCTGTACAATTTATTAGTCTGTTGAGCAGACAAAAAAAATCATTTAACAAAAACAACACATTCGATACTGTACTCGAAAAATAAAGTGATTAACTTTACAATAGAAGCAAAATGTTCAATTCATATTCCAAAGACAATGTAGAGATCTGTAAGATTAAGACAACACTAACAATTGAGGGGGAAAAAAGCAAGAAATTGTACGTGCCTGTAAATGACACGGTTACACATACACACGGACAAACCAAATTAGAAATGTTTACAAGATGTGTGAAATGGGCTCATTTGAACATGATAGTTGGCTGCTATTGAAGAGACTAGAAATTGTGTGGAATTTACAGGGGAAGACGTCACCAAGGAGAGCGAAGGAGGACACATATGGAAGGAAGAAAATAGACAAAGATGAGTCATTTGGAAGGATATAAAAATAAACACCACAATGTAATATACAGGTAAATGGGAATATTCTTTGAATTGGTACAACTATCTTGGAACAGTCATAACATCTGATCAGAGGTGCCTTGAAGAGATTAGAGCCAGAATCGTAATGGCAAAGGTAGCCGTTTCCAGGATGGGAAACATACTGACCAATAAAAAGATGTCCTTTGTGAAAAAGTGTGTTGAGGTGCTACATAGAATCTGTACTTTTGTATGGATGTGAAGCATGGACAATGGGCAGACAAGCTGAAAAACATCTAATGTATGTGGAAATGTGGCTTCTGAGGAAAATGTAAAGAATAGCATGGACAGACAGAAAAACCAATGGCTGAGACAAGAGCACAGAGCTGATCCACGACTCTGGTGATCGTGTGAGATGGTGAAACATGACCACCCACGCTTACCAGCATGGCACATGATGATGATAAAAAGAGATACAAGAACGGATAGCTACGTGAAATAGCTGAGTGCTGGAGCTTCATGGGAGGGCGGGAAGCTAAAGAAAACAGTTACACAAGATAAATCATAGAAGCATCTGAAGTTAGAAAAGGAAGGACTGAGATGTCTCTACATCCTATGGTAGAAGGACTTAAGAAAGACCACACCGTTCCTCTACACTGTAGTATAGTACAAGATGCCCCCGTCTGTACACATCTTAAGCTGTATGTGGCATATGGTGGTACACCCATATTTGTACAGACCAATCAAAACTCAGTGGGGCTGTCTTTACTTCCAAGACAATTCCTGGCACCCAGGTTTAGGTTGGGGGTGCAGGTCAGTGACGCAACATGTGAATACTCTGATGGAGATCCAACCACTGCCCACTGGGATTACAGGAAAGAATCTAGTCTCTATGCCAGCACGGCTCCAACACTTCAGCATAGAAGAGGAATGGCCATGAATGACAGTTTTCTCACATACACTCTAACATGACAGCTCATTCAGCATATTATACTTATCACCATGGTTACGAAATGTTTACAATATACACCGAAGAAACCACTTGATAAATGGACAACAACCACATCATGTCAATTAATGTTAGTAGATGTTAATGGAATATAATTGTTACTGTAGACGTTACAAATATAAAGTGATTATTGTAGATGTTAATACTTAATAGCTATCTGAGTATTTGATAATATAATAAACACTATTTATTGTGCAGAAGTATGGGTAATCAGCAAAATAAATGAAACGGATGCTCCAGAAAAGTAGATATGCATAAAAGTTAACTGCTTTTAAACGAAATGAGAGCAAAGAAATTTGGCGGTTTTAGAGAAACTGGGAAAGAAGACGGAGTTAAACTTAGCTGTATATCCTTTAGATGTCGCAGTTAACCCCATTTGTACGTTGTCAGTAGTTTGCCACTGCTTTCTGAACGGCCGACTCTCATAAAACAATGTGAACATCAATGCAATGTTCTCTGCTTCCAAATTGCCGGTGGCTGGCTTTCAACCTGATATGATGGGATTGTGAAACTGCAGTTTACTAACCCTAAACCAGACACAGATGAAAACAGAGTTAATGACAGAAACTTAAAAAAAATAATGTATTTTGGCCACATGAAAATATGATACCTATTGGCACCTGGCCATTTTGACAGATGGTAGTTTGTTACATTATGCTAAACAAAAAAGAGACATAATTAACTACAACCCATGGTGAGGACCAGGGATGGAGTTATACCTCTCTTATAGCATATTAATAATTAACAGGCTTCTTGGCATCTTGATAGACATTAGTTTGTAAAATGGAGTTATACCTCTCTAAACCACAAAGCCTGGACTTAATTTAAAGGTCATGTGTTGCCCATGCAGCATGATCCCTCTCTCGGCCAGTCTAGTTTACTCCAGAGGAAAGGTAACACTAATACACCTGGAACAAGACCAGCTGCTGGATCAGCAAAGCAATGCTCTGTCTGCCTAAAAGATAGTAGTAATAAACACAATGCAGGCAAAGGAATGAAGGTGGGCAAGCTAAAGGTGGTCGGGGGAAGATAACATCAACAGATGGACAAACAGCAGTTGATCAGTGTGTACAGCCAGGGTGAGAGATGGAGTGTCAGAGATCCATTACAGCCAAGCTTCATTGTGGAGATGGCACTTGGTTGATTGTTCATCATGTGCCTTTTACTCAAGAAAAAGAAGGAACGTATAACTTCTGTAACGAGAAGTTTAAATGATTTATACATAGCTTGGTGGATCATCTAGTCCAGCCGCTGGAACATCTGTCCTTCTTATTTTTGTTGTTGCATATTCCTTACAGGATGTTGCAGTCAATACCAGCATTTTTCAGCTGCTGTTGATGTACTAGGCAAGTTTTATGTTCAGTAGTTTGCCATTGCTTTCTGAATGACCGGCTCACAGATCCCCATAAGTTACCAGCATGGCGCGAACAACTGACGATTCTATTCTCGCAGCTGCTGTTTTCCCCATGTGGGCGTATGGGATTACGAACAATGTCGTTAACCCTTTGGCCAGGGAGACCGGCTGTCCTTCACAGAATAGATTTTCCATGCTAGAACATTATTCATGAACATCATTAGCAAGAAATAAACAAATATAACATTTGAACATCATCAGTAAGTACAGAACATTATGTGAAATTCCAGCACGATATACAGAATATTACATGACAAAGATGCATGTATATGACATACAATTGTTATAAAAATCACAATTGCAATATCTTAGTACCAGTGCTAGTGTCAATTGGTGGGGTTGGTGTTATTATTTTGTGTTATCTGTTGGGGTTTCACCATTGCACTCCGGACAAGGTCAGATCCTCCCTCAACATATGCATCAGCATCCGGTGGCTAATAGTTCCAGCTCTGTGTTGGTTAACCAGGCCTCTCTTCTCCCGATGTGCCTCTCATGTCTGGCCATACCAATTTTCACTCCCAGGTCTCTCACTCTGGACAACGGTGTGGATTCACTGGTGTCAAAGTCCTCTGCTCTCGACATCTCTCTAAGGGCATTAATAACATCGGCACAATCCATGGGCTAGCCATCTGCAGGGGATGCACAGCCAGCAAGTTTATTAACTCGTTCATTTCCCTCAACTCCCGCATGTCCCGGAACGAAGATGAAGGTGACATTTTGAATGTAGGGCAGTATGAAGGTCCTCTACTCTGGCCGCAGACAGCAAATCACACACTCCAAGGCTGCTCTGGATATGAACCACCTGGGCAAATCACACACACTTTATGCACTACTACAAGATAGTTGCACGTCCTGTAGAGGGCGCTGTAGTCAACCCCAGCACTTACTAGACAATTTTATGCACAGTTTGCCATCAGACATCAATAAAGTCGTGAGGATTAGAGCACTCACTTTTAAACATTCGGTACACTGATGGCGAGGTCGTCGGCTCAACCCCTACACCGGCATTAAATTAAAGTTAACTTCTTGTTCAGAAAGCAATTGCAAACTTTTGAATTTGCAAATGTCTAGAAATTCAAGCTGGGGTTGATCGCAATGTTCTGCAAATGAATCACTTAAGTCATCAAACAGTAAACATCACATACATTAACATTTGTACATTAATCTCTTGGCCATCTACTCCTGACACAATACAAGTTAAACATTTACATGCGTCCATTAATCTCTCTGTCATCTACTCCTGACATAATATAAATTAAACATTTACATGTGTACATTAATCTCTCGGCCATCTACTCCTGACACAATGCAAGTCATCTACATTAACGTTTGTACATAATCTCTCATAGCTTGTATTTTAGCCTGTAATTAACAAGTCAAAGCAGCATGAATACACATTAAGCTCCATCTTTCTGTTGAGAAAAAAAAAACAACTAAACTAAATTTATAATTATATATTTATTTGAAAAACAAACGTGAAAAAAAAAACCTCTGCTCACTCCAAGTTTTCAATCCTTCGCTATCTTGTCTCGTTCCTTCCATGTCTTTCCCACATAACTCACTCTAATTGTCTCCTGCGTGTACATTTCAGGGACTTGGCATCTCTTGTTGAATAACTGTGGACTCCTGTGTTGAGTTGGCAGGCTCCCCGCGTACAAATATATGTTGTGCTAATGCCATAACTAGAATCTAAGGAAGTTATATATCCTGCTAATGCCATAACTTACAATATAGAACCTAAGGAAGTTATATACCCTCAGTCCAAGGGTAGCGTTGGACATCTAGCCTTTTCAGATAGGGCAAAAATATAGGAGATTCCATAAGCATGCTGCAAAACGCAAAGATCTCTTGGCGGCTGGAGATTATAAAAAGGCTTTTAACTGACCACCCTCCTGGCAACTGAAAAAATTGTTAACAGCTGCACAGAACAAAATTTACGGCAAATTTATATGAAAGTAGAATGTAGGGATAAACCAGCACATTAACTTCCCCAGAATAAGTTTATTTGCAGTTATAAAGCTAGATTTCAGGTGGAGCAACATGTTAAGACAAAAACCTCTTGTCAGACCTCAGACATAACAGCCTGGACATGGCAGCTCCACAAATGAACACAAAAAACATAAAGACTAAAAACTGGAAGATCTGAAAGGTTAAAATCAAGACAATACATTACTAGTAAATTTCACAATGTTGTAATAGTAAAAACACCAGTAACTTCCCCCATTCTGTTTCAAGTAATGCACAAATGTGAGACTGGTGATTTTTCAGGTATACCAATCAATGTGTTAGTATGTGACCATACCTTTTACGTTTGGTCAGGCCCACTAAAGAAATCTGGCAACAAAGTTGTTGTATTCAAGGTATTTGGTCCCTGTCAAAGTATTCAAGGCAGTAGTCCCATGGCAGATGCTGCTGTGGGGAGAATGACAAAGCTAGTGTGTGTATGTGCAGGTGTTTGGACCATCACATTGTGTAGGCATGAGTGCACGGAGGGACAGGTGATCAGTCTCCCCCTCATGCAATGAAAGGTGAGAGCTGGCATGAAACCCTCAACTCACCACGCACATGCCACTGTCAGTGTAGTATCATAACTAGTACACCAACACGACCATTCTGAAATGTTTGTAGCATGTACCAAGCCAAGGCGTATGAGATGAGGTGGGCAGTACCCTACATCGTTACCTTTCCCTGCCAGGTCACTCTAATATCGGCTGGTTCCCACTTGACGGGTTGACCCCAGAGCTGTACTTAACAAACACATTTGTCTTGAAGCAGTTTCCTGCTGTGTGTCCGTGATGAGATGGTGGCTTCACATTTTGTAGGCCTGAGAGCCAGGAGGAAGAGGCGGCCAATATTTCCCTCATTTTGGCAAGTGGCGAGCCCGGGCGTCAAAACTGCGTTCGACCGAGCTGATAACATTATCGGTGCAGTTCACTATCAACCTCGTTAGGGTGTCCGCCCAGAGTCGCACTAGTTGGCCAAAATAATCCTACCTCTGGTGGGGCTGACGCTGGAACACTGCTCTGGCAGGCAAGTGCACTATCCACTATGGCTTCTTTTGAAAGTCGTTAGCTGTTTTCCACCTTAACAGCATAGGGTCACCTCATAATGCTCCGTTTCTGTGCCAGTGACAATCACATGAAATCTCCTCACTGCCCATGTGAAAAATGGAACAGCACACTAGGTATACATGCGTAATGGCTGCTGCCAGAATGCCAACACAACAGTCCACCACTAAAAGTACAGTTCATTGTCGATGGAAATGACAATCACTAGAAAACCAGCAGTTGCAACACATTATTGCATACGGTAAAACTGGCTAGTTCAGCAACCAGCCGTCCGCCATTTTTCTGAACATGCAGTTCACACTGCTAACCACTGCGGACAGATGTAAAGGCTTGTAACACAAAATCAACATCTCACAGTGTCGCTCCACGCACTTAACTCAGTAGCTGGGTGATGGAACCATTTACTACCAGTCCAATATGAGGAAAATGCATAGCAAACGGTAGCCAGAAACAAAAACACTCCAGGGGCTATAACGGCTCAACAGCCATATTGACCAGATGTCCTATTGAAAGTATTTCACTGTTGTCGATGTTGTCTGCTCTGTGTACTTACTGTGATCCAGTAAAAGAAATAGCTCAATACATTCCTTGTTTAAACATAGCAGTAAAAATACCTGGATCAAAAGGATCGTCTCGGGTGTAGAAAAGGCAAAGTAACATTTGTAGTAATGTCAGTTCACAGGTAAGGCTTATTCACGAACACAACTGCACCTTCTGTACTCAGCACAACTGCACCTTCTATACTCAACACAACTGCCTTAATAAATAGTGCAACAGATCCCAAACATCAATGGAATCTCCTCTCTATTGGCATCATCTCCCGTCAAATGGTGTAAAGCCTATGTTGTAGTGTTCTGTCGGGAACAGAATCCAGCCAATCAGGAACAGAATCCAGCCAACCAGGAACAGAATCCAGCCAATCAGGAACAAGTTAACAAATGGCTCGGTGTGAATTGGTTATGAGCTAATGCTCTGCTGGGAGATGGAAGGCATCAGCAAAAGAAGAACTTGGGAGTTAAGTCAATTAAAAAGAAACCACCGCTTCGTAAGGGGTTCAAAGACATGACCTCCGGTCTGGCAGGTTTGCCACATACAAATATGCTGGAAGCTCCTCTCCTTTGTCGTCACCTGTCAGATGGCGAAAAGCCAGGGGATATTGTTAAGTCCAGGGGCTATTGTTCTGACATGAGAGGCACATCGGGAGATCAAGGGGTCTGGTCAACCAACACAGAACTGACACCAATAGCCGCCTGACGCAGATGCATAAGTTGAGGAGAGGATCTGAGCACCTACGGACTTGTCCAGAGTGTAAGGATGATACCCCAACAGTCTTATGGCTGCTCCTAATTTATTCTGGGCTACAGTCGAAGCAGTAACAATGTAACAACAGTAACAACAATGTAACATCAAAGTAACAACAGTAACAATGGTAATATCAAAGAAAATGGTGACACCAAAATGTGACATAGAAATAGAAGGGAAAATCATTAACCAAGTTGATAATTTTAGATACCTAGGGGCATTTATAACATCAGATGGAAGATAGATGTACAACAGAGATTAGGAGTAGAATAGGGCAGGCAAAAGCCGCTTTTCAGAAAATGAAGAGTATCTTATGCAATAAGTCACTATCACTGAATGTATGAAAGAGAGTGCTGAAATGCTATGTAGAACCAGTTTTGCTGTATGGCAGTGAATCTTGGAACGTAAATGAACAAATTAAGAAGAAATTAGAAGCAACAGAGATGTGGTTCCTGAGACGAATGTTGCGAATTCCTTGGACTGCCAGAGTAACTAACGACGACTGCCTGAAACAGGCTAATGAAACTAGAACATTATATACAACAATAAGACAGAGACAAACATCTTTCTTCGGTCACGTGATGAGAAGAGAGGCATTGGAGAACATCGTAACAACTGGAAAGATCGAGGGGAAGACAGGCAGAGGTAGACCAAGAGAAGTGATGCTGGATGGATTGAGACGGTGGCATGGAGGAATATCAGCAGCAGAGTTGATCCAGAAAACCAAAGACCGAGATCTATGGAGAGCCATGAATGCCTACGCCAGCCGGCACGGCACTTGATGATGATGATGACAGTCGAAGCAATTTTTGTCCACAGTTACACATATCGTCCCATTCGTTTCTGCATCTGTTGATTTGGTTTATAGTGATTCTGATGATGCATAAGGAGCTCCTTCTGCTTGTGAATTTTAACATCTTCAGCCAGTTCTGACTCTTCCAGATGTTTATCAGCATCTTCCCATTCTGTTTCTGCATGTGCTTTTGCAGTTACTGCATCTGCCAATTCACTACAAACTTCTTCAGTGTGTCTCCTTCAGCCTGTTCTGGCTCTTCCAGTTGTGTATCAAGTTCTTCCAGCTCTGTTTCTGCTGGTACAAGGTCACCACTGCAGAGATTCAAACAACGGGTGACATAACGATCAAGCAGCCGCCTACGCTTCGATGGTGACCATCAACACTGAACATATCTATGTATATACTGACATGGCAAAGCAGCATAACTGTGATGACTCCACAGTGGCATATTAACAAACTCTCCCCTTCCTACGACTGGAATGGTTATTACGACAAACAAAAACCAGGAAAATAACATATTTGGGCAGTAACCAGACATGAAAGTCTCGAAAAGATAATCATGAAGGGAAGAGTACCAAGGAGGCAGAGAAGAGGCAGGACACAACATGGATGGACTAATGATGTGATAGATAATTGACTCATCACATTAACCGAGGCAGGACAATGGCTTATAATACAGAAACATTTCATAATGATGGCACAAAGCATGGACTCTACAGCTTGAGAAATGACCACCAAGGTCTCTGCACAAACTGCACTTGTGTACTGGTCAGTTCTGGAGGATATTCTGACATGTGTACTAGTTAGTTCTGGAGGATATTCTCACAAGTGTACTGGTCAGTTCTGGAATCTGAAGGACATTTTGGCAAGTGTACTGATCAGTTCTGGAATCTGAAGGACATTTTGGCAAGTGTACTGGTCAGTTCTGGAATCTGAAGGATATTTTGACAAGTGTACTTGTCAATTTTGGAGAACATTTTGACAAGTGTCCTGGTCAGTTCTGGAGAACATTTTGGCAAGTGTACTGCTCAGTTCTGGAGGACATTCTGGCAAGTGTACTGGTCTGTTTTGGAGTCAGGTGGACATTCAGGAAAGTGTACTGGTCAGTTCTAGAGAACATTTTGGCAAGTGTACTGGTCAGTTCTGGGGAACGAGTGCCATAAAACAATGACCGGCAGGTCTGCATGGTCGAATGGGTGAGAACGCGTGTTCTTAAACATCCGTTGTGCTGATGCCGAGGTAAGCGGTTAAAGAGCACCGGTGAGACTGCAGATCCCTGTGGCAGTCCCGGGGTTAACATATGTGGCTCTGAGGTCCACGCGCCCAGACGGAGAGCATCCCGACGAGAGTGCAGGACGGCTGCTATCCAGTTCACCAACCAGGGATTGACCCCCTTCTCCATCAGTGCGATCATCAAAATATCATATCGTTAGACGGTGATGCTGTCATCTACACAGTTGGGTCGGTCGTCGGACATGTGAGAAGCTCATGGGCCTTTACAGCTCAGACCGGAGGGAGAATTGTGAAGGAGGACTCTGGTGCTTTTGTTGAGACCACATGTAGCCTGACTATGGAAGTCATGGCAGTAAGCAAAGCAATAACATGGCTCGAGACACAGACATTCAATAGGGCATGTTTCCTTAGCGACTCAATAAGCATGCTCAAGAGGACAGAGGTGGGGTGGATCCGAAAATAGTGGTTGCTGTCTCTGGAGCGGTCTCGGCTGGCAAAGATTTGTTTCATCTTCGTGCCAGGGCATGCGGGAGTACAAGGAAATGAGCAGGCTGACAAGCTCGCAGGTAAGGCTATGAAGGAGGGCGAACGCGCCATGGACCAGGCTGTCATTCTGAATGCTCTATGAGAAGTAAGACTTTTGCGAGAACCAAGTGATGACGGTGAATCTACAACCATGGCCAGACTGCAAGAACAGCAAATTAAAAGAGGTGTGGCCAAATAAAAACACTACGCAGAAAGCCAAAGAAGATTGATAAAGCAACACAGAACTGGTGTCGTTAGCCGCTACACGCTGCGGGATTTGCTGAGGAGGGGATCCGAGCACTTATGGACTGAATGGTTCGATATGCAATGATGATGATCTGTTGACTAACTAACTAATTATCTAACTAGGGGCATTATAGTGTATCTAAAACTTCTTCTTTCGAAAATATAGATGCTTATTTTTGCTTCCTTGAAAGAGTTGAATTGCTGATATTGTGTTCGTATCATCCTTGTGGTTTTACACAGAGTCGCACACTTGTTAAGGCCTGGTGTAATTGTGTGGCACTCCGTCATATAGTGCTGTTTCCTTCAGGGAGTTTTACTAGTTGTCGTCTCTCCTGGCGTTCCACATATTTCCCCGTCTTGGTCTATCTTTGTATCGTCTGGGTCTTCTCTGCTGCCTTGTATCGTGTACTGGTTGATCATTCGGTCAATGAGGTGACCAGCAGTTTCTTCTCAAGTCCCCCGTTCACTCTTGGTCTTGGTCGCTGTCGTTCTGGTTCTCTCCCTCCAATTCTATTTCTTCTTCTGTTGCTTCTTCTTCTATCTGGGCCTTTGCATCTTCTGCTTCTGGTGTTTCGGTCTTGTTGAAACACCTGAGGAGTTCAATGTGTACTCTTTCTTCTATGATCTGTCTGAGAGTCCTGCTGGCACAGATTATTTATACTCGATGCACTGTGTACTATCAATGAATCATTTCTCTATTTATACTTTGATGAATCTTTCATTACATGGGACATGGCGCGAGTTGAGTCAAAAACCGACATCACAACCTTCGGGGCATTTCCAGACGTTCTCAGTCCTCTTCTTCAACAGCCAGTGAAGAGTTCAAATACGAATGGTACGAATAGCAGTGTGATTATGTGTCCGTCTGACCTTTCCTCGGGGCCCTGCTTATCGGCCGAATCCTGAGGTCACGCACTGCAGTACCATTCCTCCTGATCGTAAAGGTGTATCTAATTTTCGACACTATGCACATGATCCCTAAGGGCCCCGATCACGAAAGGACCTGCTGGGAGTGACCAGAGGATCCGGCCGATACTCAGGACTTCGAGGAAACGCCACATGAACACATAATCAACTGCTAGTGTTAGGACCAGCACATTATTCACTCCGGAGTTCACAAAGAAATGTTGGGGGGGGGGGAGGAGAGAGAGAGAGAGAGAGAGAGAGAGAGAGAGAGAGAGAGAGAGAGAGAGAGAGAGAGAGCCGTGCTTATGTCTTTCATCATGATCATGTGTTATGTTGGCTGGCGTAGGCGTTCATGACTCTCCACAGATCTCGGTCTTTGGTTTTCTGGATCAACTCCGCGGTTGACGTGTGTTATTGACAACCAAAACAATTGCTCAAGCCACTGAGACCACAAATTCCCGACCGCTACGTCAACGCGCCCGCTACAGTAACATTGCACCTGTCCATCATTGTTCTGTGTGTATTCAGTATGTCTAAATCTAACTTGATGTTCTGTGGGAATGTCTTTGCAGTGATCTGGTTCAGAAAGGGACAATCTTATTTTGGTCGCATTATGTTAAGAACATTTGTAAACATTCTAAAACATGCTGGGACACTGGAAAAATGTATGGAAAGAGAGACCGAAGAAGACAAGGAGAACAGATTGTTCACAGCCTGGTTTCATGGCGAGGAAATGTGCCAGCATGCGAGTTGATAAATAATGTTGGTGATCAATTATTTATGAAAACATGAGTTAACAGGCGAGAGGGACTATTCTTTCCATGGGTTTTTATCCTACATAGCTGGGTCTCTCTGGTGTTTATCCTACATAGTTGGGTATTTCTTGTGTGTATCCTACATAGCTGGGTCTCTCTGGTGTTTATCCTACATAGCTGGGTCTCTCTGGTGTTTATCCTACATAGCTGGGTCTCTCTGGTGTTTATCCTACATAGCTGGGTCTCTCTCCACACAACAGATAACAGGCGAGGGGGTTTATTCTTTCCACAGGTTTTTATCCTACATAGTTGGGTCTCTCTGGTGTTTATCCTAAATAGCTGGGTCTTTCTGATTTGTATCCTGCATAGCTGGGTCTCTCTGGTGTTTATCCTACATAGCTGGGTTTCTTTGGTGTTTATCCTACATAGCTGGGTCTCTTTTTTGTTTATCCTACATAGCTGGGTCTCTTTGGTGTTTATCCTACATAGGTGGGTCTCTCTCCACACAACAGATAACAGGCGAGGGGATTTATTCTTTCCACAGGTTTTTATCCTACATAGGTGGGTCTCTCTGGTGTTTATCCTACATAGGTGGGTCTCTCTGGTGTTTATCCTACATAGCTGGGTCTTTCTGGTGTGTATCCTACATAGCTGGGTCTCTCTGGTGTTTATCCTACATAGCTGGGTCTCTCTCCACACAACAGATAACAGGCGAGGGGGTTTATTCTTTCCACAGGTTTTTATCCTACATAGGTGGGTCTCTCTGGTGTTTATCCTACATAGCTGGGTCTCTTTGGTGTTTATCCCACATAGGTGGGTCTCTTTGGTGTTTATCCTACATAGGTGGGTCTCTCTGGTGTTTATCCTACATAGCTGGGTATCTTTGGTGTTTATCCTACATAGCTGGGTCTCTCTGGTGTTTATCCTACATAGCTGGGTCTCTCTGGTGTTTATCCTACATAGCTGGGTCTCTCTGGTGTTTATCCTACATAGCTGGGTCTCTCTGGTGTTTATCCTACATAGCTGGGTCTCTCTGGTGTTTATCCTACATAGCTGGGTCTCTCTGGTGTTTATCCTACATAGCTGGGTCTCTCTGGTGTTTATCCTACATAGCTGGGTCTCTCTGGTGTTTATTCTACATAGCTGGGTCTCTCTGGTGTTTATTCTACATAGCTGGGTCTCTCTGGTGTTTATCCTACATAGCTGGGACTTTCTGGTGTGTATCCTACATAGATGGGTCTCTCTGGTGTTTATCCTACATAGCAAGGTTTCTTTGGTGTTTATCCTACATAGCTGGGTCTCTCTGGTGTTTATTCTACATAGCTGGGTCTCTCTGGTGTTTATTCTACATAGCTGGGTCTCTCTGGTGTTTATCCTACATAGCTGGGACTTTCTGGTGTGTATCCTACATAGATGGGTCTCTCTGGTGTTTATCCTACATAGCAAGGTTTCTTTGGTGTTTATCCTACATAGCAAGGTTTCTTTGGTGTTTATCCTACATAGCAAGGTTTCTTTGGTGTTTATTCTACATAGCAAGGTTTCTTTGGTGTTTATCCTACATAGCAAGGTTTCTTTGGTGTTTATCCTACATAGCTGGGTCTCTCTGGTGTTTATTCTACATAGCTGGGTCTCTCTGTATCCTACATAGCTGGGTCTCTCTGGTGTTTATCCTACATAGCTGGGTCTCTCTGGTGTTTATCCTACATAGCTGGGTTTCTTTGGTGTGTATCCTACATAGCTGGGTCTCTCTGGTGTTTATCCTACATAGCTGGGTCTCTCTGGTGTTTATCCTACATAGCTGGGTCTCTCTATTGTTTATCCTACATAGCTGGGTCTCTCTGGTGTTTATCCTACATAGCTGGGTCTCTCTGGTGTTTATCCTACATAGCTGGGTCTCTCTGGTGTTTATCCTACATAGCTGGGTCTCTCTGGTGATTATCCTACATAGCAAGGTTTCTTTGGTGTTTATCCTACATAGCTGGGTCTCTCTGGTGTTTATCCTACATAGCTGGGTCTCTCTGGTGTTTATCCTACATAGCTGGGTTTCTTTGGTGTTTATTCTACATAGATGGGTCTCTCTGGTGTTTATCCTACATAGCTGGGTCTCTCTGGTGTTTATCCTACATAGCTGGGTCTCTCTGGTGTTTATCCTACATAGCAAGGTTTCTTTGGTGTGTATCCTACATAGCTGGGTCTCTCTGGTGTTTATCCTACATAGCTGGGTCTCTCTGGTGTTTATCCTACATAGCTGGGTCTCTCTGGTGTTTATCCTACATAGCTGGGTCTCTCTGGTGTTTATCCTACATAGCTGGGTCTCTCTGGTGTTTATCCTACATAGCTGGGTCTCTCTGGTGTTTATCCTACATAGCATGGTTTCTTTGGTGTTTATCCTACATAGCTGGGTTTCTTTGGTGTGTATCCTACATAGCTGGGTCTCTCTGGTGTTTATCCTACATAGCTGGGTCTCTCTGGTGTTTATCCTACATAGCTGGGTCTCTCTGGTGTTTATCCTACATAGCATGGTTTCTTTGGTGTGTATCCTACATAGCTGGGTTTCTTTGGTGTTTATCCTACATAGCTGGGTCTCTCTGGTGTTTATCCTACATAGCTGGGTCTCTCTGGTGTTTATCCTACATAGCATGGTTTCTTTGGTGTGTATCCTACATAGCTGGGTTTCTTTGGTGTGTATCCTACATAGCTGGGTCTCTCTGGTGTTTATCCTACATAGCTGGGTCTCTCTGGTGTGTATCCTACATAGCTGGGTCTCTCTGGTGTTTATCCTACATAGCTGGGTTCTCTTGGTGTGTATCCTACATAGCTGGGTCTCTCTGGTGTTTATCCTACATAGCTGGGTCTCTCTGGTGTTTATCCTACATAGCTGGGTCTCTCTATTGTTTATCCTACATAGCTGGGTCTCTCTGGTGTTTATCCTACATAGCTGGGTCTCTCTGGTGTTTATCCTACATAGCTGGGTCTCTCTGGTGTTTATCCTACATAGCTGGGTCTCTCTGGTGATTATCCTACATAGCAAGGTTTCTTTGGTGTTTATCCTACATAGCTGGGTCTCTCTGGTGTTTATCCTACATAGCTGGGTCTCTCTGGTGTTTATCCTACATAGCTGGGTCTCTCTGGTGTTTATCCTACATAGCTGGGTCTCTCTGGTGTTTATCCTACATAGCTGGGTCTCTCTGGTGTTTATCCTACATAGCTGGGTCTCTCTGGTGTTTATCCTACATAGCAAGGTTTCTTTGGTGTGTATCCTACATAGCTGGGTCTCTCTGGTGTTTATCCTACATAGCTGGGTCTCTCTGGTGTTTATCCTACATAGCTGGGTCTCTCTGGTGTTTATCCTACATAGCTGGGTCTCTCTGGTGTTTATCCTACATAGCTGGGTTTCTTTGGTGTGTATCCTACATAGCTGGGTCTCTCTGGTGTTTATCCTACATAGCAAGGTTTCTTTGGTGTGTATCCTACATAGCTGGGTCTCTCTGGTGTTTATCCTACATAGCTGGGTTTCTTTGGTGTGTATCCTACATAGCTGGGTCTCTCTGGTGTTTATCCTACATAGCAAGGTTTCTTTGGTGTGTATCCTACATAGCTGGGTCTCTCTGGTGTTTATCCTACATAGCTGGGTCTCTCTGGTGATTATCCTACATACGCTCAGTAGTTTGCCATTGCTTTCTGAGCGGCCGGCTCAGTTATCCCGCAAGTCACCAGCGGGGGACGAACCGCTCCCAGTTCTCGCCCGCTACGAGACTCTGCGTGATAAATACGGAGAAAGTGTTGTAACCCCTCGGCCAGAGAGACCGGCAGGGACTTACTTAAAACACAAAATTTCAAGGGGGTGACACTTAAAACATAATAAGGCCAGCAACACGTGTTGTGTTGTTGTGGCGAGTTTCACTGGGAGACTAAGCACCTGTATATTTCTCCGGAGGGCTACAATGCTAGTAGACAGGCGGGTACCAAAACAACAAAATTGTACAGGGCTAAAAACACAAGACACAACAAAAATAAAATAAAACTGTCTACAACACATGGTGTTGCCAAGCAGTCACCCATCTAAGTACTAACCAGGCCCGACGTTGCTTGACTTGGGTGATGGGACGAGAACCGGTATGTTCCCCGTGGTATGGCCGTAGGGGATGTAGAACCGGTATGTTCCCCGTGGTATGGCCGTAGGGGATGTAGAACCGGTATGTTCCCCGTGGTATGGCCGTAGGGGATGTAGAACCGGTATGTTCCACGTGGTATGGCCGTAGGGGATGTAGAACCGGTATGTTCCACGTGGTATGGCCGTAGGGGATGTAGAACCGGTATGTTCCACGTGGTATGGCCGTAGGGGATGACTAGTACCGCTGTGTTGTATGTATACCTGAGGAGGGGAGAAGGGGCTGGACGACTACTGGGACACGTCTCTCTCAGGTCCGCGCCATCATTTAAAAGCATCGTGGAGATGGCAATCAATCAGTGGTCAAGAGAGTTCACTTTAGTTGACGTGGACTTGGAGAGAAGGAATGCCTCCGTCATGAAGCTGTATCCGTGGTGTTAGTGCAGCTTGCCTCCTGAAGAAGTCAGTCCCTGGTGTAGGCTGGCTGTACTGGTGCTAGCCCCCCTTCACTCCTGATGAGGGAACCATGGTACTAGTGGAGGCGACCCATGGTACTAGTGAGTGGGACGCAATCAGGGGGCCATGTTCCTCTTGAACAAGGAGGAACATGGTTTTTACCTTCTAGTTAACTTCTGAATAGGGAGGCCATGGTTTGGACTTCACGACTGAAGTGGACTAATTCTGAAGGAAGGAAGCCACTCTATCACTGTGGACTATTTCTTCATGAACTGGGATTTCTTCTCTCTACGTCAATGTCAATGGAGGTGGACGTTTTTGACCACCTATCACTATTTATTAACATTAATCAGTTCAACAACCTTGCTCAATGCACAAGAGATCCCTTCCCAGTCTTCTTTGTTTTTTGCGTGAGACTGAGCACTTGTGGGTTTGTCCAGAGGACTGTCTCTCTGCATCAACACGTCTACAGCACATGGTCTTCTTTTTCCTTGGAGAGACTGACCACTTGAGGGATTGTTCGGAGGGCTATGGTTCTTAGAAACCTAGGGTTGGGGCTGAAGGATAGGGTGTGATTATGTGTTCATGTCTGTATGTGTGGGGGTTAGGGTTAATATCAATAATAATACGGTTATACACAGCAATCTAGTTAGCTAGTTAGTTAGTCAGTCAGTCTGTTAGTTAGTCAGTCAGTCTGTTAGTTACTCAGTCAGTCTGTTAGTTAGTCAGTCAGTCTGTTAGTCAGTCAGTCAGTCTGTTAGTCAGTCAGTCAGTCTGTTAGTCAGTAAGTCAGTCTGTTAGTTAGTCAGTCAGTCTGTTAGTTACTCAGTCAGTCTGTTAGTTAGTCAGTCAGTCTGTTAGTCAGTCAGTCTGTTAGTCAGTCAGTCAGTCTGTTAGTCAGTCAGTCAGTCTGTTAGTAAGTCAGTCAGTCAGTCAGTCAGTCTGTTAGTTAGTCAGTCAGTCTGTTAGTTAGTCAGTCTGTTAGTTAGTCAGTCAGTCTGTTAGTCAGTCAGTCAGTCTGTTAGTCAGTCAGTCAGTCTGTTAGTAAGTCAGTCAGTCAGTCAGTCTGTTAGTTAGTCAGTCAGTCTGTTAGTTAGTCAGTCAGTCTGTTAGTTAGTCAGTCAGTCTGTTAGTTAGTCAGTCAGTCTGTTAGTTAGTCAGTCAGTCAGTCTGTTAGTTAGTCAGTCAGTCAGTCTGTTAGTTAGTCAGTCTGTTAGTTAGTCAGTAAGTCAGTCTGTTAGTTAGTCAGTCAGTATGTTAGTTAGTCAGTCAGTCTGTTAGTTAGTCAGTCAGTCAGTTACTTAGTTAGTCAGTCAGTCAGTTACTTAGTTAGTCAGTCAGTCTGTTAGTCAGTCAGTCTGTTAGTTAGTCAGTCAGTCTGTTAGTCAGTCAGTCAGTCTGTTAGTCAGTCTGTTAGTTAGTCAGTCAGTCAGTCTGTTAGTCAGTCAGTCAGTCTGTTAGTTAGTCAGTCAGTCTGTTAGTTAGTCAGTCAGTCTGTTAGTCAGTCAGTCAGTCTGTTAGTTAGTCAGTCAGTCTGTTAGTTAGTCAGTCAGTCTGTTAGTCAGTCAGTCTGTTAGTCAGTCAGTCTGTTAGTTAGTCAGTCTGTTAGTTAGTCAGTCTGTCAGTCAGTCTGTTAGTTAGTCAGTCAGTCTGTTAGTTAGGCAGTCAGTCAGTCTGTTAGTTAGTCAGTCAGTCAGTCTGTTAGTTAGTCAGTCAGTCTGTTAGTTAGTCAGTCAGTCAGTCTGTTAGTTAGTCAGTCAGTCAGTCTGTTTGTTAGTTAGTCAGTCAGTCTGTTAGTTAGTCAGTCAGTCAGTCTGTTAGTTAGTCAGTCAGTCTGTTAGTTAGTCAGTCAGTCTGTTAGTTATTCAGTCAGTCTGTTAGTCAGTCAGTCAGTCTGTTAGTTAGTCAGTCAGTCTGTTAGTTAGTCAGTCAGTCTGTTAGTTAGTCAGTCAGTTTGTTAGTCAGTCAGTCTGTTAGTTAGTCAGTCAGTCTGTTAGTTAGTCAGTCAGTCAGTCAGTCAGTTAGTCAGTCTGTTAGTTAGTTAGTTGGTTAGTTAGTCAGTTGATTAGTTGGTTAGTTAGTCAGTCTGTTAGTTAGTCAGTTGGTTAGTTAGTTAGTCAGTCAGTCTGTTAGTTAGTTAGTTGGTTAGTTAGTCAGTTGGTTAGTTAGTCAGTCTGTTAGTTAGTTGGTTAGTTGGTTGGTTGGTTAGTTAGTTGGTCGGTCGGTCGGTCAGTTAGTCAGTCTGTTAGTTAGTTAGTCTGTTAGATAGTTAGTTAGTAAGTCAGTCAGTAAGTCAGTCTGCCAGCCAGTCAGTTAGTTAGTCAGTCAGTCTGTTAGTTAGTTAGTTAGTTAGTCAGTCTGTTAGTTAGTTAGTCAGTCTGTTAGTTAGTTAGTTAGTTAGTCAGTCTGTTAGTTAGTTAGTTAGTCAGTCTGTGAGTTAGTTAGTCTGTTAGTTAGTTAGTTAGTTTAGTTAGTCAGTCAGTCAGCAGCTTTTCTTTTTCCAGATGTATAGGTATTATCTTTTCTCTGGAGTTAGTTAGTTAGTCGCAGTTCCAACTTCACAGCAACGGGTCGTCCCCATTATGCTCCGTTCCTGTGCCAGTGAATATCACACAAAATGCTCCCCACTGCCCAATGTGAAAAGTGGAAAAGACAGGAGTCTTGACAAACAACAGCCCGCACAGATACACTGTGCATAATGCCGCCGCCAGAATGTCAACACAATAGTCCCCCACAAAACACCCAGTTCATTTCTGATGGAATCGGCAGTCATTTTCCCATCTGGATGTTTCTTAGATGTTCACCCACACAGTCCACGAAATACAGTTCATCGTCGATGGTAGTGGCAGTCAACCAGAAGCCCAGCAGCCACGCATTTCTGCATAAGGCAAAAACCGGTCAACTCTGGGACATAGCCATCTGCCATCGCTCCGAACATGCAGTCACGTTCCAAAACAAAACAAAAAACCTCGGGCAGATTCAAAAACAATTCACACAAAACTCACAGCTCACAGTGTCGCGCCACGCACTCACTCAGTAGCAGGGCTACGGAACCATGAAGCCTCCTTAGTCGCCTTTTACAACATCGTGGTAGGCTACAGTGTTGCTATTCTTTGCTTCCCTTATGGGCCCCGGCAACACACGGGAGATGACTTAGCATGTTTTGCAATGCCTATACTACTGTATGCATGCACATAATGGACACTAAGTAAAAAGATCAGAAAGAAACTAGAGGCCACTGAAATGTACTTCTTTCTTTGACAGAATTCCATGGTCAGCTTAGAGGTCTTACAATCAAGTACTTCTTTCTCTGGCAGAAAACTGAGAATCCCATGGTCAGCTTAGAGGTCTTACAATCAAATACTTCTTTCTCTGGCAGAAAACTGAGAATCCCATGGTCAGCTTAGAGGTCTTATAATCAAGTACTTCTTTCTCTGGCAGAAAACTGAGAATCCCATGGTCAGCTTACAGGTCTTATAATCAAGTACTTCTTCTTCTGCCTTTTAATTCCTCATTGGAGGAGCAAAGGCCCACACCAACTGATGTCAGGCAGTCCTATATTTTGCTATCTTCTCCTGCTACTCCCTCCATATCCTCCCATATCATTCTGGTATCTCTAATTCTCTTCTCCATGTGTGTTAAGGTCTCACTCTATTTTGTTTACCCTGTGGCTTCAAGAGAAAGGGCATCATAGTTATACTAGCATCAGGTTTTCTCAATGTGTGGCCTATCCAGTGCCAGCCTCTTTTCCTCACCTGATGATTTGTTGGAATCTGTCTAGTTCTCTCCCTAAGCTCCACACCATTGTTGATGTCTTACCATGTAAGTCCTTCTATCCTGTGCAGGCACCAGTAAATGAGTTTGTGGTTTATTAGTAAATGTTTTAGTAGAGAGTTTGTGGTTTATTAGTAAATGTTTTGGTAGTTCAGCACATTTCGGATCCATACAGCAGTAATCAAATATTACAAGTGACACATTCATGAAGGCAGATTGTTATATTAGGACAAGACAAATTTGCTTGACAAGTTATGAGAGCAGTGTGCTGTTCTCCTAGACAAATATGACTAACCTGGCAGGTTGATGCAGCTGAGACAAAGAACAACATTCTGGAAAGGTTGACAGAGAGACATGGAAAGTGGGCGAATGTGCAGCTTATCAAGAGCACAAGAAAGAGGTTTCAGCAGCATCATCATCTGTGTTGTCTGGCACAATCTATGACATGTCAATAGATGATATGAGAATGGTTTATATGTTAAATTAACATGCAAAATGTATCAGCACACGCATAAATTAATGATACAGTCAATCACCTATATAAATGCTATGTCTCCGATACTTAATTTTAGACAAAAAATAGCGAGAATGAAGGACAACAATAATTTGAGCCTTGAATTAACTTTACCACAATTCCAGTTTTAATTAGTCTTTTTTGATGATATTTTAGATGATTTTTTACCAGACGTCACTTCATCACAGGACACACCAAATTCATTTGCTCTTTTCTTGTCTACTGGGTACAACCATCTTTGGTACAGATAGATGAGAAATACAACATCATCCCTGAAACATGCAACTCGATGGGCAGTTGGCATGGTGATTATGAAGGCAAAAACATCATCAATGAATGTGTTGAAAGCCTTGTACATGAAAGACCTCCATGGTAAGTGAGCTACAGACTTCAGCTTGTAGTTAATAAACAACTGTGGCAGCACTGAACAAGAATCCAAACGCATAGACACCATTCACTAAAATGTTGATGCTCCAAGAATACCAACTTTTATGTTGCACATATATTAGTGAGTACACTGCTCCTCCAAGACACAAAGGATACAGTACATAGGACAAGTACTTCATGGCCTGAGAATAAAGGATTCTGTCTCCTTCTCCTGTTCACTTCTGTCACCAATCTGTAATTTTGGTATCAGACCATTCCAGAACACTTGAATCTTCAAGGCCTTGGTGACTTTCCACATTAAATGAACATACCAATACCAGTGGGTATCAGAATCAGGTAGCTGGTATTTTCATCCAAGAGGTAAAGGAATATAATAATTGTTGATACACAACGCCAGATAACCACTTTTGTGTAAAGTCCAACTATTGTGTTTTTAGCAAACAAGAGATGGAATGCAGCAACTGTAAAAGTTAACATCAGAAAGTAGAAATTTGTGTCTGCAAAGATGCCTTTAATTTCATCTGTGTCTTTTTCTGTGAATCCTAAATCTGTCAGCATCTTCAAGGACTGTTGAATGTTGATCCACAGCCTCAGTTCACCAAAGGATATCGGAGAGTATGCGATCGTTAGAGGCATGACAGTAGAACTTTCATTCACCGGCAGCAAGTCAGTGATGCGGTATCCCAGTTCGTCAATAAAGATAATTGGATAATAATGTCTTCCATCTTGTGTTGTACTAAGAAAGGGATATATCTCTCCTGGTATTTTGTGTCGATCGAGGTCTATACGATCTTCAAGGACACTGACAGATAAGCGCTGTCTCCAGTGAGTGTGTGGTAGCAACTTCTCGTCTCTCTTTCCTAAACTTGACTTTGAAATGTTATTTTCTGTTTACTCCTGATTTCCTAGAAGATTAATGTATGAAGTAGGGAATACGTGGTAATCCTTGAAACTGTGTATGTGAGATACTCTTTCTCTGGTGCCTGACTTCCACGAAGATATAGCAAGGCGTGCACATACAAAGTACCATTTTCTCTTGTTTTCAGAGAGATGCTGACATTCACGGTGGGGTGGGGGAAGGTGGGGGGAGGGGGGACGACGACATGATCATAACCTTCAGAACAGAAGTTGGTTGACGGAGAGCTGTTGAAATGAGATGACATGTAGGTTATGCTAGGTAAATTTAGAATATTTAATTGCAATGTTACATTAATACTACTTTAGATTAGAAACATAGACAGAACAGAAGTTGGTTGACGGAGAGCTGTTGAAATGAGATGACATGTATGTTATGCTAGGTAAATTTAGAATATTTAATTGCAATGTTACATTAATACTACTTTAGATTAGAAACATAGACAACGATTACGTTAGTTAGTTGCATATCCTTTATGGACGTAGCAGTCAACCCCAGCAGTTTTTGGATGTTCGTGAATCCTAGGCAAGTTTACATTCAGTAGTTTGCCATTGCTTTCTGAATGACCGGCACCCATACCATTTCATAAAAAACCAACGCAGCTGTGTTTCGAATGCAGTATAAACAATTACTTATAAACAAAACTCATAATTTTATTGTTTTCGTTCGCTCGCTTTGAACTCAAGTGTAGTCCCCGCTGGACTGTTTTTTGTGTGTCGATTAGCTTTCCCTATTACCAGTGCCTCCCGTGATCAGGTGAACCTACTCAGACTTCTGGGGTACTTGTTATTTACACCCCAAAGTAAAGGAGACGTAAACATTTTAGTCCAACTGACTCACTGGACTGATTTTTTCGTGTGGGCTAGCTTTCCCTATTACCAATGTCTCTCGCCATCGGTAAGGTAAACCCACTCTGACTTCTGAGGTACTTGTAATTTATGTCCCCAAATCAAGGACGGGAAGTCAACATTTTAGTCCAACTGACCAATGTTGGGGTTGAACCTGCTACCTTGCCTTCAGCACACTGGAAGTTTAAGAGCAAGAGATCTTATCCATTCCGCCATGCTGACCAAATATTCATTAATTAGTGCTTTTGCAGAGCAGGGGGACTCTATAATAGAAGTACTCTATAATAGACTGGAGAAACCACTCATACGAGGGTAAGTTAATAAGTAAGTCACAAGGGCTGTCAAGGAACAAGAGTAGGTACCGTAGACTGGCAGGTTTATAGTCATGGGAAATGCATGAACTAAGAAACCGAGCATTAACCTTAGATTAGGACGTGGCGAGCTAAAATGGACTGATAGAGACTAATTGAATATGCAGAGTAGGGGATGCTGATTGGATAAGTCCCTCGTGGGATGCATGGAAAAGTCCGCGTGACTTAGGTCGCGAAGCCGGGACAGCATCAGGAGAAAAGGGGCCTCTTCAAACCAAATTTGGAAGCCAGAGGGTGTCTAAGCCCGAAATTAATCCTGACCTGTTTGTAACTATAAATTCTACTGCCTCCAAGGTTCACCTTTGTCCACCTGACAGCTCGAACCCAAAGTATATGTTACTTCTGGCATTCCTCACCCTGAGAAAGCTAACGAACAGCGAAAGTTGAGATAGGGTTTATGGGGCCGAAACAAATCGGGTTCAGAGCTTGAACTTTCAAGCTGTTTTAAAAATATCCTGGTGATGAACTTAGGTACTTACAAATTCCACGACCGGTTTTGGTGGCACTACTATCCTGCGTCTTATTATCACTATCTAGTATCGCATCAGGCGATCACAGATAGATAGACAGACAGACAGACAGACAGATAGGGTGGGATAGACGGAGGGAGAGACGGGCAGGCAGGCAGGCAGGCAGGCAGGCAAGCAGGCAGGCAGGCAGACAGACAGACAGACAGCCAGGCCAGGTCATCAGACAGACAGACAGTCGGGAACGGGAACTTATATGACTACTTATATGAATTAAATGAGATGCTCCCCATCAGGGGCTGGGCAAAGCCGGGCCGGGTCAGACAGACAGACAGACAGATAGATAGTCGGGAACGGGAACGGGAGCTTATATGACTACTTATATGAATTAAATGAGATGCTCCCCACCAGGGACTGGGTGAAGCCGGGCGAGGTCAGACAGACAGATAGACAGACAGACAGATAGTCGGGAACGGGAGCTTATATGACTACTTATATGAATTAAATTAGATACTCCCCACCAGGAGCTGGGCGAAGCCGGGCCGGGTCAGACAGACAGACAAACAGACAGACAGACAGACAGATAGATAGATAGATAGATCCCCGCCGGGCCTGGGCGAAGCCGGGCCAGGTCAGCTAGTACTTTATAAATTAATATAATATATATATATTTGAACAAATATCTGTGTTAAATTATATTTAAAAATACTTAACTATATATATATCATCATCATCCTCTTCTACTTTTGCCGTCAAATGACGTGGGGAGGAATAGTTGATGTTCAAGTGCCCAATGGATAATGTCATAATGTGTGATTGGACAATGCCTTTTATGTCCTCAATCCATTTTCTTCTCCAACGTCTTATTTCTCTCGTATCAGATCTTCTTATTTAACTATATATATATATATATATATATATATATATATATATATATATATATATATGTCTGTGGGTGTGTGTGTGTGTGCGCGCGCGCGTGCGTGCGTGCGTGTGTGTGATTTTTTTAAAAAACATTTAGTTGCATGTCCTTCACAGGACATAGCACCATATATTCCATATACACCATATCAATTACTGGGTGAACCCAGATACAAGCCACAAGTCAAGACCAACATGAAAGCGCCGGCAAATAGACAGCTGTGGAGAATCAGACTAGGTAATTGGAAAGAAACAAGAGAAAATCCTTTCTGCAGAGCTTGCCGAGAAAATAACACCAGAGCGAAGGGAGCTGAGAGATCACTTGTCAAAACTGGGACCCCAATGACAATGACGGAGTGCCTTTGAAACAGCAACCCAGAAATACAGCGACTGGTCAGACAGTTCATATGCAGAACAGGGAAGACCACCATATAACCTTTCTACATTGTATATATTTGTGTATATATGTACGTATGTATGTATGTAATTTCTAATTTAGTATTTTAAAGAAAAAAAACGGTTGTCCTGAGGGGGACAGCTGAGTATGGCGGGGTGAATGGCAGGAAGGTGGGTTGGCTCTTCCACCTGAACTAGGCTGACAAGGAGACCGGGTCATCTTGCTGCTACACCAAACCCACATGTAATGATGCAAAACGCCAAACAACACAAACGTAAAGGAGTTCGGAGCACTGACTTACCTACTTTCGGCGTAGCCGTTGCATTCTCACCCGCTTCGTAGGATGGCCAGTGATGTGTTGTCCAGTTCCCTCTTTTACAAGCGTCAGCGACACGCCAGTTTCAGTATACCGGACTGAATATTCCTTGCGGGCTATGAGCCCTTCTCTTACTCCCCTAGAGAGAACCAATTTTGTCTTCTTTGAGATCTCTTGTCTTGTGACCGAAGGATGCCTCTTTTGCAAAGCTCGGGTGATCTCCTTCGCCGTTACTCCTATTCCTTTTGTATCATCAATCGTGTGTATGACCTCAAGAACAGTTTTTGGCGTCACGCGTGCCATGGTCTTAGTTGGGCACGGATTGTGACTCATAATGTTTACGGGTTACCGGTTACAACTAAAACATACTCCAGATTTTTTTAAGAACACCAGTTGAATCTGCAAAATCTGGCAAATACATATAAAATTCACGGTAAACAAAGACATCTATATCGTGCATCTATGAACCCCAAAGGTTAGTGCGCCCGACTTTGACTTGCTTTTGTATAAGGTTAGCTTCCTCTAGACCAGGGGTGGGCAAACTACGTCTCGGCAACTCATATTATGCGACCCTTGAGGGCATTTGGAAATTAAAATTGTTTACTTTCGTTTTTAAGTTATTTGTTGAATTTTACAGACTTTCATGTACAGTTATGATTGTTTTAACATTTTTGATAAAATTTCTTTCTAATTTTCTATTTTTGTAAACAGTCCTTGACCTTCGTAATGTAATGCTAAAGTGCGAATTTATCGATTTTAATACAGTGTGTGTATGTGAGAGCGAGAGAGAGAGAGAGAGAGAGAGAGAGAGAGAGAGAGAGAGAGAGAGAGAGAGAGAGAGAGAGAGAGAGAGAGAGAGTGTGTGTGTGTGTGTGTGTGTGTGTGTGTATGCGCGCGCGTGTGAGAGAGAGTAAAATAAAATTGCAATAATTAGTTATTTATACTGTTTAATAACCTATAAATAATTCATAATTAGTTATTGTGATAGGTTGCTGTAAAGAAAGTGGACATAATATATATATATATATATATATATATATATATATATATATATATATATATATATATATATATATATATATATATATATATATATATATATATATATATGCCCCCCCCCCTCCCCAATAGCGTTACATTTGTCAATTGCTCTAGACAGATTCCATCAAAAGTCACTGGCTTTATGTACTCATGGGTAGATTTTCTTTCCTACTAATTTTTCCAGGGATTATGACCTCATTCATTCATTCATTCATTCATTCATTCATTCAGTAGCATGTCCTTTGCAGAACCTCGCTCCCATAATAACCTTCCGGAAAACCTCTTGATCATAAGCAAGATGTCCCGCGTCCGATACACCCATCTGGAGATCATCCGCCACATCCTGCACCCATCTTTTCTTTGGCCTTCCTCTTCCTCTCTTCCCAGGCATATACCCCTCCGTTATTGTTCTCTCATGACGTTTTAAATGGCCAAAATATTTTAATTTTCTTTGTTTTATCATCTTTTAACCAACCCAACCAGTGCCAAGAAAGGAATAACAAGAAAACAGTAACAATAGTGATAACAAAGAAAAAGGTGACACCAGAATGGAAAATACCCGGGAAGTCTGCTGTTCCCTCCGAAGTCGAAGAGTGTCTGCCTGTACGGCGAGGAACCACCAGTCTGCACACCAATAAGCCAGACATGGGACAACGGATACTCACGCAAACCTCAGGTCCTGTATGACATCACACTGATGTTGGACAACAGGATGCCTTCATCCGACATACAGAACGTCGCGTTGGAGCTCAAGCCAACGAACACAAGCAAGCAAGCACAGCTCTGCTGTAAACTGGCACAACGCAATAACATTAAAAAAAAACTCCAGATAAACGCAGAAGAAGAATGGAAAATTCTTAACCAAATGGATAATTTTAAATACCTGGGGGAATATGCAATAAGCCACCATCATTAAATGTAAGAAAGAGTCTTGTAGAGCCTGTTTCGCTATATAGCAGTGAATACTGGAATATAAATGAACAAATTAGGAAGAACTTGGAAGCAACAGAGATATGGTTCCTGAGACGAATGTTGCTAATTCCTTGGACTGTCAAAGTAACTAACAACGACTGCCTGAAACAGACCAAAGAAACTAGAACATTACATACAACAATGACTCACCTCAAAATACAACAATAAGAAAGAGACAAATAGCTTTCTTTGGTCATGTGATGAGAAGAGAGGTGTTGGAGAACATTGTGATAACTGGAAAGATCGAGAGGAAGAGAGCCAGACCAAGAGAAATGACGCTGAATGGATTAAGGCGGTGGCAGGAAGGAATATCCTCAGCAGAACATCAAGGACCGAGATCTGAGAGTCATGAACGCCAGCTGGCATGGCACTTGATTATGATAATTATTGCAATCCTGAAGAAATCGGGAGCCTTGGAATGTGATCACCATCATGAAGATTTTGCTCAGAATTAATTATGCAAAGAATTAGGAAGAAAATACAGCCCGAAATAATAGAAGTGTGTAAAAGGCACAGTATATGCTGAGCTCATTAATTGAACGTTCCATAAAAGTAAACAAACCTACTCATTTGCTTTATTGACTACTCAATGGCTTTCGATAAAGTAAGGCATGTCAACATGAAGATGCTTGCAGATCTTCAAATTTATGGGAATGACCTTAGACTGGTAAAATAGAAACATTGGAAACAAGCTGCGAAAAAGACATAATGAAGTAAGTCAATATTTTATCAGCCTATTATGAAAGGCGTGTAACATGGATGTGTAATGTCTCCAGATCTTTTTAACTTGTACAATGAAAATATTTTGACAAATGTAGATCATAAGAAAGGAATAATCGTTGAGGGACGTAAACGTAATATACTAATATCAATAACATTAGGGAGACTTTATTACCAAACGTTTGGTAATAATGAGAGATTTTATTACCAAACGTTTGGTGCATTCGCGAATAATCACGTGACCAGCCATTTGGGAATAATGATAGATTTTATTACCAAACGTTTGGTAATAATCACTTCGATAACATTATACATGTATATGCAGATGATACAGTATTTATTGTAGACAATGCACTGGGTTGGAATTAAATTGTAGGATTGATTGATTGATTTAGGAACCGACATCACAGCATTCGGGACATTCCCATAAGCGCTCCGTCCCCATCCTCAGCAGCCAGAGAAGAGTTCCAACACTAATAGTCCCAGTAGCAATCTGATTATATGTTTGTCTCGCCTTTCCTCTGATCGTCGGCCAGATCCCCTCGTCACACCTCGCTGCCTCATTCTTACCAGTAAATGACAGACAGTTGTTGTGCTCTGTCCATATCGGTATTCTGTCAAACCATCATTATCATAAGCACTCTCCCCTTTTCACTTCCTCAATTTCTTTCTTGGCCTGTTGGCAAAGATCAAAGTGTAGTATCTTGCCAGGGGCCGGGATGATCACCCGACACACAGGGCCGTGGGGACCTAAATGAATGGGCTTTGAGAACCGGAATCCGCGAGCCCTCTAAATAAAATTCTTCAAGATAATGACATTTGTGCACGTTATCTTCAGTACCTTCCTCGGTAGTATAGTGGTAAGTATCCCCGCCTGTCACGCGGGAGACCGGGGTTCGATTCTCCGCCGGGGAGGAAATTTTTTTTTGTCTGCGGAGACCGCCCTGAATGGCATAATTTGGTGGAAAGTTAGTTAGTTAGTTATCAGTTGGGGTATCTTCGTTGCACTCCGGACATGTCCATAGGTGCTCAGATCCTCTCTCCCCCCCCCCCCCAGCATATGCATCAGCGTCCGGTGGCTAATAGTGCCAGTTCTGTGTTGGTTGACGAGGCGCTTTGTTTTCCCGATGTACCTCTCGCGTCTGGCTGTGCCGATTCTTACTCCCAGGTCTTTCATCCTGGAAAGCGATGTGGAATCACTGGCGTCAAAATCCTCTGTTCTCGCCATATCTTTAAGGGCGTTAATAACATCGGCACGATCCATGGGCTGGCCATCTACAGGGGGTGCAGAGCCAGCCAATTTATCAGCTCGTTCATTTCCCTCGACTCCCGCATGTCCCGGGACGAAGATGAAGGTGACTTTGCGGACAACAGACTTCCGCAGCGACTCAGTCCACTGTCTACGTACAGATCCAGCTTCGACCTTCTGAATCATGCTCATTGAATCACTTAGTACACACACGTTGGTATAATGCTGTGATTCCAGCCATATGAAAGCCTGTGTAACTGCCATCACCTCCATCGTCATGCTGCTCGTGGTCATAGAGTGGGCACCACTGGATTCTTGAACGGTTCGGCCCGCTGTACGGGCTGTAAATGCCCACGCACTTCTCTGCTGCTTTACAACAGATCCATCTGTATAGATGAGCACTTCGGGGCTATCTGAGTGATCATAGATGAGCGCGTTAACCTCTGCATTGACAGCGGCAGGGTTCTGCTCTCTGCACCGTCTGTCGAGTGTGATAATGCAGGAGAAGGTACACTTAAAAGCTGGAGGCACCGGCACCCATTCCTTGCCGGGGTTGATACTGGTAAGACTGCAGACCTGTCCGACGACATCTTCCGCCCGACCCATCCATGATTTGCCCCTCTTTAGCCTGTCACCCTTTTCTCTGAATACAGCGTCATGCAGAGGGTGCTGCTCATCTGCACTTATTTTTAAGTATGCACGAGCTCTCCAGATCTTGATCCTGTGTTCCATTGTCGGGAAGTCAAGGAGGTATCTCATTGCTACACAGCTGGTGTCTCTCGTGCAGCCCAAAATGATGCGCATGGCTTCGTTTTGTACCTTTTCAAGTCTTCCAATCTGTGTAGGGCTGACAGTGAGGATGGCCAGGGCATACTCGATGCGTGAAAGCACAAGTCCTTGGAACAGAAGGCGTTCTTCTTCTTGTTGGAAAGTGTGAACCAGAGGTCATCGAAGTTTCAAATCTACGGACTGCGTTGTTTTTGGTCTCCGAAAGTGTAGACTCGTGAATGGGAGGCCCAGTATTCGAAATGAGGTTACGCAGCAATGTACATGACGTGACAATTCCTTGGGTGAATCCAATATCCTGTATCAGTTATGTACTTATGGAATCCTCATAGGAGGTCGGGGAATGATCATGGTCTGCTCCTGCTTTCCAATGAAGTATGCTGTCCATTACCCCATGTGGACAACAATCACCTTCGGATTGATAGAACTGAGGGTAAAACCATATCCAGCTGCTTTGGTAGGCTGTCTAGTCACAGGACTATCATTCTGAAGCCGGTGATGGACCCTACTATTTCTCCTTGAGGTTGAACGGGGTAGGGGTAATGGTGAAATCGAATTTAATTAAATGAGGGATGACCGGCTTGCATGCGGTTGTTTTGGAAGGGCCTGTTGTTGAAAACGCCTTTAGATGGAGTGACGATTATGATGACGCACATATGAGACTGGAACGTCCTACGAAACTACTCGGAGCGTAAATAAATGCTCGAAGATGTCGAATGTGTCGGCTCATCATCTCATCTTGTTCCTTTGGACCTTGCGGTGTCGAGGTGAAGCATAAACACCGGGAGAGTGCCCGTTTATGAGCCTTATTATCGAGATTCCGATGGACTGGTGTTCCCTTTGCTAATCGTTTACGTCGTCGGCCCCTTCTTCTGCTTCAATTTGGTCTCTGTACATCATTGCTTGTTGTGGTAAATTGTTAGTTGGTAATTTAGTTATATTATCTAACCCTTAACTTACTGTTTTCTCATGAACAGAAAGTTAAATGGTCGGCTAAAAGGTGCAAATATTGCAGCTCTGTTGTAAATAGGCACAACGCAAATTCTTCATGTGCAAGAAACGTTGTTCGATAGAAGAAGGTGAAATCTACTTTTTCCCTCTTGTTCTTTTGTTCTTGTATACTCCCCCGACCACACAAGCCAAAATCTGTGTAGGCCAGTTCATGATTGGTTGGATGTTATCTGATTCTTTTCTACTGTGTGAAATAGTCAGTCTCAGATCAACCATCTTTAGTTGTCTTTTACAACATGCAGCGGAGGTCCATAGTCCTACTCTATTCTTTACTTCTCCTTTGGATAACACAAAGCGCTTCAGCATCTATTTATGCTTAATTGTTCATGTTTTGCATGATATATAATAATTGTATTAATTGTCTTTGTCTTCTTCTTCTTCTTCTTCTTCTTCTTCTTCTTCTTCTTCTTCTTCTTCTTCTTCTTCTTCTTCTGCGTTCATCCGGATTTTTTTTCCGGATGTGACTGCGTTGTGCTTGTTTACAGCAGAGCTGCGTTCTTGCGCCGTTAGGCCGACACATCCGACTTCTGCGGGCATTTGTTGACCGGGTTAACCTTCCCGGGGGTTTCTTAGGACGTTTGAATCTCACTGTTGTGGTGTTATCCCCCATCCTAGCTGGCCCATATAGAACAGCCAAAGACATCCTGGTCAACCCTCAAGGGAAGGCAGGGGCAGACCATGGGCATTCCCCGCCATCCAAGGAGACTTCCATACTTGCAGAGCCATCACACAGCGCTCTGGTACTGGGCTCACCCAAGGAATCGTCACGTCCTGCACATAACAGAGTTACGACACATACAGAACGTTGCGGCGGTTAGCCTTCATCAGCAAACAAACACATTCACAAACACAACATACAGTCAAGGAGAACTCCTGTGACTACATTAGAAGGTGATGACAGGACGAGAGGAACAAATGCATGGAAAATGGAAGCAATGAAGAGAAAATGAGAATTGACAAAATGTTAATTGAAAAGAATGTTAGTCGAAGAAAATGTTTAATAGAACAACTGTTTATAGAGAAAAAAACTGTATACTCACCTCACGTACGGACCTGTGAATGTCTGCGGAAATCTCGGGTGTATTTGTATAATGGTGCTGGATGTTACGGTACAGTGAGCACATAGAAAGAAGGGGGCGGGGTAGGAGGCGTGTAAAATTGACCACGACCCCATTGTGTTGTTGGTCTGGGTGGACTGGTGTGCAGGAACACGCGTACTTACATAGACACACTTCAACAGACAAAATGCTAGTGTATGTGGACATGCAAGAAGAGAGAGAGGGAGAGAGAGATAGAGAGAGAGAGAGAAGAGCGAGAGAGAGAGAGAGAGAGAGAGGAGAGCGAGAGAGAGAGAGAGGAGAGAGAGAGAGAGAGAGGAGAGCGAGAGAGAGAGAGAGACAGACAGAGAGAGACAGAGAGAGACAGAGAGAGGAAAAGTGCCTGCGACCTACTACATGGGGTATATTGTAACCTACGAAATAGTAAGTATGGTTGCTAGTCATACAACGCGCTTCAGGAGCCCCTCGCCCAGTCCTAGAGTTGTTGGGGTTGTGTAAGATCCAACCACTGGCAATGCACGTGAAGAAGGTATGCACAGAGAAGCCAGATGTGAGAGGAGAGAGAGGGAGAGAGAGAGAGTGAGAGAGAGAGCGCGAAAGGGGGGAGACAGGGGGGGGGAGAGAGGGAGAAGAGAGAGGGGGAGAGGGAGGGAGAGAGAGAGGAGAGAGAGAGAGGGAGAGAGATAGAGAGAAAGGGAGAGAGAGAGGGGAGAGGAAGAGAGAGGAGGGAGAGAGAGGGAGAGAGAGAGGGAGGGAGAGAGGGGGGAGAGAGAGGGAGAGAGAGAGGGAGAGAGAGAGTGAGGGAGAGTGAGATCTCTCTCTCCCTTTCTCTCTCTCTCTCTCCCTCTCTCTCTCTCCCTCCCTCTCCCCCTCTCTCTTCTCCCTCTCTCTCCCCCTCTCTCCTCTCACATCTGGCTTCTCTGTGCATACCTTCTTCACGTGCATTGCCAGTGGTTGGATCTTACACAACCCCAACAACTCTAGGACTGGGCGAGGGGCTCCTGAAGCGCGTTGTATGACTAGCAACCATACTTACTATTTCGTAGGTTACAATATACCCCATGTAGTAGGTCGCAGGCACTTTTCCTCTCTCTGTCTCTGTCTGTCTCTGTGTCTCTGTCTGTCTCTCTCTGTCTGTCTCTCTCTGTCTGTCTCTCTCTGTCTGTCTCTCTCTCTCTCTCTCTCTCTTCTTGCATGTCCACATACACTAGCATTTTGTCTGTTGAAGTGTGTCTATGTAAGTACGCGTGTTCCTGCACACCAGTCCACCCAGACCAACAACACAATGGGGTCGTGGTCAATTTTACACGCCTCCTACCCCGCCCCCTTCTTTCTATGTGCTCACTGTACCGTAACATCCAGCACCATTATACAAATACACCCGAGATTTCCGCAGACATTCACAGGTCCGTACGTGAGGTGAGTATACAGTTTTTTTTCTCTATAAACAGTTGTTCTATTAAACATTTTCTTCGACTAACATTCTTTTCAATTAACATTTTGTCAATTCTCATTTTCTCTTCATTGCTTCCATTTTTCCATGCATTTGTTCCTCTCGTCCTGTCATCACCTTCTAATGTAGTCACAGGAGTTCTCCTTGACTGTATGTTGTGTTTGTGAATGTGTTTGTTTGCTGATGAAGGCTAACCGCCGCAACGTTCTGTATGTGTCGTAACTCTGTTATGTAAAGCTGCACTACTTTGTGTCATTATATATTGTTTAAACTTTCACAGCTTTACCGCAGTTCCACCAAATTGTATGCGTCCTGCACATGGCTGCTTAGCCTTACTTCCGTATATTGGGCCTTCCGTTCACCATAGGCTGTTCCTCCGGAAACCAGAAGAATGCAGTCTGCAGATGACATCCACACAGTGAGCTTTCGATTAAGACTTTCCACATAATGGATTTGCTATCCAAGCAATATTCCATTTCATGCCTCTGGGACGCTTTTGTAACCGATATACCTGTGGTATGAAGTGTAGCAGTCTAAATACATCTTCATGCACCTTTAAATGTCAACCTGTATGTAGTTAAAGTAAGCTGTAGTCAACTTGAGCTTGTTGATATCTCCATAGAGCTAGTCCTCAAATGAAGCAGGCGTGGGCCAAAATATCTTTCTCTGTTCTGCATATATTGGGCACTCCTGCAGCAAATGTTTAGCTGTCATTTTACCAGTTCCACAATTACATTCATCGGTATCTCCTATCTTTAGTTTATTGAACAAGTGGTGTTTCAGCCTTTTATGTCCTGTGCGGAGTCTGAAGATTGCTACTTGTTCTCTTCGGTCGAGTTTGTAATATGCATCATCCTTCTGGTGGCCTGTATGCTCTGATTCCCATTTGGTTCTATAAGTGCTTTTTATAAACCTTTTTGCCTCATTATAGGTTATGTCTATGTCAGGCTGTGGTAATCGCCCACCCTCTTTTGCTAGTCTGTCAGCCTCTTCATTTCCAGGTATACTGCAATGTGATGGGATCCTCTGTATTACAGCTTTTTTGGATTTCTGGCATAGACCATGGAGTGCTGCTCTTAGGTCAGCTAGTTCTGTGCTGTTTTTGCTCTTCAGTATTGAGACAGCTGACTTTGCATCTGTGAAGATAGCTATTTGCTTCTCTTTATTTTCTTCCATCAAGAGCATTTCTGCTGCAGTTTTCAAAGCCTCTACCTCCGCTTTGAAGTTACTTGAAAATTTTCCAGTTGCCACTGACTGTGTTTTTATCACTCCATTTTTTAAATTAAGGAGAATTCCTCCTCCTCCATTTTTAATTGAATCTTTGGCTGATCCATCTGTATATGCATGGGTCCAATTGCTGCTCGGGTAATGTTCTTTTATGTAGTTGAGGGTTATTTTTCTTCTTTCGGTTTCATTCTGAGTGTTCTTTTTCTCAATACCAGGAATGTTTTCTATCATCTCAGGCAGTTGCTGCTGTCTCCAAGCTGGGAAGTTGTGTGCATTGTAAATGGGCTTGACTGTTGATATGTTAAGTATGGGATCTGCCCTAATCTTTCGTTTTGCAGTTTCTACAAAGTTGCTACGCTTCAGTCTTCCTTTTCCAAAACCATTAAACCTGTTATATATAGGGTGGTCTGTCAATCTTCTAAATTTTTCTGCTTGTTGCTGGGCTCTGCTATCTCTTCTATCCTGCATTGGTTGTAAACAAGTGATATTTTCTAGTTCATTAATAGGCGTTGTCTTCAGGCTTCCAGTTATGATTCGCATTCCTTGGTTTTGGACTCTACTTATTTTGTTAAAGTTTGACTTAGCTGCTGTTGCCCAAGCTGCAATGCCATATTCCAGTACTGGCCTCACCCGTCCAGTATATAACTTCTTGAGAACTTTCTCATCTGCTCCCCACGTTGCACCAGCAAGCTTTTTCATGATTGCCATTCTCTGCCTTGCTCTTGTTCGATTTTTCTCATCCTGTGTCAGTAGTGTAGTAACGTGGTTATCCAGTGCTTTTGAGGATCTTATATAAATCAACCATTTATCGATCCTGATCCTCAAAGGGCGATAACTCTTTTTCCCCCAAAAATGTAGGCGTGGTCTAGTGACTCATCAGAGTGGGCGTGGTCTAGTGACTCATCATAGGTGGCGTGCGTGGTCAAGTAATTATAGTGTACGACATAAAAAATACGACATAAAACATCAATAAAGAAAACAAACGACTCAAGTAAGGTATATAATAATTTTATTAAATCATATATAGACAAACAATACATATTAAATAAGTAATGGCATAGTCGAGATATTATCACTGTCAACCTTTCTTTTTATATAGAGATATGACAGTGAATTACGATGTTGCGTGTATGTATATACAGAAGAGTCTTGTGTTTTGAAGCCTATATTGGTTCCCCCACTCGGTGTTTGGGTGTTTAATACTTCCAAAAATGTGTCTTTGTTTAGATGCGTGTTGTGGTTTTTGGTCAGACCTTTGGTACTGATTTTATCATAATCACCCACACAAATATACGTCTTACTACACAACGAGACCATCCCCGCCCCTTCGTACTCTAGTTTGAAAAGCCCGGGGGTTCTCTTTTCATAGGCTTTGATAGTCTGGCAATCCTGACAGGTATCAGTACTAGGGGTAATTCTATGAACAGGGCAGGTTTCAGATGGGAACCACTGATTATAGACTCTGTCATACTCTGCTCTAAGGTGTGGTCTAACTACTTCAGAGAGTGAGTCAGCGCTAAGGGCCAAATAGAGAGAGTCAGTGTCCATTTCAGTGAGTTGGTAGTCTTCTTTAGCGATAAATTTGTCGAGAAAGTCGTAATAGAAAGCTAGCATGCGCAACTTGGCATACTGGTAGACAAAGAACCCAATCTGTAGAGGTAGATCCCAGACAGTTTTCTTTTTTAGGGTTTCTACTTCGAAGAGATCGTCTGTAACAGCAGTCATGCTTTTGAACCTGGGGTTATTGATTAATTTGGTAGTGTCTTTTCCCTGACAGTAGGAGACATCAGTATGTTTGGCCTTATTGGTAAGTGTTTTCCCGTAAGCGGCGTTACCTAACAACTTCATTGTGTCGGCTGTAATAGACTCGGCCGGATTTTTGTCCCCTTGGCGACGGGCGTTAGAGACTGCTTCCCCGAATTGTTTAAAACAACTAACCGGTCGATATTCTATTGTCTGGTAGATGTGGGTAACGACCAACCCATGCGCTAGATACCACTTTAAAAGAGGGGTGGCTAATAAAATTTTCTTCCCGAAATAACTACCGATCAATGTCCGTCGTGGGGTACTCAGTAGTTTATTTTTTATGGCATATTCTTGCATAAACTCCCCAATATCGTCTCTCGACACCTCCGTGTTCTTGAAAATAGGAGGCATTTCGGCAAATGACTCTTTTAAATCAGTCGGGGTCTCTATATCGCATTCAACCAACCCGAAAAATGTATCACTTTTTACACCCTCAATTATCTGGTTTTCACTCAACGATCCCCAAGGAAGTTCTGATGGTGGAAATGTTTCCCGCAAGAAACACTTGATGGTTGTGTTTGACCTCTTTAATCTCTGCCACTCACATTCCCAAATAACCTTAACGGTCACCCCAACAGTTTTTTCTAGATACTCGTGGATGTCACACGTGTTCTGGTATAGTTCGACTAACGGTTTTTTATTGACGGGATTAATCGTTTTCCCAGCAGTTAGACGGCAAGATGGGTGCCCGTGGAACAAACACCCATGGAACTGGTAAGCTGTCGTATTCTTTTTATCCCACCCATCTACGCGAATATGTCGGTCGCCGAGCTGCATCTCGTGACTATTGAATTGGGTTTTTAAATCTATGTTGTTGTTGTGTGACACCCAGGTTAACCACTCGCGACTCTGACGTGTGTACTTGTGTAATCTGTGTGCTCTAAACCCATCGTCGCGGCTTCGATATATGGGGAAGTCTGATGGCATCTCTTTCATAAGAGACCAAAGGTATAAGGCATTCGCATCAAAGCCTTTAATGCTTTTTACCAGCTTATTACCCCTGATAAGGGTCTCATTGACTTGATGGTAGCGATGGAAAATTATACTCGGTCCACCCACGACGTTATCTCGTAACAACTTGTGCACCTTCTCCTCCTTCTTCGAAAACAAAACAAAAGAAACATTTTTATTCATAGTGTTGAATAAGTACTGTAAAGTAATACCGGGGACGGAGATGGCCTGTTTGCACATGTCTATATTTAACTTGGCATAAAAGGCTACTTGTTTTTCCAGGGCTTGTAGAAAAGGAGACACGTCTTTGATGTTGTACCAAATTAGAAAGTCCCGCAAGGTAGTCATATTATTATCGGTCCACGCTTTCTGACAAACGGCGTATTCTGCTTCGGAAATGTTACGGTTTTTAAGCTTTGAGAAAAAAGGCACCGTGTGGTGGTAGGGCTGTCTCATTTAGCTTACTGAGGTCGGTCAGATACTCATAGGCAAAAAATCCCTTTGTTTCTTTTATCCCAAACGAGGCCAAATAATTCGCGTAGCTAACGCCCGGGACCAGAAAGTTGGAGACGTCGAGGAATTTCAGTCTTTCTGTCGCTATGCACATAAAATTATTATTTCTCTTGACTATAAACTTGAACGGGTTAGCCTCCCGATCAAGGAAATACCGTACCAAATAAGGTTTCAGAAGGTTAATGTCATACTTACCGCTATTCATTCCAAAAACGGGGAGTTGGAACAAATACAAGTCGAGCCTCTCACTTAATTTTGGGTGGTCACCTAATTTAGCAAAGACTGACTCGAACTTTTTGAGTAAAAGCTCATACGATTTAGCAGCTATGTCATGGAGATAGTCCAACATTTCATTTACGAGGACCTGTGGATCACCGGTGGTGATGAAACATTTAGGGGTGTCGAACCCAGGGACATTAGAGGCGACCGCACAGGAGAGGGGGACGTGTCTGGCCATGAAGGTCGTCGACTTTGAATCAGCCGGTAAATTTTCATTGGAGAAGAAAGATTCCATATCGTAGCACGCTCTGAAAGGGAAAATAAAATTTTCTTCTACGTCAAACCCGTGGTCACGGAGCAAATCCAAGATCGATTCGGTCGGGGCGATAAACCCCACCTTTATACGTTTCGATAGTGGCTACGCCTTTACACCTAAGTTCGTGGGGTGTCAGTCGCCAGTACATCTTAAACAGCTTACCGCATTTCCCACAAGAAAAACACCGAGCGGCCTTGGCCACATCAACAATATACATGAAATGGTTTTCATGCAGAAGAAGATTCACTATATCTGGATGTGTACTAGTGCTTCTAATTTTCGGAACCAGATGTTCCTCCTCTGTAAAGGCAAACACATTGATTCTGTATTTAAAGCATTCTTCCAGGGCAGGTAAATCAACTAAACTAACACCAGAAAAAGGGGTGTGGGCGTCCAACTCTTTATAACACAGCCATTTGGTGAACAGTCTTCGTGTATCTTTTCTAACGATACCTGACATCTTTTCCTTGTGATTTAAACACAGATATACAGCGAAATATACATAAGTTGTCTGTGTACGGCCTACCATTTGAGTCGGTTTGAAGCGTATTAATAAATTTGTTTTGTTTGATAAAGTCGGGGATTGATTCTAATACAACAACCAACAGGGAATTCTATCAACTTGTAAATGTAAAAAGTTATACTGGGAATTGTTTCTACGTAGTACTTTCGTATCTGGTCGGGTTAATGTCGCTGAATTGACCAAGTCAACAGCATTCACCTTGGTCACAAAGGCCTCGAAATCAGACCTATTGGATACTAAAAAGGGTGTAGGGAACAAGGAAGAGTTATTGGAACTGGCATGGTATAATCGTAGGGCTTGTGTCTCTCGATGTCTTAGTATTGTGTGCAGACTGGCGATTATTTTGAAGCGGGAGTTTTGAACATTAAAAAGTCGGAATAAACGAGAACTCCAATCTGTCGGCATGTCAGTGTCTGGTCGGTTAAAAAATGTCCATTCACACAGATACCGACCGTGTCGTATGTGTGATCTAATCGTATTCCAGTGCTCGTTATACACAGCTCGAACATCCGGGGGTAATTTTTGTAATGACAAATATTCAGTAGTTGTGTTAACACCAGAGGTTCCCGCCGATTCGTTGCCAGCCGTGACACGTGATGATAGTTGAGTATTATTAGTAGGCGATACGTCATCGCCTGCGCCACCCGACAAGGTATCTGATGAAGCGCCACTCACTGTGGTAGTAGGCGATAGTTGCTCTTCTGTTGGCAACACGCTTGTTGTTGATGATGATGCGTCACTCGGCGTGGTACGTGATAATGCGTTAAAAATAGAAGTTATGCTTTCAACGTCACTCCTTGTGGTACTAGATACTTGTTGCATATTGTTAGTAGGCGATACGTCATCGGCTGTGTCACCCGAAAAGGTATCTGTTGTTCCGCCACTCACTGTGGTAGTAGGGGGCAAGTGATCGGCTGTGCCACCCGACAGGGCACCTGGTGTTAGTAACTGTTCATCGGTGGTCGGCGAAACATGATCGGCTGTGCCACCCGACAAGGTATCTGATGCTGCGTCACGCGGCAACATGCTTGATGTTGATGCTGCTGCGTCACTCGGTAAGGCACCAGATGATTGTTGCTTATTGTTGAGCGGTGACACGTGTTCGGCCGACAGGGCGCTTGGTGTTAGTAACTGTTCATCGGTGGTTGGTGAAACACGATCGCCATCTGACAGGGCACCGGATGTTGATAACGTCTGCCCGCTACGGCTGGCGGAGGATGATGCTGCTGCTTGTATTGATGTGGTAGTTGACGGTATTTGAGTGTCTGTAATCGCCGACGCTCTGTCATTCGAGACTTGTTGTTTGGTTGACTTCTGACGTTTAGCAGTAGATTGTTCGTCTGTATTCGGTTCTCGTCGCCGCTTGCGACTTGTGGATTGTTGATTATTAGCAGCACTAGATGATGGTTGAGTGGTCGACACGGCACTGGATACTGATTCATGTTCGGTCTTTACGTGTCTCTGTAAGGCGTCTTTGCGAGTGTACATCCGATCACAAAAATCACATGTAAACTGTTGTGTCGAATGAGTAGTTGTACGATGTCGTAATAAAGCATCAAGACGTGTGAAGGTTTTATTACAGAGATTACATCCGTGCCTCTGCGTAGCTGACATTCTCTGATAAAATGGCCGACCTCTTTGTGAATGTTATCCAGCAGGATGAAGTTTGTGAGATGACGCAATTATTAGCTGGGTTGATTCGTCAACATGCAACGTTGTTTGAGTCTGTTGTAGGCAATATACCAAGTGATCAAGCATATCATACCTTTGAGAATATCGCAGACGAATTATTTTCTGATGCCCGCGTCAACTGTGGCCGGATAATAATTTTAATGTCTTTGAGCAGATATATGAAGCAAAATCTCGTTGATTCGTTGTATAATTCTGACGATCATGTCGAGAAAATTGTCACCAGTTTCGTGCAGAAGACAAGTAGCTTTCTGTATCAGAAGGCACGATTGTTAACGTCCGAAGAATTACAAAACATGTTGAAATTATTATCCGTTGAATAAAATACATCCTTCCTCGTTAACTGCCAGAACTCAAATGACTTCACATGCGTTGCATGAATAACTTGTCGTGATTGTTTGTCGTATATTTGAAACAAGCAAGTTGTCATTTGAATAAACCAATCAGATGTCGGGAAAATAAGTAGCCACATCGCTTGACCGCCACTGTCACACGGGGGCCGGGCGAACTGTCAAAAGGCGGGTTTGTGGCTGGCACATTTCACTCGAGTATAGATTCATAATCACGCAGAAAGAACCACGACTTTTCATCGACTATACATTAGCTACTACACTCTTTGTCATTGTCTGCCACCATAATTACGTACCTAGGTACTTTGTGTCAACTCGTAATTGCATCTCTTTCGTACGTTTTTCTCTATCTCCGGGAGGAAAGATAATTGGATTTGATGGCAGTGCACCTAACCAGAGACAGTTCTGTAAGTATTCTGTCCTTACTTCAAACATTTTTTGCTGCCACCCTAATTCCCCGGCAAGATGTTAATTTCTCTGACACGGAAATTATAAAAAATGTCTCTCTCGAAACATAATTATTGTGTACCCGAGGCACGATAATTTAACGTCTTCAGCTTAGTGTCAGTTTTGCGTGAGTCATATATCTTTGTTTAACAGATTTCTTGTACTAACAGAAAAAACTCACCTGCCTGTTTGCGTCAGACAAAAAACATTGCTACAAACCCACAAAACATTACTACAAACCCGCAATACATTATACGGAAAGACATTCTTTAATATAAAAAAACATTGCTACAAACCCACAAAAGACATTATACGGAAAGACATTATTTAATAAAACAACACACATTTACAAAGACATTACTACAAAAAAGACGCGGGTTTCTTTTTTTAAAAGAACCGCCTGGGTTTACCAAACGGCAACATTACAATTGTCAACAAACACGACTGCATGCAAATATTAAATTCTCATACATGCACAGATGTCAGTTGCTTCTCACAACAGAAGATACCCGCCATTCACAACTTTTTCTAAAGCAATGTGAACAACGCCTTGTTTTCATCGATTGAAATTACACCGAACAAGGAAGCACGACGTATTGATTTGTCTGTGTGTTGGTAGTTTTTTGCCTGGTGAGTGGGGAAAAGATTTAACAGAAGAATATTTTTTGATTAATTCACCAGACACGAGAAATATAGCGGCACAGAATGTGCCTCAAAGTCGTGTGGGTTAACACAATTGTGTTCTTTGTATATACCGGGCTCTGTGGCTGTGGGGTTACAACCCTTTCTCTCTGTAATCCCATTTATCACGCAGAGTCTCGTAGCGGAGTGAGAGCTGAGGCGGTTCGACCCCCGCTCGTGACTTGGTGGATACTGAGCCGGGAAAGCAATGGCAAACTACTGAGCGTAATCTTCCCAAGCGATCAACATACAGCTAAGTTCTGTCAAGGATATGGTAACAAAGACATCTTACCGGCGATAAGCCGTCGCTGTGTGTGGATATGGCATCTGTCAGCGTGTGCCGTGCCGATAAGCGATCATTATCTAGCACAATCGTAGGGGGAGTAATTCTTTAAACATCGGCGTAGGTAATCACTATCAGGTGGCGCCCTGGCTAAACATTACCATCAAGAGTTGTCGGGTCACTAATCGTTGAAATATATAGACGGGTGTGCGAGTCATATCCGGTCATTTAGTGACCATGGATCCTCGCTGGAAACACCCTTTTACTTGTTTGATTGCTGGCCCGACAGCGAGTGGTAAAACCGTATTTGTACAGCGGTTCCTGACCCATCTTCCCGCCATGGTAGACCCGATTCCAGAGGAGGTTATATGGTGCTATGGGGAATGGCAATCCATGTACGAGAATATGAAAGGAGTGCAGTTTAATGAAGGGCTGCCTGATATGGAACAGTGGACCGGCGATAGACGTCGGCTAGTAGTCATAGATGATCTAATGGCCGAGACAGATGATAGGGTAACTAAACTATTTACTAAGGCAGTCATCATCGCAACCTCAGCGTCATGTATATTGTACAGAACCTCTTTGGGAAGAATAAAGAACAAAGAACCATCAGTCTGAATTCACATTACCTAGTAGTATTTAAGAACCCTCGAGACGGTGCACAAGTTAATAATTTGGGAAAACAAATTTTTCCAGGGCGGGTGTCATATGTCCAAGAGAGTTTTAAGGACGCTACATCGGCTCCACACGGGTATTTGTTATTTGACCTCCGCCAGGAAACACCGGATCAACTCCGTCTACGAAGTCATATATTTCCCGACCAAAGACAAGTCGTCTACGTACCTAAATAACATGTCTAGTCAACTTAAACGCAACGAATCCATGTTGCGGTACTTGGGTGAAGCCAAGCCACCTGCCGTAAAAGCTGTTATTAAAACAGCTTCCCCAGACCTCATCCAATCAATTTGCGAATGCTGTCACAATGTATTAAAAGGTAATGTTCCCCCTCACACCAGCTCAGAAGCGGCGTCTGCAACGTCACAAAAACAACCTGAGAGCGCTCACTCGTAAGAAACTATCACTCAAGAAACGGAAACAGATCTTGCAAAAGGGTGGATTCATCGGCGCCCTGCTCGGACCCATCCTTAACGTCTTGAAAGGTATTGTGGGTTTATAATGAAGAAAATGATCCTGGTCGATCCTCGGGTGTTGGAAAAACCCTACGTACCACCCGACACACTAACCGATAGCCTACAAGACTTGGATAATCAGATGCAACAAGTCCTGGAAACAGAAGATCTACCACCCCGTGACAAAGCCAGACTATATCAACAAACCTTACAGCGGTATCTGAATCGCCTCGAGCAGCATAGACACAAACCATTAGGTCTGGTGGATATCAAGGAACAAAAACCCGAAGTCAGCGCCTTACCGGTACCAGTAGTCGAGACACCGCCTGCTCAGCTAACACCGAAGGTAGACGAACCCAAAGCCCCAGCAGAGACACCTGTGGCTACACGGGGTTATAAACTGCGGAAGAAGAAGAGTAGGATACCTACACCCCGATGGGAAAAATGGCCGCGCAATTAAGAAAGTATTACTATGACCCAGAGAAACCGGGAGCCTATGGTGGTGCTGTCGCTTTACATCGAAATAACAAACTTCCAGCTAAAACCATTCAGAAATGGTTACGTCATCAGGATACCTACACGTTACATAAACCGAATCGTCGTCCGATTTCAGAGACGTCAGACCATTACCGGGGGTATAAATCAACAGTTTCAAGCCGACTTGATAGATATGCAAAAATTACGAAGGTACAATGACGGTATGGGCTACCTAGTGACGTGTATCGATGTGTTTAGTAAATATGCCTGGGCCATCCCGATCCAGAAGAAAACGGGCAAAGAACTAGTGGCGGTCGTGAGTAAAATATTTGAAGAGGGCCAACCGATAAACTTTCAGACCGACAAAGGTTCAGAATTCGTCAATCGGACCTTCTTAAAATTTCTGACTGACCGAGGCGTGCATTTCTTTACCACTGAGAACGAAGATGTGAAAGCCGCCGTGGTAGAAAGATTCAACCGAACTCTTAAAGAAAAAATGTGGCGTTATTTTACCAAGACCAATACACTGCGCTACGTCGACGTGATAGATAAATTGATCCAGAACTACAATGGTTCGTATCACCGGAGTATTCGCATGGCCCCTGTGCAAGTTAACAACACTAATCAAGAAGAAGTGTGGAATAATTTATACCGTAAAACAGACGCATCAAGAAAAGTGTATTTCACAGCCGGCGATCGTGTCAGGTTAGCTCAAAGCCAACAACCTTTTAAAAAAGGTTATATGTCGGGTTGGACAGAAGAACTGTTTACCCTTAGTCGTATAAACCAGACTAGTCCGGTGACGTATGTGCTAAAAGACGATTCAGGAGAGGAACTTAAAGGGTCATTCTACCGAGAAGAAATACAATTGGTGGGTGATAAAGAAATTTATCGTATTGAAACCATCTTACAAGAAAGGTGGAGGAAAGGTAGTGGTAAAGAGTATTTAGTCAAGTGGTTTGGTTATCCCAATTCATTCAACAGCTGGATAGCCGACACACAACTAGCCAGCTATGGAGACTAGTGGTATGGCCGAAGACAACCTGGAAAATATGGTGTTGCGTCCACAGACTAGGGACGGGGAAAGAACTTCGTTCTGGTCGTTTTTTGGACAACGAGTGCCGCGGCCAGAGATTGTATTCATCTGCCAAACCCTCGTTATATATAGCGTAATTGCTGTGTCACTATTCAATCTGACTCAAGGCAGCGCAGACGCAGCAGAAGGCAAACTGTGGGTCGCTCTAATGAGTAGTTGTTTGGGTTATATGCTACCTAATCCTAAGCTAGATAAACAATGAGTTTTTATTTGGTGTTACCGAGTATTACGGCCCCGGATGTGTTCCCGAACAACCACCCAGGTCACTTTTTCGTCAAGTTGCCGCAGACTATTGAGGTGAGTCAACAATACGAAGTGGGCCTGGCCGAAATTCAATTCCCCAATACGTATTTTAACGGTTTGTCGGGGGAAATTTGGATCCAGTACTTTCCGCCCAAAGGTAGTGGTCTGGAACCTGTAACCCTTGAATGTCCACCGGGTCCGTTCACCACCCCAGAAGCTTTCATCGAGGAGCTGAATAAGTTGTGTGTCGAAACCCAAGTAGACGAGAAAGTAAACATCAAATTCACGCTACGTACACCTTGGAACAAAGTCGCAATGAAACTACTTGAAAAAGGCGCCCACGTTAAAATTAGTGAGAGGTTGAAAAAAATGTTGGGTTTTCCAACCTCAACTCTATCAGACGACAATGCCTTATTATACGGTAGTGTGGAATTGGAGATGGATAGCGTCGTTAAAAATATCTATGTCTATTCTGATCTCGTAGCTGCCAGACCAGTCGGAGACGCCATGGTTCCTTTACTAAGGACTGTCCCTATATTGGATCGCTTGTTGCCGTCAGTGTATCGTGTCTACGACAAACCACACTACGTCCACTTAAGTCGATTCTCCTTCGACACGGTGGAAATACTTTTAACTACGGAGACGGGAAAAACGATACCACTCAACGATGGGACTTCAGTGCTAACTTTACATTTTCGAGCCCGGAAACTCTCAGAACTCGAATAGACTAAAATGTGTTTTTATGTGCCCATCGACGCGTTTCCCACTAGACGAACAGGGTGCTGAAATTAGACTTAGTTGGCGGATATTTTACAAGTTCCTTCGTCAGCGAGACTGAGTCCGTTCTTTCCGGACTGGGTGAAGTAGATTTGGACCAGCAAATTATCTATTCCGACATTGTCACCTCGCGTGTGGTCGGCGCTGTGATGGTACCATTACTACGGACTCTACCTGTCCTAGACAGATCCACCACCTCTGTATTTAGGCTGTACGATAAACCCCATTACGTTCCACTCTGTCGGTTCTCCTTTGACACGATTGAGCCTCTTATAACCGACGAACGGGGGAAACCTATCCCATTCATAGGTGGGACATCGGTAGTGACGCTGCATTTTCGAACCAACAAACGTTTTGAGTTGGTTTAACCATGGTTAGACACGTGCCAATCCGACGCAATCCCAAACTATACGAGGAATATTTCTGTAATCAAGCCGGCAGCGGTCTACCCGTTTTTGTGGGTGGTCGGAGTCAGCGAGGTCATGGAATTGGTAGTTTCTTTAGCGGTCTTGGTCGAACAATTCTTCCTTGGTTGAAGACTGGTGGCAAAGCCCTTTTGCGGGAAGGGTTGGGTACGGGTTTGCAGGTGGCTCAAGACGCCCTAGCCGGTCGGAATGTCGGCGAGTCCTTCAAAGAACACGCCAGGGACGCCGGTCAACGACTGCTCCAGGGCGCTGCTCAACATATCAGCCAATCAGGTAGCGGCGTCAGGAAACGAAAACGAGCCGCCCCGCCCGGTCAGCCCAGTAAAAGAATAAAACCAGCCGGCAGAAAGCGATCGGCTCATAAGAACCACCAACACCAGCGGGGACATTCGGATATTTTCTCGTAATGGCGTTAATACATCCCAAGTCGTGTGAGTGCCTACATTCTGGTCTGGATTTGTTTAGCGTGCCACCTACCCAGACGGCCGTGGAAGAAGGACAGTTTGTGGAGATTCATCCGTTGGCCACATTAGCCTATGGGGCACCCATCGAGTTCTCCATCTCTGGCGTGGGAGAGGATTATATAGATTTATTTAATACTTTTCTGCACGTGAGAGCCAAAGTTACACTTCCCAACGGTGACGACCTACCGAGCACCGCCGAAGTCGGTCCCATAAATTATTATTTGCATAGTTTGTTTTCTCAAGTAGACGTGTCTTTGAATGACACTCTTATTTCACCGAGTGAAAATTCGTATCCTTACCGGGCCTACTTGGAAGCTCTTCTGAATTATGGTGCAGAGGCCAAAAAGAGTCATCTGACGTCAGCACTATACTACCCAGATACTCCTTTGTATATGACAGACACGAAGGGTGAAACCAATAAAGGTCTAGCCAAAAGACGATCTTTAGCCAGCTCTAGTGTGGCGATGGATATGATGGGTCGTCTACATTCCGATATTTTCAATCAGGACAGGTACATGCTGAATGGGATCGATATCAAAATCAAACTAACCCCCTCAAAATCTGTCTTTAATTTGATTGCCACGGATGTAAACGGTGGTTACAAAAGTGTCATTACTCATGCCACCCTCTTGGTGAGGAAAGCTAAGTTAAATCCAGCTATCTCTCTGGCTCATGAAAAAGCCTTATTGAGAGCCAATGCCAAGTATCCCATTAAAAGGGTAGTGGTAAAAACCTTTTCTATCCCGAAAGGTATGTTTTCCCACACGCAAGATAACCTCTTCCTCAGCCAGACGCCGACCCGGGTGGTGATCGGTTTAGTGAATGCGTCGTGTTTCAACGGCGAGCTAAACACGAACCCCTTCATATTCAATCATTATCAGTTAAACTATTTGAGTTTGATGGTAGATGGGCGTAGTGTCACAGGTAAACCCTTAACCATGAATTATACCACAGGTCAGTATGCGCGAGCTTTCCATGGTACCAATTTGGCCCTCGGTCTGACCGGTAAGGATGTCGGGAATGGTATCAATTTTGAGAGTTTCAGTCAAGGGTTCGCTCTTTACGCTTTTGATCTGACTCCCAGTATATTAGACGGGGAGCAGTTTGAACTGGCCAAATCCGGTCCACTGTCACTGGAACTTAAGTTTGCCGTTATAACGGATGCGCCTCTACAAGTCATCATATACGCGGAACTCGACTCGGTTCTAGAAATTTCCAAGACGAGACAAGTGCTAACCGATTACGTAGCATAATGGATACCCAACACCTAAGACAGTTACTCATGTCTGACCCGTTTGTTCGACGACTTTCGCTAGTCAACGTATGTGCTAGAGATCAATTGCCTAGACACATTGATAGAACACAACCAGCCGCTTTTATCGTCAACACCGACACCAGTGCTTACTCTGGGTCACATTGGATCGCCCTATATTTCGATGGCCTAGGTCAGTTTGAATATTTCGATTCGTTTGGTTTGCCGCCATTACACGCCGACATTATCCGCTTTATACGACGTAACTCGGACCAATCACCTATGTACAATACCCGTATGTTACAAGACATCAATAACGCCACTTGCGGGCTGTACGCCGTGTATTTTCTGGTGATGAAATGCCGCGGCGCGAGCCTGTCGCGTATCCTGCAGCCGTTTGGTCACAGACAACACGTGAATGACCGCCTCGTGTTTCGATTGGTTAGCCCGTGGTTGAAAAAGACAAGTCCAGACACGTTTAAAATCAATCGATAAATTATGTCCTATAAAACGAGACGAACTGGCCACCTTCGTGTTTCGTGCCCACCACGCTCAAGATGTCTACAGCTACCTGGATATTCATGTCAAGAACTGCTGAAATGCCCAGACCACTAGCCAACGGTTTGAAAGCGGCGACAGTTTCTCAATACCGAGGCAGTACGACGCTACATTTACGCAAGTATTTCGGTGTCTCTGAGCTCAAGTACCCGACCAAGGTGGGAATTACACTTACGAGAGCAGAGTTTGAGTCTCTCCTATCAATGAAGGATGACATTCTAGCGGATTTCGATAAACTAACTTACCAACCACCCGAGGTGTGTAGTAAAGACCAGTCTACCCACACTCAAGACCCGGTGATGTTTTATCAAGACCCGTCTACCTACAATCCAGACGTACCTGAACCGAATACCTATGACTACAGTCAAGACATGCCACTGAATGACCAGACAGCTTTCTACAGTAATCAAGTCCCGCTGATCCCTTTGGGACGTAAACGACGCAAGCTTTAGATGTTGTAACCGAATAGATGTTGTCTACCAATAAAATCTGTGTGAAAAATGTTACCTTTTTGTTTGTTTTTTATTTTTAATGTTTTATGTCGTATTTTTTTATGTCGTATACTATAATTACTTGACCACGCACGCCACCTATGATGAGTCACTAGAACACGCCCACTCTGATGAGTCACTTGACCACGCCTACTTTTTTGGGGGAAAAAAGAGTTATCACCCTTTGAGGATCAGGATCGATAAATGGTTGATTTATATAAGATCCTCAAAAGCACTGGATAACCACGTTACTACACTACTTGTGTCTTCCATGTCAGGCGACGATCAAAGGTGACTCCTAGATAGTTTGGATTTTCTTCATGGCGCAATATTTTTCCATTCAATACCAGCTTAGGTTGCTGAGTTTTATTTGAGAGGGAGAACACTGTACATGTTGTTTTCTCCTCACTTATCTTCACTAGCCATGATTTCGACCAGTCCTCTAGCGCTAATAAGGCTTGCTGTATTCTGCTGTTAGCTGTACTAATATATTCTTCAGATGTCCATATGGCTAGGTCATCTGCAAAGGAGGATGTGTGTACTCTGGCTGGAAAATTTTCCGTGATGTCATTTATATATGCTAGGAATAATGTTGGTGAAAGAACTCCTCCTTGGGGGACACCTTGCTCCAACAGCATCATTTTGCTTGTTTGTCCTTGTACTTTTGTCCTGGCAGTTCTGTTCTCAAGGTAGTGGCTGATCCATTTATACATTTTTCCACAAACATGCATTTTTTGCAGTTTTACTTTCAGTCCTTCCTTCCATACTTTATCAAATGCTTTTTCTAAATATATCTAGACTGCTAGAGTGTGCCTTTTCTCTTGGAAGGCATCCTCTATTTCCTGAGCTATATAGGTTATTTGATCTACAGTGGATCTGTACTTTCTGAATCCTGCTTGGTGTGGTGTTAAGAGTTTGTTTTCTTCCAGGTGCCATGTTAGCCTGCCATTGATAATGTTTTCCATTAATTTTCCTACACAGCTAAGTAGACTGATAGGTCGATAGCCATTTGGTTCTTCCAGGTCTTTTCCTTTCTTTGGGACTGGTATTAGTATAGCTTCCTTCCATGCCTGTGGGACTATTCCTCTCTTCCAGCTGTTATTTAGGACTGCTAGTAGTTTCTTCTTTGCCTTGGTGCCTAGTCCTATTAGCATTTCATTTGTGATTCCATCCTTTCCTGGTGATTTCTTCTTTTTAGGGTATTCATTGCCCGTTCCATTTCTTCCATTGTTAGATTTGCCATCATATATTCTGCTGCTGTCTCTGTATTTCTATGATGTATCTGTTTGTCTTTGATTGCTTTCTTCTGTTCGGTTGTAATATCAATGTGGTTTGCATTTGCATAGTGTTCCATTAGTGCATTTGCAGCCTTCTTTCCTGTAAGCAAGGCATTTCCTTGTTTAATTGTTATTTGTTTGTTTCTAGGTCCTTCATTGTTCATGGCTTTCATTAGTTTCCATAGTTTGTTTCCATCCCTGTCAAAATTCAGGTTTTCTGTTTTTTCTCTCCAAAAATCTCTTGTTGTTTGATTTACTGTTATTTTATATTTTGCTGAGATGGCGTTGAGAGAGATGTTCGCTTCAATTGTTTGTTCTCTCTCTGCTGTCTTCCTGGCATCTTCAACTTTGTCCTCCAAACTTTGTAGTTCTTCAGTCCAGTATGGTTTGTAATTTTTCCTCGCTCCTCTCGGAATGGACTCAGTGGCTGCCTGTATTATCGCTCTGTTTAGACTTTCCACCATTTGCTTTATGTTGCCATATCGTGTATTTTTGTTTTCACAATATTTGTCTGTTAGTATGGCAAATATGTCCCAATCTGCTCGTTTGTAATTCCAGCGGGGCAAGGGCTTTTGCTCCTGTGGAACATACTCCATATTCATTACAAGCTTGACTGGTCTGTGGTCACTACCTGCTAATTGGTCCAGCACATGGCGATCGATTTTGTGGAGGATGTCTCCTGTGCAGAAAGCTAAGTCTGGAGTAGAAGTGGTAAGCCATCTTCTGGAGTAGAAGCTCGGTGTGTCATCCGCTTTGTTGAGTAGATGGAGATTTGAGTCTATTTCCCAGTCCTCCAATTCTTTTTTTTCCAATCCTCTTTTGTCAGTATCTGGGTATCCCCATCTTTCTGAACGGCTATTAAAGTCTCCGACAATAATGCAGTTTGTGTCAGTTATTTTCATGTTTGAGAGTGTAAGGTCCTTATCTGCTGGGCTATACAGATTGTAGATTCTTATTTTCACGTCCTTTATCATTATATCAACACCTATAATTTCCGTTTGGTTGTCAGAGATCACAGATACTTCGCTGCAAGATATTGTATTTCGTGTAAGTATTAGAACTCCCCCTTTGTGTCCTTCGCGGTCGAAACGTGTGGCCTGATATCCTCTGACTGAGAATTTGTGATTGGCGTTGAGGTGTGTCTCTTGAATGCATGCCACATCTATTCTATCTTTATGAAGACGCTGTGTTAGGGAGTCTTTCTTCTTGTAAACTCCTTCGGCATTCCACTGTAGTATGTTGAGTGTCCGGGGTATTTTGGTCAATAGCTCTTAACCTACTCCTCTGTGCCTTGACTCCACAGCACAGGGGAAGATGACCACCAGTAGTCATGGGTGGACCCCCTCGAGGCAGGGGGCCCGGCCACTATTGCCGCCTGATGGGACTTCACGGGATTAGCACCCATAACGATTAATTTTGATTTATGACATCATGAATTAAGTTACGTTGTACTGCTTTGTCAAGCCTGTGGCTCAGTACATCCGATTTCGACAAGCATGTATTCCGGGTGCTTTCCCTAGCCTTTGACTGTCCCCAGTCTACCTACAAGGCAGCAGGTTTGTGTGTCTCTTCGTCTGGTCCCTCTCCCTTGACCTGTCCGACATGGGTGGCCCTACCAGTAGGTGTGCTACCGTCGGCATAGCTCTTGGGGTCATTGGGACGCGCAAGCCCCTCTACCTCGTCACGGTGGAGACACAGCAGAGGGGGTCTTTGTCTTGTTCTTGAGAAAGGCTATTATAACAGAAACGTCGGACATGTTTGGAGTGTTTGTGCGTATTTATTATTACTTGCTTAATCGTTTTAATATTAGTTGTATTCCCTTCAATTCCCCACTGTAGTTTCTGTTGAGGATGTCACGCTGGGCACATTTAAAATCCCTCGGAGGTTGCAAATCGAAAAGAATAGGCCAAATACGCCACTACTCATGCTTCAAAATTAGAAAGCCTAGCCACACAAGAAAAAGGACAATCAATGTTTATTGGTCACGTAATATTAAAAGAGCCGGTCTCTCTGGCTGTGGGGTTACAACACTTTCTCCGTAATCCCGTTTGTCACGCAGTCTCGTTGCGAGAACGAGCTGGGAGCGGTTCGTCCCCCGCTGGTGACTTGCGGGACACTGAGCCGGCCGCTCAGAAACAATGGCAAACTACTGAGCGTAATCTTGCCAAGAAATCAACATACAGCTGAAAGATGCTGGTGTTGACAGCGAGGTCCTGTGAAAGGATATGCTTTAAAAAAAAATATTAAGAGGTATTAGAAAACATCGTGACAATTGGACAGATTGGGGGTAGAAGAGGTAGACGGAGAGAAACGTTACTGGTGACGTATGACGGGGGATTGGAAAAAAGAGGGACGGGACTTGTGTGAATATGTCTCGAGTACAGTGATGACGATTCTAAAATTGAATATTCATGAGGTATAGCGGTGCATGCAGAAATATCATAAACAATTTTCTTTAAATCCGCGGAGCAGTGGGTTCATTCCGCATGATGGTCAGCTGGACTTAAATGTTGAATTCTCGTCCTCACGTGGGGACGTAAATTACAAGTACCTCTGTAGTTGGAGAAGAGTTTGCGGGTGGCAATGGACATCTTTCGCTTGGTAGTGAACTCGTTTCACTGCCTTTCGTATTCCCTCGACATCCCGAGTCGACGGTTCGAAATCATCGACGGACGATTTAGAAGCAGACCGTCTTGCGTTGATTTCGATAGTATTGGCGTCGGTCGTTCAGAAACAAATGGCAAACTACTGAACGTAAACATTGTCTACTATATAACAAACAGCCAGAATGTTGGGGTTAACCGTGACGTCATATAAAGGACATTCCACTAACTTTTCAGAGAGTGAGAGAGAGAGAGAGAGAGAGAGAGAGAGAGAGAGAGAGAGAGAGAGAGAGAGAGAGAGAGAGAGAGAGAGAGAGAGAGGGGTTTAAATTATTGAGCACACCCACTACTGGCAACGCTGATCGTATTCTGGTATAGACCTAAGGCTATCCACGTCAATATGGAAGCACTAACTCGAGTTTCGCCATCGTTTGAGCTCGTCAGTAGTGGCATATCCCTGACCGGATCCGGAAACA